>CM077644.1:219994961-220344961 GCA_039707465.1 Rhabdophis nuchalis | reverse complement strand
TATTTTGCTCAGCTTCCATTTACTTCTAGGTGGCCTTCTTTACTGCTCTTCCCTACTGTACCTCTTCTTAGAGAATTTTCACAAGGACTCATTTATTTGACAATCTCACAATTTCACAATGATTGACACGTATTGAGGAATGATAGCTTTTTTTATAATCCTCTTTATAGCAATGCAGCAATAGCACAAAGACTTATATACTATCCCATTGTGCTTTTCAGCGCTCTCTTTACAATGTCAGCAACAATCTGGGTTCTCATTTTACCAACCTCGGAAGAATGGAAGGCTGATTCAACCTTGAGCCCATCAGGATCGAACTCCAGGCTGTGGGCAGAGTTTGCCTGCAATGCTGCACTCTAACCATTATTCCACCAGGGCTTATCTCTATGCTAGTATATTATCCTTAAGGTCTTGGTTTCAAACGTTAGGTCTAAGTTACCTTCAAAGAAAGCAGGTGTCTGTATGATCTAAACCAGGGGTCCCCAACCTTTACAACTTTAAGTCTGAAGGACTTCAGCTCCCAGAATTCTCCAGCCAGCAAAGCTAGCTGGAGAAGTCTGGGAGTTGAAGTCCTTCAGACTTAAAGTTGCAAAGGTTGGAGACCCCTGATCTAAACTACATTACCCAAAGTTCATAAAATGGGTAGGACAATTCTAAATTCAGATAGTTGTTTTTCTTGGTAGATAACAATGCTGGGCACCAGATTGGGATTTGCTTACTTAAGATGGGTGACAAAAGCTTTCTAGGAAATGTTCCCAGCCTTATCTAGAGACTCTCTTAATTGTATCCAAAACATATATTTCTATCACTGGGTTATTACCGTCACTTTCCAGTTCTCTTTCCTTCTTTGTTTCTCTGTGGCTTTTGGAAAGTTATCCATGTTTTGGAAAGTTTTGGAAAGCACTACATCAGGCAATTAGCCATATCAGTAGCATCTGAAAGGGTAGAGGATAGTGGAAGACTCAATGACTGGGAGAAAAAGGGTGGAACTGTAGACTTAATTATGAATAAAATACTTGAATAAATGTCAGAAAATATGAACTTGGCTCATGTTGGTAATTGTGAGTCCATAGCAATGGAGGAAACGATAACTTGATGAAAGTTGCATGTAATGTTCCAGTGAATTACGATAACCAGATAAATTTGGAGAAGTATTAATTGAAAGGGGGGAAGGAATATTCTAGTCAGTGACATGAATGAGTGGGTGGAAACGTGTTTTTGAAAAAAAGTGATTGAATTATTTGGCAAGAGACCCGAGAATATATGGCTATTGATTATCTGCTTAGAAAAATTGGAAAAGGTTGTAAATGAGGGGGGAAATGTCTGAAAGGGATTGATTGTTGCAAAAAGAAAGATTGAGAGAAAATATTGCCTAATTTATATAAAAAGGGAAGAGGAAACCAGAAATAAAGTTTCCCCCCCAAAAAAACTCTAGCATTAAAAATGACAGGGGAAATGCGGGGTGGTTTTGATGGAAATGAAACCTTGTTTGGATGGTGGATGCAGACAAGTAGCCCCCGAAAGAAGGAATGGGATTAAAGCAGAGAGATGAAAGGGCTTGGAATGAAATGAAGGGAGGGGGTTCTAGAAAAAGAATTCCAGATGATTATATGGGAATGATAAGGATATATCAAATCCTAATTGAAACAAGTTGTATAACTATTGGTGTCCATCAACAAAATGAAGAGAAAGTCATAAATGCTTTTATGAAAATGGGGAAATGGTAAGGCCGATGATCTACCTGGGAAAATGTTAAAATATGGGTGTAGATTGATAATGGAATGCTTATGCAACTTCTTTAATGTGTGAGTGAATGTTGCATCTATGCCTTTTATGCAATTATTTCTTACCATATTTTTCAGAGTATGAGACATACCGGAGTATAAGATGCAACGAAGTATAAGATGCATCTTAGTTTTGGGAGAGGAAAATAGGAAGGGAAATTCTGCCTACCAGGTATTCATTTTTATTCCAATAACACCAAAAAAGCAAGCAACACACAATTTATATAAATCAAAATGTAAAATAGTTTGTGCAAAGCTGCTAATCTCAGAAACTACTGGACCGATTGACACCAAATTTTCACACAATGTTTCCAAGAACTTCCGAACCAATCATGTATACATTTTGTGTGCCAGGCACACGTGTGTCATGTGCACAGTACACAAATGTAAAATGTACCCACTTGTGAGGTTTTTACCTCCCTGTAACTCCTCCCACCCTGCTGCTGCGTCAGTAAACGGCCTTGAGATGGCACGTTGCCAAGGGCAACGTGGGAACCTGCACATGCACCTCTCTGGGCCAGGCCAACAGCAGCCGCCACCTGGTAGCCTCATGGGATGCCGCGCCCGGTGTTTCCTGGGGGTGGGACGGGGGGAAGCCTCCACCTTCATGCCTCCTTGCCAATGCTGTCGCCATGCCCACCACTCCTGGTGCCTTCACCGCCCCCCCCTCCAAGCCAACCTGGCCCCCCTCCCTCTGCCACAGGCCAACGGCAGCAGAGAGAGGGAAAATACAGTAGGTAGGTAGGTGGGTAGGTAGGTAGGTGGATAAAAATAGAGAGAGGGAGAAATACAGTAGGTAGGTAGGTAAGTAGGTAAAGGGATAAAGAGAGAGGGAGGGAGAAATACAGTACATAGGTAGGTAGGTAGGTAGGTAGGTAGGTAGGTAGGTAGGGGGATAGAGAGAGAGGGAAAAATACAGTAGGTAGGTAGAGGGATAGAGAGGGGGAGAAATACAATAGGTAGGTAGGTAGAGGGATAGAGAGAGATAGGAAAAAATAAAGTAGGTAGGTAGGTAGGTAGGTAGGTAGGTAGGTAGGTAGGTAGGTAGGTAGAGGGATAGAGAGAGGGAGAAATTACAGTAGGTAGGTAGGTAGGTGGATTAGATTAGATTAGATTTATTGAATTTATATACCGCCCTTCTCCCTTTCGGGACTCAGGGCGGTGAACAGCCAATGGTAAGAATGGATAATACAAAAGCTAAAATCATATGTTAAGATATATTAAATGGATTGGCCTGCCAATTAAAACTCCCTGCTAAAATCAATTTAAAAACTACGACAGGCCGGCAGCACGAAATAAATGGGTCTTCAGGGCCCGACGGAAGAGGTATAGGTCCGTGATTGTCCGTAGTTCAGGGGGTAGGTCATTCCAGAGGGCAGGAGCTGCCACAGAGAAGGCTCTGCCCCTAGGGGTTGCCAGCCGACATTGCCTGGCCGACGGCACCCTGAGGAGGCCCTCTCTGTGGGAGCGAACTGGTTGGTGGGAGGTATTTGGCAGCAGGAGGCGGTCTTGCAAGTAGCCAGGTCCCTTGTCATGGAGCGCTTTAAAGATGGTCACTAATATCTTGAAGCGCACCCGGAAAGCCACAGGCAGCCAGTGCAGCTCACACAGGAGAGGTGTCACATGGGAGTGTCTAGATGCTCCCAAAATTCCCCGCACGGCCGCATTCTGAACTAACTGGAGCCTCCAGGTGCACCGCAAGGGAAGCCCCATGTAGAGAGCATTGCAATAGTCCAGGCAGGAAGTGACGAGGGCTTGAGTAAAGCGTCATGATCCAGAAAGGGGCGCAACTGGCGAATCAGGCGAATAGAAAGCAGGAAGTCCAGGCAGGAAGTGACGAGGGCTTGAGTAAAGCGTCATGATCCAGAAAGGGGCGCAACTGGCGTATCAGGCGATAGAAAGCCTCCCCTGGCCACGGCCGTCATATGGTCTTCTAGAGACAGCCAAGAGTCCAGGAGGACGCCCAAGTTGTGAGCCCTCTCTATGGGAGCCAATAACGCGCCCCCAATAGCCAGAGATGGCACCAACTGACTATACCGTGACGCCGGAAGCCACAGCCACTCAGTCTTGGATGGGTTGAGTCGGAGCCTGTTTCTCCCCATCCAGACTCGCACGGCCTCCAGACACCGGGACATCACTTCCACGGCATCATTGGGGTGGTCCGAGGTAGAGATGTACAGCTGAGTATCATCAGCGTACTGATGGAACTCTACCCCAAAATCACAGATGATCTCACCCAATGGCTTCATATAAATGTTGAACAGGAGGGGCGAGAGGACCGACCCCTGTGGGACCCCACAAGTGAGGCACCTTAACATCGACCTCTGCCCCCCTGCCAACACAAACTGTGACCGGTCAGAGAGGTAGGAGGAGAACCACCATAAAACGGTGCCCCCCACCCCCAACCTCTCCACCCGTGCAGCATGATACCATGGCCGATGGTATCAAAAGCCGCTGAGAGATCTAACAGGACCAGACCAGATGAACAACACCTATCCCGAGCCTTCCAGAGATCTTCGACCAACGTGACCAATGCCATCTCTGTACCCAGGCTGAAAGCCGGACTGGCGCGAGTCCAGATAGACAGCTTCATCCAGGTGTTGAGGGAGCTGCCGCGCCACCACACTCTCAACAAACTTCGCAATAAATCTAAGGTTGGAGACAGGATAATAGTTGGCCAAAACAGCCGGGTCCAGAGAGGGCTTCTTGAGGAGGGGCCTCACCACCGCCTCTTTCAAGGTGGCTAGCAGAAACCCCTCACTCAAAGAAGCATTGATAATTCCCTGGAGCCAGCCTCGTGTAATCTCCCGGGAGGCCAGTACCAACCAGGAGGGACACAGGTCCAATAAACATGTGGTGGTGTTCAGCCACCCCAGCATCCTGTCCATGCCCTCGGGAGTCACAGGATCGAACTCCTCCCAGATAGCATTCTCAGGACCTGCCTCCATCAGCCCGTCTGAACTAGTCCAGTCAGAGACCAACCAGTCCCGAATCTGATCTATTTTATCATGCAGATAACGCCCAAAATCCTCTGCACGACCCTGCAAGGGGGCATCCCACGCCCCTAGGTGAACAAGGGAGCGGGTCACCCTAAACAGGGCAGCAGGGCAGTTATCTGCAGATGCGACAAGAGTGGAGAAATAGTTGTGTTTCACCGCTCTTATCGCCACTAGGTAGCTCTTTAAATAGGACCTTACCAGTGCTGGTCAGACTTGGAGCGGGTGGCCCTCCAACCATTCTCTAGGCATCTCTTCCAATGCTTCATCACCCTCAGCTCTTCGGAAAACCAAGGAGCCAAGGCGGTTCGGCGGCGGGTGAGAGGCCGCAAAGGCACGACCCGGTCCAGGGCCCCCGTGGCCACACTATTCCAGGCGGCCACCAGGTCCTCAGTCGAGTTGTGGGTCAGGGTCTCAGGTATTGGCCCAAGCTCCATCTGGAACCTCTCAGGGTCCATCAGGCACCTGGGGCGGAACCATCTCACCAATTCCGGCTCCGCCTCCATTCCGGATAGAGAGAGAGAGGGAAAAATACAGTAGGTAGGTAGGTTGGGGGTTATATGGTGGTTGTGTGTACGTGTTTGTGTGTGCAGGTATAGATCTACACACAGCTTGGTTGGCCATTTAACCAGACTGGGCCACAGCAATGAGTGGCCGGCTACAGCTAGTAGTATAATAAAATGACACTTTTTACAATCTTTTTTCCTTTATCCAGGTGGTCAGGGAAACTCTTAACAAGCTTAACTAGATGTCTGGACATTCAGCCAAAAGCACTTCATACTTGCAAAAATTTAACAAAGCTGAATCAACAAACCAGCCCAGCACTTGCCTGAAGGAAACCATTGAGAAAACACACATAGCCAATAGGAAAAATTCCTCCCTTGCCCTTAAAGGAATTATCTCTAAAAGAATCGAAATCACATAATCACAGGAACCCTCTGCTGGTCCTTGAGAGGATCTTCTTTCAAAAATAGAAACTGGACAAAAGAAGTACCTCTTAAGGCAGTCTTCAAATCTTTCGTCCTTGGCTTCTCCCAGTTGGAATGAACCCGGGAAATTTTTCCAACAGTATGCTGCGGTAAAAATATTCAAAGCTTTTTTTTCAGCTCTAAGGAGGTGCTAACAAGTGAAGCAATCTTCCGATCTTCCAACGGAAGATTGCTTCACTCGTTAGCACCTCATTAACGCTGAAAAAAAGCTTCCAAAAAGCTACATTCAGAGTATAAGACACATCCAAAATTTAGACAGACAGACAGACAGACAGACAGACAGACAGACAGACAGACGAGCAATGGGAGCAGGATGCATAGGTGGGGAGATGGGATCTACTATTATTCCATCAACAACCTCCAGTGCGAAACTTCTCATTTGGGTTCCAGGTCAGATCTGGAAAAGCCAGGTCTTCAGGTACTTATGAATGGTTAGGAGGGAGGGGACAGATCTCACCTCAGGGGTCAAGATGCTTCAAAGGCCTGGTGCCATGGTAGAGAAGGCTCTTCTCCTGGGCTCCACCAGCCAAAATTCCTTGACCAATGGGACCTTCAAGATGCCTTCACTGCCAACACGAGTGGGGCAGGCCTGTCCCATAGGGTCTATGCTGCTGCACTCTGCACCAGTTGAAGCTTCCAAATGCTCTTCAAGGGTAGCCCCATGTAGAGCGCATAGCAATAGTGAAGCCATGAGATGACCAAGGCTTGAGAGGGAATTTTTTTAGAGATTAGCTTTTGTTGTACGCCTGGGGAGGTATTAGGCAGAATCCTATTTGAAAGATCAAAGTGGTATCAAGTGATACTAAAGTGGTATTAAGATCACGCTAAGTGTTAATACCACTTTATAATGCCTTGGTAAGGCCACACCTGGAATACTGCATTCAGTTTTGGTTGGCAAGATGTAGAAAAGATGTGGAGACTCTAGAAAGAGTGAAGAGAAAAGCAACAAAGATGATCAGGGGACTGGAGACTAAAACATATGAAGAACGGTTGCAGGAACTGGGTATGTCTAGTTTAATAAAAAGAAGGACCAGGGGAGACATGATAGCAGTGTCCCAATATCTCAGGGGTTGCCACAAAGAAGAGGGAGTCAAACTATTCTCCAAAGCACCTGAAGGCAGAACAAGAAGCAATGGGTGGAAACTAATCAAGGAGAGAAGCAACTTAGAGCTGAGGAGAAATTTCCTGACAGCTAGAACAATTAATCAGTGGAACAGTTTGCCTCCAGAAGTTGTGAATGCCCCAACACTACAAGTCTTCAAGAAGATGTTGGATAGCCATTTATCTGAAATGGTATAGGGCTTCCTGACTAGGCAGGGAGTTGGACTAGATGACCTCCAAGGTCCCTTCCAACTCTGCTATTGTATTGTATTGTATCACAAGAAGTAGCAATGTGCAAAATTCTGGAAACACAGGATATACAGATTTTTATTTTTCAGAAAATTATTGAGAAATATATTGTTGTAAGAAAGGTTACCATGTATTTATTAACTTAGAGAATCTCACCTACTATTAAGTAACTAATAGTATGGCTTATGAAATGTTTTGGCCAAATATGAAGCAGAAGGTTGGAAAATGGCTATATTCATGACAGCACTTTTGCCCACTTGTTTTATGTAAACGCATGTTGGGTTGCATGAGTACCACTGAAGTACACTGAATGCAAGTAGGAAAGTAGGACTTAAGAAGAGAGAGGATCATGAATGAGTAGCAATAGCACTTAGACTTTTATACTGCTTTACAATGCTTTACAGTGCTTTATAGCCCTCTCTAAGCAGTTTACAGAGTCCGCATATTTCCCCCAACAATTTAGGTCCTCTTTTTACCAACCTCAGAAGGATGGAAGGTTGAGTCATCCTTGAACCTTGTGAGATTCGAACTGCCAAATTGCAGCCATCTGGCAGTCAGCACAACTAGCCTGCACTCCAACCACTGCGCCACCACTGCTCATTTGAATAGAAGTCAAATGAATATAGTCAATGACTAGCAACGAAATAACATAGACAAAGCATCCAAAACATTTGGCTGCTGGTATTTTGTGCCTTAATATGAAGATTTCATTTAAATATACCTCCTGAGGAATTTCAGTGGGTGAAGCAGAAACAGAGAAGATAAGAGAAGCTTTGATATATGAATTCAATAAAATATGTGATGCAACTAGATTGAATAAATAGGAGAGGATGGTATCCCTACTCATCAGGGATATAATTTTAAGATGGATATAACCCATAAAATGAAATAATATGCTACCTAGGTGAAGTACTAAGTGGAATATTACATTCTAAATGCTATGGAATACATTGCATAAATGAAAAGAATTAGTAGGTTTTAATGCAGCAAAAGGCTACATGTATGCTAATTAAAAGCAACCACAGCTCCTGTTTTTTTGCAGAGGCACCTTAAAAATACATTATGTAAAAGGGGGCACTTCTACATGGCTAGAAGTGTAGAAGTGCCCAATCAGACATACTTTGGTGCTTTACCTGTTTGACACCTGTGGATGATCAAGAGCCCTGACTGTCCAAAAACCTTTGCCTATTCAGCTTCTGACACATAGGTCTCCTTCTGCAGAAATGAATTCTTAATAATGCAATGTATCATATTGGAAGGGGGACAGTGATAGGGTGGATCCCATCTAATTATAGCTGAATACAATTAGAATTTGGCATACAAAGGCTTGTTGAAAAAGTTGGTAGCCTTTTGCTTACTTTGACTAAATGAGGACAACATATTTCCCTTAGGAAACGAAAGTTAGAAATATGTCATGCTAATCACCTTGCTTCTCTTAGATAAAGATCTGACTAGAAGAGGGATATGGATTTTAGGTTCGAAATTATGTGTCAATCAAGAAGTTTCTCTTAATCCTTCCTTCCTGTCTGTATCCAACCTGTGCTGGCTTGCATCAGAAGTTAATACTGCACTGAATCTATGGGAGGTTCAGTACAACTGGTATAGTGACAGCCAAATTTCTTAACATTCATGTTTGGATATGGAAATCATGGTATTACCAGATATATTTTTTTTAAAAACCTAACACAATGGGTTTTGCCTCCAGCATTGGAAGAACCTGACAGTAGTTCTGTTTCATCTCCATCTGATTTAATGTAGGAATAAGGAATATATTCCCTATGTGTTCACTTTGACAGTGTTTTTGAACTACTTCCCAATTTGCATGAAAAATTCTAAGATGGGCTTTGTTTAATCATGTTGCGAGAATCTTGGGAAACAACTTGGATTATTTCCAATGTTGGGTTGTTTTTTTTAAAAGTAGTGTTTGTGCTCTAAAATGTAGAGCATTTCATATTACAAAAAATACCAGCGATTTCATTATTAAAGACAAATAGGCGAGCAAAAAGAGCAAGAATATAAAGATTAGAGTTTCCAAATTTTCTAAAGAAGGAAAAGGAAAAGAAATTATTTGGAGTGAATTATGAGATTATGGAATCATATTGGAAAAGATGGGAGTTGTAAGGATGACACAACCGTTTGATTGTATAATGTTCACATGGTGATGTAACACTGCACAACACCTGGAGAATGAATGATGAGAGCAAGATGATAATCTAAACCAGAAGCACAACTGGAATTCAATACTAAAGGCAAAGAACAAGCAAACAAATTACAGCTGAATTTGTATAACTTGCAAAATATTGACTTTAAAGGAAACGATCTGCTGATCAGAAATCATGCAAATTTCAAGGTATTTCCGGTCACAAGTTCTTTTATCAGTAATGAAGCAAAAGACATCCACTCTTGGAGGGAGTATGGATTTTGCACCAGAACACAGGGCAGAGAAAAGTTTGTTTTTAAAAAAAAATTATATGGCCCCATTTAACCTCTAAGTTGTATACAGGAGACATTCTCCAAAACAGGGACAGACAAGACAAGAACTCCATTCAATTTAGATTTAGTTAAGTTGAATTTCAAAAGCCAAAATTTTTATTAAGCTAATTAACCAGCATAACACAAAATCATAGGACTGTCAACCTTTTCCATAAAACCTATGGAGTTACTAGCATTGTACAAAATTCTGAATTCATTGTAACAGTAAATCTGGTAGGTTCTGCCTTTCCTTTAGGATACAGCAGAAATGGCACTACCACCTAAACAAAATCAGTTTCTCTGTATAACACCATCCATGCGCTTCTATCCTGCCCTTGTCCAGAAATAAATTAAAAGGGTTTTCTCAAAACATTGATTATAATTGATATTAATATTAAGGCTATGTTTAATATAACAATTTAATATTATTATATTAATATACTTAATCTAATATTAAAATCAGTATAGATTTATATAGAGACAAAAATTCTTAAGGCTAAGTATTTTAAAGCTACAGTCTTGCTGTTTAGGGTTGGAAAGGAGTCAGCAAGCTGGGAAGGATGACAGATGTTAGAGAAAGAGACACTATTATTCCTGGCACCTACCTAATATTGCAGCAAGACAGGGGGAACAGCCTAATGTGCCACCATAAGTTGGTAAGAGTTTTTATGGCAATGTGTTAGTACCTCAGCTGATGTTTGAGCTCCCATAATGGCTATGTTAGTTCCTCTTGCCTGTTGGGTTTTCATCAAGGAAATTGGATGCAGGAGGCAGCCTTAATAATGCATTTTTAGAGCCCAACTTACGCTGTCCCCATAAAATTAGATACAAAGTAGAGAATGTTGACATAAATGAATCAACACATTGTCTAGAAAGGTGCATTACTTTCAGAGAGAAGCATGTGTGTTTGGAAGCCAGTGACAAAAGACTAATGTGAAAGTGCCCTTCGAAACCAAGTACAAATATTTCCATGTCCCCTTATTTGTAGACTACGAAGTTGTTAACCTGCAGATATGAATAACATAAAAGCATATGGAGATATGGAGCAATCCAGGAACAGGATGTAGCTCTAGTTAGGCCACCAGCTCTTCAAATATTAACCTACTGCTATGTAATCATGGAAATGATCATCAAAGTGAGCAGAAGTTTGTGTGATTGAGAAAGGGTTATCATTCTGACCTGTTTTCCTGAACTAAAATGTCTGTGAGACAAAATAATCAGAAAGCCTTTGTACAGATACAAGCAGGCTGTGAAATTGAAATTCTTTACTGAATAACAAGATTACAAAATTGCCAGCATTATGTCTGGCCAAAATGTTCCTATATAGGGTTTTATCCCATTGTTGCCATATACATTTAATATGTGCATTCTAATATATCTATGAGGGATGCAGTGGCTCAGTGGCTATGACGCTGAGCTTGTCGATCAGAAAGGTTGGCAGTTCGGCGATTTGAATCCCTAGTGTCACGTAATGGAGTGAGCTTCCGTTACTTGTCTCAGCTCCTGCCAACCCAGCAGGAGCATGTAAAAATGCAAGTAGAAAAATAGGAACCACCATTGGTGGGAAGGTAACAGCGTTCCGTGCAGTTCCAGTGTTGTTTGACAGTTATGTGTATGTCTTTGTCAATGTGTTTTAAGTGTTTAAAATTAAAAATTAAAAAAAAAAAACCAAAGTCATCCAGCTGATTTTTATGCCCAAGACAGGGCTAGAATTCACATTCTCCTGGTTGCCAGCTTGGTGCCTTAACAACTAGATCAAACTGGCTCTCTTGTTGCTTAACTAGTTCCTCTGTTTCCTCTAACTTGAGTACTTGAAAGTCAGTCTAAGGTTAAATGATACCTGAATCAGACAGCTCTGGCAATTCAATAATGCATATACCTGCTAAGTTCAATAGCCAAAGGAAATATAGCAGATGGAAAAGAGACTGGGTTGATAACTGGGCATTAGCTTCATTTCTTTCAGCGTGCTACTATCAGCCATAACTGTTGAAATTATTAGACAGCTGGGTCATTAAAGTGGAGATAGAAAGTTCCCAGAAAAGATGGATTTACTCATAAAATAACATCTAGTGTCCCTTTCAAAGTTTGATGGTGACATTTTGGGGTTTGCTGCAAAGAATTTGATGTTCAAGAAGATTTGAGGAAGTTACAATGTCAGCAACTGAGACTTGGATATAATCTATATAGGCATAATGAGTGTCATACACTAAAAAATAGGTCAAGCTATCACCTTCCCAGACCCATCAAAGAAAAAAAAGGGTGTCCATCAGTCTGAAAGCTTCACTTTCCAGACAGAGGGGGAAGGAATCATGATATTTGAAGAGCGCCATGAGCACCTTTAATCATACCAACTCATGAAATGACATTGTTATATACCCAAAGAAGTTGTTTTTCTGCCTTCAAAATGCAAAGTTCAGACAATAAACATGCAGCAAATAATGTATAATGTAATATGTTTTGAAAGATCACATTGAGTTTTTGGCACTGAGCCTCATACTCCAGTACCTCAGGCAAAATGAAAACAAGAAATTTTGGAGAAAGTAGAATATCCAGGTAAAGTGCTGTGTGTTTTCAGTATGGTAAAGCTTTAATTGTTAGTATGTTTATTACTTGTATTACAGTTGTATCATAAACTTGTAATTTGAGAACAGACTCAGCATCATTAAGACCTGTAAAAATAAAATATTCTTGACCCCAACATGACCCAAATATTTTGCCCTCAAGTAATCACAAAATGTCTCAATTCATTTCAAGCTTTGGTTTACTAATTTAAAGATATGCATAGAAATTAATCCACTGAGTCCTTTTCCAAAACCTGGTTGAAACAAACAAAGGTCTACAGAAGCTTTATTCATGAATACGTTTCTCAGAGTCAGTTCCCATAATCAATTTGCTACATTAATTGTTGGCCATAATACTACTATGTTGATCATTAGGGGGGGGAATTAAATTCCATGTTCTGAATTTTCAACCATGTAGTTAGAATCAGCTTACTGTATATTACATCCCCCAAAGTGGTTATGAGACCTAATATAAAAGATGCAAATGTAAGAATATCTCTTGAACTGTCTTGTGCAACCAAAATCTTTCCCTGTATTATTCCTGGAGTATGTGTATTTGTGCCACTTAAATTTAGAAATAGAAATATTACCAAATTCTGCAGCATCCCAGGAGAGATAGGATCCTTACTGAAAGCTTTTGGGGTTGGGGTGTGTGTGGAAACAACACACAGATAAGATCTCAGCATTTATCAAAGACCAAAATAATCAATTCTCATAGTTTTATCCATTCTTTACCACATGAATTAAACAGAAGTGGTTTTGGTAGATCCAATTTTTTTTCAGGCATGCAGCTAAATGCATGTAGGGCTTTAATTTAGATTTGTTTTAAAAAACACAACCCACCCACCCTTTTCTCCCTTTCATTGGATGTTGAAGAAAAACCTCTCATTTGTGCTAAAGCAAGAGGACACATCCATGAGAAATGCAACCCTTCAGACCAGGGGTGGGTTCTACTGCCGGTTCTCTCATGTGTGCATGCACAGTGCGATTAAAATTGTTATGTGCATGCCAGTTGTGGTTTCTGGATCCCATTGCAACAGGACCTGACATCCACTACATGAACGCGTGCACACGTGTAACCAGATTAAGACAGTGCGCGCATGTATCCTTACCTCTTGCAATGCCTCCGTGAGCCTCCACGATGCTCCAGCTGCTTGGTGGATCATCGCGCAGGTGCTGTGTGCTTTGTGCGCAGAAGCACCGAAGAGCTCAAATACAGGTAAGGAGCTTGGGCAGGTGGGTGGGCCCTCTGGAGCACCGTACCGGAACAGTACCCAGTGCTCCAGGCAGGCACCGGTACGCCCATACTGGGGCGTACCATCTGCAACCCACCACTGGTGCATTCGCAGAACCCAAAAAAAGATGGCGGCACCCAGAGAATCGGTTTGGGGTGTAGCAGGCCTGGGTCTCTGCCGGTTCCAGTAACCCAGGCTGCCAAACCACTATCAGTTTGGCCGAACCGGTTTGAACCAGAAGAAACCCATCACTGCTTTAGACCTCCCTACAGTATGTATCAGTGGCGGTTGGAGAAAATAGAGGAAAGAGTGTGACTACAATCCTGCTCTCTAGCTAGTTTGCAAGCCTTATAATTGTTCCGTTGAATGGATGGAGAAAGCTCTTATTATAATCCAAATATATGACTCATGGTCGACCAATGTTTGTGACAGTATGCAGCTATATGAAGTTTCCTTAAAATTGAATGATCTACTGTATACAAATGAAAATACAAAGGACAAGAAATACAGTTAAAAGAATAAACAAGTAAAAAAAGTCTGTAGTGTTCTTAAACTTCTGCTTGATGGTCAGACATCAACTATAAAGTGTGTTTGTATGTGTGTTAGCTTATCATAGTTAGTTTTCTTCTGGTACCTTAAGACAGAATAGATAGTGCTACCTTCAGTTGGTTACCATAACCAAAAACCCTGAGGTGACTGAGCTAAAGGACAAGGAGACCCCCAATGTGCTGTATATTTAAATGTGGACTGGAACATTGATTTCCTTCATCCTGGTCCAATTTCTTAGTGGAAACATTAGATTTGACCAAATTGAACAGTCTACACCAGGGGTATCAAACTCACGTTATCACAATGGCATCACGTGGTGATATATCAGGACTTTTTCCCCCTTCACTAAAATGGGCGTGGCCAGCACGTGACGTATCCTGCCCATGGGTCAGGAGTTTGACAGCCCTGGTCTATACTCTCTAACTATTGCAAAACCTCATGTTGCATTCAGAGGGCTATCCTTACATAAGAGTTAATATTTCTCTTTCAACCAGCCAACAAGTTTTTCTCCCAACCCTGCTGTTTTCCAATACCAGAAAGCTGACTGTCATGATGAAAAAGCACAATCACTCAAGTCACTTGTTTGTGACTTTAAGCTCTTTAGCTTCGTTTTCATCCTTTTCAAAGGCTGTCCTTTGAATGGTATAGGGAACGGTCTTAATATACCTAAATCCTTAGGCTCTGTGAATATTTTTCTACCCCTTCATAAATTTCTACCCCTGTATCATGTTTAGGAGAACATAGGATAAAGTTATAACAACAAACATGTTTTTGAAAAGCTTTTCTACTTTATTAGAGGATGATTGTTTAAAAACCTGAATGAAACTGAGTTGGTTTGAATGGAAAGAAAATCCCAGAATTAAAATAAACAAACCCAGCTGAAAAGCATGGTGTAGTCTGTTATCTCAGCTTAGAGGGATCAAGCCATTATCAGTCACATTCCATCAGCAGGTATAATTTGACACAGCCCTGCAAGTTTAAGATTCCAGGCAGGAATTCCCAGCAACCACCTCATGTAAACTCAAGGGGGCTTTGGCAAATGAATGTTACAAAAAAGCCCAAAATTCTTTAATTTAGCAAGTCTCCTGAGTGCAAATGCTTTCTCCATGCAGTGAAAAATGGACTTTGTAGAAGAAATACTGCATTTCTTCTTTTTGGGATGAGCAGTCTAAAAAAAAAAGAGCACCAAGCAATCTAAATCTTCCTGCCTCGTACTTAGTTGTTTATGATATAAAATTCCTATTTCAAAAGATATAAATTGCATCCTCTGTACCTGTTACACTGTGCTCAGAATACTTCCAGCATTGTAATTACTAATCAAGGAGAGAAGCAACTTAGAACTGAGGAGAAATTTCCTGACAGTTAGAACAATTAATTAGTGGAACAGCTTGCCTCCAGAAGTTGTGAATGCCCCAACCCTGGAAGTCTTAAAGAAGATGTTGGATAGCCATTTGTCTGAAATGGTATAGGGTTTCCTGCCTAGGCAGGGGGTTGGACTAGAAGACCTCCAATGTCCCTTCCAACTCTGCTATTGTATGATTTATATAAGGCATATTGGCATTGAGAAGATCTGGATTGTGGGTGCAGCCAGTGGTGGGATTCAAATAATTTAACAACTGGTTCTCTGCCCTAATGATTTCTTCCAACAACCAGTTCACCAAACTGCTCAGAAAGTTAACAACCGGTTCTCCCAAAGTAGTGCAAACTGGCTGAATCCCACCACTGGGTGCAACCCTGCTTCTCTTTAATTGAGTTTAGGATGGAAAATGAATTTTAGGGTTTTTAATTAAATGTCTCTTTATGGTATAGCTATACAGTCATACATTTTTGTGGTTGATGTGGCATGATCTTTTGTACACAGGTGTGTTTGAGGACACGTGAAAAAAGGAAATCTGACCTGTAGAAAATTAAGGGCTCTGCCACATTAAATGGAACATTTTTCAAATAGAGGGATACAAAACATGCATTTTATGGCACAGCCCTTCAAATATCTACAGACAGAAATAGAGGGCCATCAATATATGGAATGTTTAAAGCTGTGGTTATTTTAGTTGAGATTAAACTAAATTTTATTTTATGTTTTACCCTGACTTTGAACATTTAACCAGATTAAGCCAAAATGACTATCAAATAGATACAGATTGTGCATCTCTGTCTTAAAACACAGAAGAAAACATCTGATTCAAAATTATGTTGCAGTGAACAGTTGCTTAACTGCTCAAGTACTAGAGATGGGAAAGAGAAAGAGCTTAGGACAGGGGTCTGCAAAGTCGGCTCTTTTAAGACTGGTGGACTTCAACTCCCAGAATTCCCCAGCCAGCTATGCTGGCTGGGGAACTCTGGGTGTTGAAGTCCACCAGTCTTAAAAGAGCCGACTTTGCAGACCCCTGGCTTAGGACACTAAGACCAAAACCAGAAAGGTCTTGATGCAAACATACCAGAAGAAAAATTAATTCCTCATAAAACTGGTTTTCAAACACACAACACACACCAGTCATGGTAGAAACAAGAGAATGGGACAATGGCTGAAGAGAAACTGAAACATGTTATACATGATCTATTCATGAAATTGATATAAATCCTTAAGGAGAAAAGGAAGCATGTAAATAGAAAAAAAAAGTCTACTGGACTGTAAAATATCTTCATATTTGTCTCTGTTGTTGATTTTTAGTTCATTTTTCCTATTTTATAGTTCGATCTTTTGGATCCATTGATTTGAAGGTACATTGAAACACAGTAGGCTATAAGATTTTATTTCATAAGTAAACTAAATAAAGAGAAACATTTGTGAGTGAACCTAGCACTTTTTTAATGGAAACATTTGTTCTATCTGATGGCTTTGAGTCTTCTCTCCCTTTTACGTTCAATGGTGGAAAAAAATCAGAAGGAACTGAATGACCTCATAGTTTTTGCTGTCTTTAACTGCTGTATGTTCAGAAAAACAGTACATTTTACGTAGGTGATATGTTCTCTGCAAGTCTAGATGCACTAAACCAGATGAAAAAAATTAAAGGCACTGAGAAGCAAAATTACCTCCATCACAAAATCAGACGAAATTCTCTAATTTTTCAAGAAAAAAGAAATGCTGAGCTCTTTTGGAAGACAAATCCTATCCCACACACCAACTTGTCAAATAGGAGCAAGATGTTCATTAAACCAAAGTCTCTGCATTAGCAAATGACAAGGACTCATGTAAAGCATGAATCATAAGTGGTTTGGCAGATACTAAATGCTGAAGAGGCCATGCACACGGACACCCAAATTGTTTCAAGTTGTTTTAAGTTAGGACTCTGAGAATCAGTCATTGCTTACTTTAATTCTACCCTCAGCACATCTGGGGCACTCTTTGCACAATAACCAAGGTCATTCATGGTAATTAATTTATGTTATCTATATGATGAATTATAACTAGAGTTTCAATAATAACCTAACCAGAAATAATAGCCACTTTGAGGGAATGGTTTAGGGATGGGTTCACTTCTAGTAGAGTGAACCACTCAGAAAAGTTATCCAATCACTTAATTTTTACAACAGTTCTAGTAAAAATGTCTCTTGTGTGTCTACATACATGCTCAGATGATACCAGAAGGATGTCAGAATGACTGAGCTAAATCTTTGTGAGTATTGAGTATTGCAGCACCTCAAATTGAGCAGTAAATGTAGAGGTTTATTTTATTGTTTCCCGGTGGGTCCCTCTAAATAATCCAATGATTGTATGGGAATCACAAACCACAGAAATATTCTAGATCAACAGACCTGTCGTCGCTTCATGAAATTCTTATTTTCCCTGTATTTTTTTCCATCTTCAATTATCCTATCAACGTAACATGTCAAAATGGAAAGGAAATAAATTTCTGTGAGACATCTGTTATTACTTTGTGCTGGGAAATATCCATCTGCAAAATAATTTTACCTTGTTGTGTAGCAACAAGGGCCAAGCTTCCAAATCAGCTGAATAGCATCAGTGAAGGTATCCATATTCCTTTAGTCAAGCAGAACTTCAACATGGAAATGCCTCCTCCATTCGTAGAAGAGTCATGAAATTTCATCTATTTCCTATGAATTGAAGCATTTTCTATGTCTTTACTCAATAAAGAAATGCAGATTATTTCTCATATGTGTCTATCTCAAGCCTCTGCTTCAGCATATTCAGTGAAACCTATACACAAGCTGTGTACAGAGTGTGCAGGACAGAGGAATTCTGTCATTTAGTCTGTGGACAAACATACATAATACAATTCTTCTTTCAAGTCATTACTTTAGTAGGCATGATGAATACCTTCCCTTTTATTTAAAGCAACATATGGAAACATTATATAGGTGATATAGTGTACCTTTTCATATTAAAATAAAGGAATTTACACTACATAGTCATGCTACATCATACAAATAGACAATAGGATCATGCCATGCAAGTGTTTTATTTAATATTATTATCAAAAACCAAATCAGTAACATAGAAAAACAAAACAGAGGGTATACTATCAAAATGTGTAAACAAATGTATGAAGAAAAACAGAAGTTACCAAGATTTGGGCCCACTGTTCAAGCCTGTCTAGATCTTCTATTTATTTATTTATTTTATTAAATTTCTAGACCGCCCCCTCTCCCCGAAGGGACTCGGGGCGGTGTACAGGAAAATTAAAACATCTAAAACACATAACAAAACATACATAATTAAAATCGAATTAAATAACCCTGTACAAAATTTATAAAACGTTAAAACTATATCCCATTAAAATCAAATAAAACAATTTAAATTACAGACTGGGGCGAGAAGCATAAATTAGGCCAAGCCAGCCTGATGGAACAAATGGGTCTTAACTGTTTGGCGGAAGGAGCAGAGGTCCGTGATAGTTCTAATATCGGGGGTAGGTTATTCCAAAGGGTCGGGCCCATCACAGAGAAAGCCCTTCCCCTGGGCGTCGCCCGCTGGCATTGCCTAGTGGACGGCACCTGGAGAAGTCCCTCTCTGTGAGAGCGAATCGGCCGAAGGGATGTAATCTTCTGGAATCTTCTCTTTTTGTTTTATTTGCAGTCTACATTCGCACATGTGACTAGAAGGCACTACGCTGCCTTCGGTCTGACCTAAGCGTAGTACATAAAATTATGTACAATGTCTGCTACAATGTCCTACCTGTCAATGACTACTTCCACTTCAACCAGAACAATACATGAGCACACAATAGATACAAAATGAAGTTAAACCACCCCAAACCCAATTGCTAAAAATGCAACTTCAGCAATGCCTGGAATGCACTACCTGACTCTGTGGTTTCTTCCCCAAACCCCCAAAATTTTAACATTACACTCTCTACTGTCAACCTCACCCCATTCCTTAGAGATCTGCAGGGGTCATGCATAAGCGGACCAACGTGCCTACCATCCCTGTCCTAATGTTTCACTTTATTCCTATCCATTTCATGTATTCAAAATCATGTTTAACTAATACATGCTTGATGAAATAAATAAATAAATAATCCCATCAAGCCCTTCATCTGGGTCAGGGTTGACAAACCTCCGGCCCATGGGCTGGATGGGTCGCATGCTGGTCCCACCCCTGCCCAGTTTAGCAAAGGGGAAAAAGTCCCAATACGTCACGTGATGCCGCCATGACGATGCGAGTTTGACACCCCTGATCTAAGTCATTATTAAGAATGGTGAGCAGCACAGGGCCCAGGAGAGAGCCTTGACATTATTTCCAAGCTTATATAGAACCATCTCTGTGTGCTCTATGAGTTCGATCATCCAGCCAATTATGAATGTATCTAGTAATTGGGGCATCTAGCTCATTCTTGCCATTTTATTAATGATGTCATGAGAGACTTTGTCAAAGCTTTGCTGAGGTTGAAGTAAATAATGTCCACAGGATTTTCGTGATCTACTAAAACAAGGAGATAAGATTAGCCTGACATGACTTCCTTGTGACAAATGCATACTGGTTTTTGTCCTATCCAAGTTCTTACTAACATGGAGAAATAATAACATCTGTTGGAAGATCTTGCTCAGAAGAGTCATCCAGCTGATAGGTCTCCAATGTCCTGGCTCAAAGACCCAGGGTATTAAAAAGGACAGGGACATTTGCTCTCCAGACTTCTGGGACCTTACTAGTTTTCCTGCAGTTCTTGGAGATTACACCTAACAAAGCTTTTGATCATCTCTACTTTATTCCCCTAGAAAGTAATTTCACCTGATTGTGGAAATTTGAAATCCTTAAATTGGCTAAGTATTCCTTTACTATCTTCTAATCTATGTTGAGCTGTCTTTCCACTAATGATGCAGTGAGGTCCTCGTTTCCCTTTTGAGAAAAGAAAAATGCACTGAGCATTAGCTCTTCTGACATAATCACTACAGTTTCTGTTGATTGCCTCTTTTATTATATGCCCCTCCTTTAATACTTATGTGTCCCTTTTCTTTAGTATTTTGGCAAGCTCTATAACCTGCGTAGTCTCATTATATATCTCTCACCTTTCCTTCTAGAAAAAAATAGTGGTTGTGCCGTCAGTATCTCTTTAACAGGATTTTGCATATTTCCTGCACTTTTTTTCCGTTTAGGGTCTAACTTACTTCCCTCTAAGATCATCAAGATTCATTATTCTGAAATACCAATTTGCAACCCAAATTCTTCCTCCCCTTGATATAATAAACACATGATGTTTGTATCATAGGCCCAGGTCATGAACTCAAGAGTCTATGATTTGCAAAACATGGTTTAACTTGCCTGAGACTAGTCAACAAGCTGTGATTGAGTTATCTTTGGCTTAATATGATACATGAAACAGGTCAGCGAGAGGGAACAAAATTAGAGACATACCCAGTGAGTTTAATCACATCAGAAAAGTTTCTGAAGAAAAACAGAACTATGGCATTACAAGCCTCTTAAACAAAACTACAGCATTACAGGCCTCTTAGGGATACTATTGATACAAGCATATCAATATTGCTCAACCAATAGTCAATGAAGCATAATCCATGCACTTACCATAGATTGTATTATCAACAGCACAGGAAAGAAATCCAGCATGGTTATTGCGAGCATAGGGAATGATAAGAACTCTTCTCTTTCTATTCTGAACATTTCCGTAATGTAAGCTTCCAGGCAAGGCAACTGCTGTCTGAAGACTCAAATATGTAGCGTGTCTCAAACAGAGACAAACTGTTCCAGAGGGGTGAGGAAGGGCTACAGAACATGCTGGCTTAATTGTTTGCAGGTATATGCTGGGATCAGAAGGGCATTCTTAGGAAATGAGAATGTTTATTTTAAGAATAACTGGATGTTCTGAAGAGAACTAGTGAAACCATAGAATTATTATGCCTCACTAGTGAAGTCATAGTTTTATAATATTATATTAGAGCTATATAACCCATGCCCCATTGGGTCAGCATTTCAGAGATATTTCATTTAAGCAGAAATAGACTGACTATGGGTGGGCAACAAAGCAGAGGGAGCAGGATTGATTTCTGACTTCCTGTTGACTTTCCCACTAAGTTTCCATCTGGGAAGCTAGCAAGGAGCATCTGAGATCCTCCCTTCCTTCCTCCCTCCGTCCCTCCAATTCTTGCTGGCTTCTCTATTTCCTTTGCTTGTGGGAAGCTTGTAGAGAAAAAGTCAGCAGGAAGTTGCAAAAATAAGTCAATCTGGAAGGCAAGTGGTTGCTTCCAGGTAAAGGAAGGAACAAGAAGGCATGTAGAGATATGGATCAGGAATGGTATGTGGGGTTGTATGAGCAGTTCCAGATGGGTTAAGAAGTGTGTGGGGGCCACAGATACTATGCCAGTTGGGGAAGGTACATGAATGGGTAGCATAGGCATCCCAAGGCACCAGGAAAGATGCCTTGGGATCAGGGGTGGGTTCCTGCCAGTTCTAACCTATTTTATAAAAAAGGTTCCACAAATCTCCAGTGCCATTTAGAACCGATTCCAGCTCCCTCCACCCCTCCCATCCGCCCATCATCAAAAGGAAGAGAGAGAGGAGGAATTCTGGGAGTTGAAGTCCACAAGTCTTAAAGCTGTGAAGTTTGAACACCCCTGGGGTGTTTTTTTTCTGAAAGGTTAGGGGTGCAAGGGTCTTGTAACTTGACAGCTTTAAGACTTGCGTGCTTCAAATGCCAGAGTTTCTGAGCCAACATTTTGGTTGCTAAGCAAGAGCGTTGTTAAGTGAGTTTCACGACATTTTACAAGCTGGCCACACCCACCCAGTCACATGACTGCCAAGCCACTCCCTCTCGGTCACATGGCTGGCAAGCCACTCCCATCCATTACATGGCTGGCAAGCCACTCCCACCCGGTCACATGGCTGGCAAGCCACTCCCACAAAGCAGGCCACACCTACAGAAGAGGTTCTAAAAAAATTTGAAACCCACCACTGCTTGGGATGCACAAGAGGTGCTTTGGGGGTCAGGTCAGGTGCAGTGGGGTGGGGCGGGTCAGACCAAGAAGGGTGCGTGGGAGTCACAGATGTGTGTAAGAGGTGCTGAATGGGTTGAATGGCTGCATGGGTTAAGTAGGGTGCAGGAAGGTGGAGAGCTCAGGAAGAATGCATAGAGATTGAAGGGTGTATATATGTTTTAAAACATGCTTCATTAGGCAGAAAAAAAAATCCAGGATTAAAAAAAGTCTAGATAGATTGAATTAATAAGTATTTGGCATTGAGGGAAATTACAATTCAAAACAGTTGTTTCTGATGAATTCCAAGTAATAGAAAGAAAGGCCTGTAATGATGAGAATATTCATATAAAATGTTCGTGGTCTCTTTTCTCACTGTTGCGCTGCCAATTACTTATTGGTATCCTTGTGACATCCTGCGGATATACGTGAGTGGATTATTTACAAAAGCTAACAAGTGATTAATAAAGCCATCAGTGTTGAAAGCATGCTTTGTTATGCTACAAGGGCATAAACCCTCTTTGTAATCAAATGCTGGGGCAGGGGGAAGAAAGCAAATATCACAACATTGTATGACTCATGTTCATGTCAGTGTCCTGAGATAGTTCAGATATAAGCAAAAAGAAGAAGATGAAATGTTTTGGGTGGAAAACTTTCAAAGGGGGTCAAGAAACTCCAAGTTTGGGAATAGACATTTGAGGTCAAGAGTAATATAATGCTAGAGTTAAAAGATTTTGAAAAGACAAAAGCACTAAAGGTTTTCCTTCTAGAAATAAACTTTATGAATGTGGATTTGAAAGTAGATAATCATTTAAGTAAGACACACAATATTGCTGTTCATGGAATGCCTTCATTTATTTTTAAGAATGCATATACCTTCTGAATCTACCACACCCCATTAAAAACTTTCAGAGACTACAAGGACTTTATCACAAGTTAAAATAACAATGCCTCAATTCTGGCCACTATTCTTTTACTCTTTCCCTGTCCAAATCTAGAAGGTGGACTGAGGGGTGGGTTTCTGCCAGCATTATTGCCGGTTCTGCGTGCAAAAAAAAAGGTCTGTGCATGCACACAATGTTAGAAAAGGGAAAATAATTACATTTTTGCAGTGAAGATTGTTCTGCGCATGCACAGAACCAAAAATCAAGATGACGATGCCATCAATAGAACTGGTTCAGGGGTGTAGCAGGCCAAGTTACTACCTACTCAGCCGAATCGGTCTGAACCAGTAGGAACCCGCCTCTGGGTGGGCTGTGAGGTTGTCAGAAAAGGCCAAAGGGTAACTTCAATTGTACAATCAAAACCCTGCCCCCTTTTAATATAACACCAATAATAAGGACACTCATGGTGGGTCTAGGACAGTGATGCAGAACCTATGGCACGCGTGCCACAGGTGGCACGTGGAGCCATTTGGCACAGCACGCAAGGTGTTTATAGGAGCCTGGAGGTTTATAGGCCCTCCAGAGGCTTCAGGAGCTTCCCTGAAGGCTCCAGAGGACTAAAAATAATGCTACAAGCAAACCAGAAGTGACTTTCAGTTTGTTCCTAGCATTTTTAGTCCTCCAGAACCTTTAGCATGTTTTCGCCTTTCCCAGGCTCCTATAAAGCCACTGGAACCTGGGGAGGGTGAAAAAAGCATGTACAAAATGGGGGAGCACCTGTCATGCGCGCATGCGCACTGGGAGGCACATTGCATTATGGGTGCGGCATGCCAGTGCATGACCCCGCTGCGTTCCCCCCACTTACGGCACGCGAACCTAAAAAGGTTTGCCATCGCTGGTCTAGGACAACCTGCAACAGCCAACTATCCACGGCCTTCTCACCATGTTCATCTCACCAGAGCCAACTTGGGATGGCCATCTGTGGGACAACTCGTCATACCTAACTTATACTAACATGCCACTGGAAAATCTACGTGGGAGTACTCAATATAATAAATGTTATCTGCCACTGTTTCTTCTATATATTTCCATTTAGTCAATGGAATTGATGTCAAAGAAACAGTGGCGCATAATGTTTATTGTGTGGCAAGGTCCCACATGGAATTGTTCCATGGTGAATTGTCCTGCAGCAAGTTAGCCGTGGCAATATTACCATGGCAAGATGGCTGTGGTGAGTTAGCCATGGCGAGATGGTCATGGCGATTTGATTATGGCAAGTTCTCCCATTCCAAGCTCGATTTGTTTAACTACTGTGATTCACTTAACAATATCAGTGATTCACTTAAAACTGTAGCAAAGAGACAGACAGTTAAGTTAAACTCACTTAACAACTGCATTGCTCAGCAATGGAAATCCATGTGCCAGTTGTGGTCATAAGTCGAGGACTACCTAAAGTATCAATGAAAATTTCAAAACGTAAGAGTTTTCAAAATATTTTAAAATGTCAGAGCCAATGGGAAAGATACCAGAAACAACAGAGATGCATCTTGTGAAAGTGATATGACAGAACCGATATGAACTTTCCCTCTAGGACAGGGGTCTGCAAAGTCGGCTCTTTTAAGACTGGTGGATTTCAACTCCCAGAATTCCCCAGCCAGCTATGCTGGGAGTTGAAGTCCACCAGTCTTAAAAGAGCCAACTTTGCAGACCCCTGCTCTAGGATGTTCTAAGAAGCAACCTTCGAGTCATATTCTTGTACCAGTGGAACATTATGTAATTTTTCATTATATCCATTTAAAGTGCATTTTAACCATTTGCTTTGAATGTAACTAGCATGAGTAAGTCTAGATATGCCTTTTTTTTAAAAACAGAATCACAGCTGGCATGCAAGCCCAAACTTACTGAAAGCTTTCCCGCTCTTTCTATCTATTTATACTTTTATAAACAGTCCAAAGTTCTGAGAATTGAGTCCTTCAAGAAGAACCAGAAGTCACTATGTCCTCCTACTTAATTCCAAAAGGATTTGTTCCAATGTGACTTGACTCTGAGAAAGCAATACACGTCAATGCTCAGCTCAGAAATGAAAGATTCACTGAATCACAGAATTAGAAGTTACCCAGATCTACCTACTGACACTTTGCCATCTCTATATATTCAGTCCATATAGTCACTTTAACGCCCAGGTTGGGAAAGAATCCAAACACACATGCATTAAGTAGCTTGTAATTGAAAATTCCAAATTTGCAAGCATTGTGATGATTCTGATACATCATTTTTCTAAGAATCTAAGAAATTAGAACAACTACGGACCTCCGCTCCTTCCGTCAAAAACTAAAAATACACTTCTTCTGTTTGGCCAGCCTGGGATAATAGAACTGTTTTTAGGGGTTTAGTTTTAGTTTTAATATGGGATTTTAGCGCAGGGTTTTAGTATAATTCATTTTAATATTGTATTTGTTTGTGGTTTTATATATGCATTTTTAAATTCCCTGTGCACCACCTCGGGCCCCTTCGGGGAGAGAGAGCGGTTTATAAATTAAATTTATTATTTATTATTATTATTATTATTATGATTCTGATACATCATTTTTCTAAGAATACTAGGGAAAAATTACCAAAATAATAAGGTCATTTATTTTTTTTTATATTGAAAAAGTTTTATTGGTTTTTACAATTTTTTCAGTAGGGTAGGGTAAGGGATACAAAGAAATTTTTAGAGCTTTCGCGTCGAAATCATTGGCCCTTCCGGGGCTTCATAATAAATTGGTAACAAAAAGCATTTTCCATAAAACTACAAGGTGAAAACAAGTACATATTTCTAAATTCTCAGTTCAATGCTGACAGTCATTTGCAAAAATCCAGATACACATGTTGTACAATATTACTCAAAAATCAAGGCAAAGTTATTTTTTGGATCTAAGTCTCTTGGCAATTGTGTCTTCTATCTCTCCTTCCAGGCCCCCAGCGGGCGGGGCCGTGGCCCCCCCTGCCCCCCCGGATCTTCCCCCAGGAAAGAGGAATGTTTTTTTAAAAAGGCTTCCGCCTCAGCAACTGTTTTAATCCTCACTCTTCCTCCTTCCCAGAACACCAGCATCCCTTCGGGCATCGCCCACTTGAACCAGATCCCGTGATCAAACAATTTTTTGGATAAGAAGGAGTACCTCCTTCTCATCTCCCTAATCTTTTTTGGGATCTGCTTCAAGATGACAACCTCCTTTTGTTGGTAAATTAACGGTCCCCCTCTTTGCGCCTTCAAATTTTCCTCTCTGGTTGACCTTCTAACAAATTTAACATGTATCTCTCTGGGTACTTCATTTATCCTGGCATATGCAGAATTTATTCTGTAAACTAGGTCAATGTCCCCTCTGATCTCATCCTTAGGTTTATGTAAATAATCTGCTAAAATTGTGCTCATGAGTTCAGGGAGACATTCACCAGGTTCCTCAGAAATGTTCTGAAATCTTAAAAAATATGTCATCCTTTCAAAATCAATCCTAGACACATGCCCAGTTAATTCTACAACCTCACTGGTAACCTTTTTAAACTCTCCCTTTGCCCCCGCCAGCCCCCCTTCAAACTCTTCAGTCTTCTGTGTGTTCTCCTGCACTTGCTTCCGTGTTTCCAGAAGTTCCTTCTTAAAGTTACTATTTTCTTCTCTCTGGGCCTTGATTTCTTGCACCAAAGTTTGTATCACAGATTCCAGAGAAGCCATCCTTTGTTCTAAACCTGCCAGTTCCAATTTTTGTGCCATGGTTAGCTGTTAAAGTCAGTGCCACTAAAATGGCGTTTTTTGGGTGGGGCCGTTGAGGCAAATCAGGAGATGAAAGTTCAAAAAGTTCAGGAACCAGAAGAGAAACACTTTTCCAAATCAATAAGTATAATAGCGAAGGCACTCCAGAAAAGGAATCACTTAATCCCCAAAAAAAATTTCTTCATTAATAGCAAGAGGAAGTCCAAATCACAAAAAGATGCTGGTAATTTTCCATAAGTAAGATAGTCATTCAGGAACAAAGGGGAGCCATCTTCCACCGCCCAAGCTCAGAGCCAGAAGGGGAGAGTGGTAAAAGAAAAATTGTTTCAAGCCAGCCAGACCTAGATACATTGTTAAAAGACAAGCCGCAGATCACTTTCCCTTGTTTCAAAACAGTCCGGGTTAAGGATATCCGCTTCCTCGCAACAAGGAGCCATTTCCAAGCACCGCTTTAAGTCCAAGGGGGGGTTCAACAAGCAAACACCCCCCCTCCAAGTTCTTTCAGCCCAGGCTAACACCAAAAAAAATGTTTAAAATCACTCACTCTCCACCTCGCAGCCAAAGACCCGGGGAGCCTTCTGATTCGAACGGCCAGCTCTCTCCATGTTCACGAAGCAATGCCGTCCACCGTTGGCGAAGGGGAAACCCCCCGCAACATGTCCTCCTCCACCTAAGCCGAAGACAAGGGTCGCTTCCCCGCTGCCGCGGGGGGAGAGCAACCCAGGCAAGCCAGCTTTACGGGAGACCCCCAAGAAGGGGCGTCTCACCCCCGTGGGGGGGCAGGAAAAGAAACAAAGCGGCGAGTGAGCCCTAGGCTCACCCGTCGCCGCTGGAAGCCGGAACCGGAAGTCAATAAGGTCATTTATTGATAGCTAAATTTGAAGATCAATGTTTAGTGTTACTGAAATCTATACGGTTACATGAGAAACTCTCCAAAAAGAATATGCACAGTTAACTGTGTTCAACATATATACATGAAGTATATTGGTTTTTATCTCTCATTTTATTTGGAACAATGCGCTGAAACTTTTTCAAATTGATTTGTACTACCTAGCAAGAATTCATCTGTACATTCCAATGACCATCTTATTTCTCTAATTAATGTGGATTTTAATATTTAACAACTATCTTGGCCCACAGATAATAACTTCTGATAGTTATGTTTGTAGTTCTGCCTGGATTTCTAGACAACCAGGTTCTGATAATATATACTTAACAGGTTATCTCAGTATAAATAGAATATAGCAGACATAATAATGTCTGCTATATTCTGTTTATACTGAGGTAACCTGTTAAGTTTTAAAAATGCTGAGTTGTTTTCGTTATATTTTCCTATAGATTTCTGAAGGAAATCCACATCAGAGGGGGGTTGCTCCCGGTTTGACCCAGATCGGGCAGAATCGTAGTGGCGGCATTGGGAGGTTCCGCCCACCCATCCAGATGCTTCTGCGCACATGCAGAAGTGCCACATGCGTGAGCACGTACGCAAATGAATGAACCAGTAGTAAAAAAAATGGAAACCCACCACTGATCCACATCCATCTATTTCAAAGTTTTATATTCTGGTGTAATCTATGGTGTTTTATTTTATCCCTATATATAATGAAAATAAAGGAAACAATCATTATTAAATATACTACATAGAATATGCAAGGGTCCTTTACCCTTGTTGTTTTCAATTTGATATGCAAACTTTTGTTTTTATTGTTAATAATTCTGAAAATATTTCAGAGGGGAAAATAGAATATGAAATTGTACTATATGTTAATACATTAAGCTCTATAAATACAACAGAAACTTCCTTTCCTGATATATTTGTTAGTAGCAATAGGGATAGCACTTAGACTTATATACCGCTTCACAGGGCTTAAACCCCTCTCTAAGCAGTTTACAGTCATCATATTGCCCCCAACAATCTGGCTCTTCATTTTACCCAGCTTGGACAGATGGAAGATTAAAATCAACATTAAGCCAGTGATAATCGAACTGCTGACAGTTAGCAGGATTAGCCTGCAATACTGCATTCTAACCACAGCACCATCACAGCTCTTCTAGTATACAAGAATGGTTATTCAATATATTGGAGTGAATCAAAACTGAGATTATGTGATTCCCCCGTATATGTGTAAGAATTAGCAAGTTTAATCATCTAATTTAACATAGAAAAACAAGATCTAAAAAGATAATCTAGAATTCTTTTGAGAATTTGGGGTAAATTAATTCCAATTCTGATTCATATTTCAAGAACAATTTATTTTAGCATTCCTTCACATTCTTTGAAGCAAATTTATATATTATTTAATAACTTTCCTTAACAGGTACATCTTTCAATATTTTTACTGCACATAAATTACCATTAACTGCCTTATGAGAACAATATATTAGATTACCATTGGGCATTTAGTTTAACTCTGAACACTTGTTAGAACAAGGATTTCAACTCCTTTCTTGGTTTAACTTGAAACATGCTATTTGCTAAAACTAATTTCCTGCTATTGGGATACTGTGATCAAAAGAATACTTAATGGTGGTCAGACTATTGTTTCAAGTTGGTCTAACAGCCTCACGAGTCCCATATCCCAAAGTGACCCATATGACTCTGTTACAGATGAACAATTCAGCTAAAGGTTTTTAAAAAAGGAACGTTATAGAACAACAAAAACCGAGAAGTACGTGCATCAGATACTTAAAAGACTGTGAATATTTATTCTGTATAATTTGAAAAATGAATTATTTCTGCTGATAGAATAGAAGCTATTGGAGGCTCATGAAAGAAAAAGAAATAAAGCTTGGGAGATTGGATTATTTCCCATTTTGAGCACATTAGTTTAATTCAAAAAGTCTGGTTTATATTAATATAGTTAAATACTAAATGAGATTTTAGGTCACTGGTTGATAGTAATTCTATCAAAATAAACCTTTTTCATTTCTACAAAATCTAATTTACAATGTGAAAACAAATGTTTTGTGTAAATTTGTTATGTGTTATTGTTTTTCAGCTGGAAAATAATGCATTAGGTTTTAGGTAATCCACTGCTGCTTATTCTCTGGGTTCCTATTACAGATGTCTGGTGTTTCTCATTACATTTTTCTTTGTTTTGCTTTTTGTACTGATTCCAATTTAAAATTTTCCCTTATTTATAAATTATAAGAATTGACAATCAGTCAACCAAGAAGGAACCTGCAAGCAAAATGAAGCCAAAATATGACTTTGTAATGTGTTTTGAAATTAAGTAGCCATTTTTAGTCCGGTGCCCCCAGATATACAGTATTAGACCATTTCCCACAATTCCTCAACCAGGAACAACTAGAAAGGAGAATTAAGAAACAACAAATAGGCCTTCAGAGGTTTCCACTGAGGAAGAATAAGTAAAAAGACCTCTGTTGAATGAAGTGATGCCACACAGGACAACAGTCCTTAGCAAATGGCTCTGAGAACCTGTACCCTTAAAGTAGGATGTGCTCTGCTGCCCTTCTTATAAAGAACTAAATAACAACATTTTTGTTTTCCATTTAATTTTCATGCAACGTATTTCTAATGTTTTGTGGATTTGTGGCTCCTTGATGCTCTCTGAGCTTAGTTGTCTTCTTGCAGACGTTTCATTACCAAACTAAATAATGCTATCAGTGCTAAAAGGGAGTGGTGTTTGTTCTCATTTTATATACTAGTGGCTTGCCCTGTCACAGTGCTTGGTAGTGAAATGTCTACCAGAAACAAGTGCTGTGGCCTGGAGGTGGAGCTCTTGCCTCACAAGCAGAAGGTTGTCAGTTCAATCCTAGGTAGAGGCAGATGTAGGGTCTCCTGCTTGGGCTGGGGGTTGGACTAGATGACCTGCAAGGTCCCTTCCAACTCTGTTAATCTGTTAAACTAACCAACTCAGAGGGCATCAAGGACTCACATTTCAACTCCGAGCTACAAATATTCTCTTCCTTTATGGTTTTTTTTTTTAAGCGTATTATTTTGAATTGTGCTTCGACCATAGTGAAGAAGTTACAGGGCCTAAAATGCTTATGTTGTTCACTGATGTCTACAGCAAAAAAGGAACAATCCAGTTTGACAACACAGATACAATGGATGTTGGGACACTAATGCTGCCATTATGGATTTGTATCTTGACATCTGATACAAGTTAAGACATGGCATTTGGATGATGATGTTATCACACATATGTCATCGTTCGCCCACTCTCCACCCATCTCTCCAGATGGTTCTTTATGCATACTACGGGCTGGTTTACACATGGATTTAAGCTACCCTAGTTTGTTTATAGCTTTGTGTTTTATGTAGCCTCTGCCACTGTACTTTGTAAACCATGCTATCTGACTTAGATAATTTGCAAAGCACGTTCATTAAGAATTACTCAGTAAATTCTGGTTTTAAAAAAAATTACGGCTGAGCACAGCTGTAAGTCCAGCTAATAAAATGCAGCTTTTCACTCCAAATATATTCTGTCTGATGTTAGACAACAGCTCCTCCTGAGCTCCCCACTTTGACATCTTTGCATTTCTTTGTTTCTTCCCTTCACATCCAGACTCTTTTCTTAGCCTGTCAGTTCTGTCTAGATAACAACATTCCTAAAAATATGCCCTTTCCACTCACCCTTGTCTGCCACTCTCATCAGCAAGAACTGTCACCTCTGATTGTCTTCTTTAGGCTTTTTGAGTTTATACTAAAAAGACACATAGTGTTCTGCTTTGACTGCAGCCTTAGAACCATTTACAAATCCCATATTCTTGTTCCCGTCTCCCTATAAAGCTGGCTGAAAGCTTTCATTTGGTAAAGGTTAGCCTATATACTACTTTGGGATTGGTATGGCTCCTTCTCTAATTTTTCCCATGTTTGAAGTTTTCTTTTCAATTTTAAAACTAAATCTTCTTTCTTTGATAATGTATAAGAGTTTTCCTAATCCTGCTGTCCTCCAGGCATGATGTCATTCGACGCATGTAAAGAGCAGTAGGCAGAGGATGGCTGATGTCATATTCAGCTTTTCTTCCAGCATGTCAGTCTTTATTTAAAGAATGCATTTGTAAGTCAAGAGAGAGAATAGATCATTTATCTATAAGAGTTATCATTTACTGTCCGCTCGGTTCATTTGCATCTATATACAGTATCTTGCCATAATTCAGTTCAGCGCTTGCTTCAGAATTCAAGTAAACATTAATAAGTTTGAATGTTCTTCTCTGTCAAAAATGCTTGTGGAAAACTGATTAGAGATGATTAGAGGACTGGAGACTAAGACATATGAAGAACGGCTGCAGGAGCTGGGTGTGTCTAGTTTGATGAAGAGAAGGACCAGGGGAGACATGATAGCAGTGTTCCGATATCTCAGAGGGTGCCACAAAGAAGAGGGAGTCAAACTTTTCTCCAAGGCACCTGGGGGCAGGACAAGGAGCAATGGGTGGAAACTAACCAAGGAGAGAAGCAACTTAGAACTAAGGAGAAATTTCCTAACAGTAAGAACAATTAACCTCTGGAACAGCTTGCCTCCAGCAGTTGTGAATGCCCCAACCCTGGAAGTCTTTAAAAAGATGTTAGACAGCCATTTGTTTGAAATGGTATAAGGTTCCTGCCCACGCAGGGGGTTAGACTAGAAGACCTACAAGGTCCCTTCCAACTCTGCTATTGTATTGTAAAACTAGCATATACTATATTTTTCCGAGTATAAAATGCACTGGAGTATAAGACGCATCAAGATTTTGAAGAGGCAAGTTAAAAAAAAGTTTTTGCACTCTGCAGACCTCCCAAAAGCAGGCCATTTTTCATGAAAAATGGGTCCATATTTTGTCAAAAAAAAAAGGGCAGGCATAGCCTTTAGGAGGCTTACAGAGTGTTCCTGGGGGCTGGGTGGGGGGGCAAAAATGAGGAAAAAAACCGGCCCATTTTTCACTCATTTTTGCCTTCCCCAGTCCCCAGGAGCACTCTGGAAGCCTCCTAAAGGCTATGCCTAGCCATTTTTGCAAAGGGTTTCATGAGGCCAAAAATGCTGTGTTCAGTGTATAAGACGCATCCAGAGTTTCACCCTTTTTTGAGGGAAAAGGGTGCATTCATACTCTGAAAAATACGGTAATTTAAAAAGGCACTAGTTTAAAAGAAAATTTTGAGATCAAGACGTTCCGACTTGCTTTTGAATTATAGTATGAAACAATCTTAGACAAATATGCTTTTTTATCTATTTTTTGTATTTATCTATTATCTAGTATTATCTATTAATGGTCCATTAATAGATATTATACATAATTATTGATCATAAGAGCTAAGAGAATTGCCTACTGCTGGTGTAACTGAGGTGGAGTAGGTAGGGGTCGATAATGGTGATTGCTGAAACCTGCATTCAGGTGTCTGCCAGTTGACAATTCTCTTTGAAAGGGAGGGAGATCTGCTGTGGCTAATGATATTCACCTGACTTCATAGGAGAAATCTGGTGAATGTTATTCAAGCCACCTGATTTCATAGAAGAATATATTTTCCATTTTTGCATAGGTGAACTATTAACAAAAGTAACACTCAGCAGAAAATAATCTGTCCATAATAGAAGACCTTGTCGTCTCACCCCAAAATAATTTTCTACTATCTAAGACAAAGCATCCAGTTAACAGTACATCTCACATCTACAAGGGACAGGTTACAAATTGAAATAAGCTCACAATCATCATGAATACAGAGCTGATTTTTACAAGTGAATCTATATAACTTGGGGTCTTTTTCCATCATTTTGAAAATCAGGCTATTATTCAATAAAGTAGGGAGTGTACCCACAGAATATGTATCATGGGTTTTAAAATAAAAATGTAGGTATTCAAATATAGTTAGTTATCAGGTAGAGCATTTAGAACAGGGATGTCAAACTCGATTTCATTGTGGGCCGCATCAGGGTTGTGTTTGACCTTGGGGGACCAGGGTAGGCATGGCTAAGGTGGGCATTGCCAGCTCAACATCACTCATGTTGGGGGGTGCCTGTGGTAGCCCAAGCACTCTGCCAGCAAAAATTGACTCCTGAGCTCTGGTTTTGGCTGTGACTGCCTCCTGCCACCCTCTGCCAGCAAAACTGGAGCTCAGGAGGGCTGCCCTCAGCCCTTTTGAGCTCCATTTTCCTGGCAGAGGCATCACAGGCTGGTCCTTTCATGTTTCCAGGTCAGCCCCGTGGGCCAGATCTAAGTACCCTGCAGGCCAATCCTTCCCCTGGGCCTTGAGTTTGACACCCCTGATCTAGAAGAAGTGATGGCATCTAACATATAAGCCTTCCGGTATTTGCTGCTTATATCCTAATGTTTTAAAAATGTTTTCTTAAACCAACAGCCCAATGTTTTCTTAAGATGTTGCATATCACACACAAGGGTCTTATATACATATACTCATTTCCTAAGAAGTGCAGGAGTATCAACATCATTATTTTGTTTGAGTGAATACATATACATAGATGTACCATCAAGAAATCAGAGTTTACATTCATTACTTTTAATTTTTTTAATTTTATTTATTTGTTTAACTGAAGGTTACAGACTTACATAAGGTCTTCTGAGCACAAATATGAATGAAACAAGAAATCATTGCACGTACTGTAGGATTACATAATCTTAGAGGTGGATTAGGCAATCCATCCCCCAAATTATGCAGAAATATGAATAAAAGTACCCCCATATACAGCTGTTTTGCTTCTTTTTAAACATAGTCAATGAATGCAAGTTCACAACATCTTCTGGTTATGACATTTATTTTAATATTCTATTTTAATATTGGATGAGGGGATAAATGGGGAGCTCATCAAATTTGCAGATGACACCAAGATGGCAGGAAGAGCCAACACTCCAGAAGATAGGCTTAAGATACAGAAGGATCTTGATAAATTTGAACATTAGGCACTATCTAACAAAATGAAATTCAATGGTGAAAAAAGTAAGGTTCTACATTTAGGCAAGAAAAACAAAATGCACAGGTACAGTATAGGTGGTACCTTGCTCAATAGTAGCAACTGTGAGAGGGATCTTGGAATCCTAGTGGACAACCATTTAAATATGAGCCAGCCGTGTGCAGCAGTTGCCAAAAAAGCCAACACAGTTCTAGGCTGCATAAACAGAAGGATAGAATCAAGATCACGTGATGTGTTAATACCACTTTATAATGCCTTGGTAAGGCCACACTTGGAATACTGCATTCACTTTTGGTTGCCACGATGTAGAAAAGATGTGGAGACTCTAGAAAGAGTGCATAGAAGAGCAACCAAGATGATTAGGGGACTGGAGGCTAAAACATATGAAGAACGGTTGCAGGAACTGAGTATGTCTAGTTTAATGAAAAGAAAGACTAGGGGAGACATGACAGCAATTTTCCGATATCTCAGAGGGTGCCACAAAGAAGAGGGAGTCAAACTATATTCCAAAGCACCTGAGGGCAGAACAAGAAGCAATGGGTGGAAACTAATCAAGGAGAGAAGCAATTAAGAACTGAGGAGAAATTTCCTGACAGTTAGAACAATTAACCAGTGGAACAGCATGCCTCCAGAGGTTGTGAATGCCCCAACCCTGGAAGTCTTAAACAAGATGTTGGATAGCCATTTGTCTGAAATGGCCTAGGCAGGGGGTTGGACTAGAAGACCTCCAAGGTCCCTTCCAACTCTGCTATTGTATTGTATTGTATTGTATTGTATTATTCTTACTGAATTATTTAGCAATTCTCTAAGAATTACAGGGATCTTGAAAATTTTCACTTCTTTTTGTACCATATAGAGCCATGGTACCATAGAGCCGTGGTGGTGCAGGGGTTAGAAGGCAGAGCTGCAGGGCCAACTCACTGCTCTCCAGGAGTTCAGTTATGAATGGCTCAAGATTGACTAAGCTTTCCATCCTTCCGAGGTCAGTAAAATGAGAACCCAGATTGTTGGGGTCAATATGCTGACTCTGTAAACCACTTAGGAAGGTTGTGAAGTGGTATATAAGTCTGAGTGCTATTGCTATATGCTTACTTTTAATACAGATATTTCTGGATACAGATTTTGAACTTTCTTCCCCTTAGCCTATCACTGTTATGATTATTGTAACTGGACATTTCATTAATCATAACATACTTGAATTATTATTTCCAGTTTAAGTTTGTAAAACACATTCCAGGCCCTTTAAAATTTATAGGAATCAATTACTTTAAACACCCTTATTAGCAGTAGGTTTCAATATCCTGAAAAGAGAGAGATGTTCATAAAAGCAATTTTACACACTTTTAATGACAGAACCTCTTTTCCCGTCACAGTGCTTATGGTTCCCATTACAGTCATTTCCTAATCTTGTATTTCCATTTGTTGTCTGCATAAATTGGCACATGGTTTTCTGTAATAATAGTGAAAATACATTGTAAATACATGTTGGCACTGGTTGCCTCCCAGCTACTGAAACAGCTGACAACAAGCTGCTTTTATGAGTCAATTGCTTTTTTTAAAGAATAGTTTTAAGCCATAGTTAGGAAAACAAAAACATTGCAGAGCAAGGATGTGAATTCCTGCAACACTATGGGAGTGCAAACAGTGTAGAAGCCTATAGCAGATTCAACAGAAACCAAGTTCTGTTTTGAAACAGACCAATTTGGCAAGAGGGATAGATTGGGGGGGGGGGTTGCTCCAGGCTAAGAAAAACTCAAGCATGCAGAGATAAATATGCCTAACAGATCAAGTTTATAATCACAATGAATGATTTTATTAGGGGCTTCCAAGCAATGTTGTGGAAAATATTGAAATAACACATTGCAGGAATTTCCAATATCTGTTTTTTTCTTTTACCCACAGGCAGGAATGTCTAAATGTCTTTGATGGAATCAGTGAGAAAAAGGAGGATGTAATTTGGGGTGCTTATTTGAGATCCTCCTAATTCTGCCACTAGAACACATCACAATCGTTGCTCACAGCTATCCTGTGGCATCTTCAATAGACTGGGGTTGAAAGGAGTACAAAAATAAACCTCCAAAAATCTGACCCCCTGTAAAAAGTGAACAATGCTTTCAGATATTATCCAGTAGAAGAAAATATTATAGTTGTTTGTCAGTCGAATGGAGGCAAAATAAACTCCAAACAAGATAAAAGATCTGATCTCCAGTTTGATTTAAACCGAATTATTTTTTTCTGCATAGCTGAATTATGATCCAAAGCAAATTTTGCATGAAATATTACTTTACTTTACTTTACTTTATTTGGATTTTCCCTTTCGGGACTCAGGGCAGTGAACAGGCATCAATAAAATCGACAATAAAAATATCAAAAAATATATTAAAATACACTTAAAAGAATATTAAATGGGTGGCCTGTTCTAAAAACCAGATAAAAACCCTGGTAAAAACGATTAAAAGCTACGCCAGGCCGGCCGCATGGAATAAGTGCGCTTTCAAGACCTGACGGAAGAGGCGAAGGTCTGTGATTGTGCGTAGGTCGGGGGGTAGGTCATTCCAGAGGGCAGGGGCTGCCACATAGAAGGCTCTCCCCCTGGGGATCGCCAGCCGAAATTGCTTGGCCGACGGCACCCCGAAGAGGCCCTCTGATCGGTGGGAGGCATTTGGTAGCAGGAGGCGGTCTCGCAAGTAACCAGGTCTCGTGCCATGGAGCGCTTTAAAAGTGGTTACTATTAATAGGAAATAGCTATAAAGTGTGTATTTTAATGATCCATCTAGATCTGGATGTCTGAACTAAGTACCTGAACTTGAACTAGTCCAACCAGAGGTTGGTTCCGAATCGTTTACATGCAAAGCATGCACTGACTTAAATGAAATATAGCATTTTCCTAATAAAGTTATTGAAGTGAAAAGGGTAGAAAAGAACACAGTCTAGACAGATGTGGCTTAGCACCATCTTTCTATGCAAAACCCACCACATTCTGGTTTTATCCAGTGGCCAAGAAACCAAAGTCTTCAGTGAAGACTTAGTAGTCTTCTCTACTAGTATTTCTACAGTGAAGTAGAAGGGTACTTCTACTTTATAGCGAGTGACCATCTCCAGATCCTTACAACAGCCTCAGAAAAAAAACATTTGATGCTCTTTTTTTGGCACTTGTTACTAGTTACCATGGAACACACTTATCTAGCAATTGGGGGGGGGGGAATCCTCTACTAGTAGCTATCGTTCACTCCCCTTATTTCAATGAATTTTCTTTGTTTTAAATTTCCATAAAGAAGAATCAATAACTTAAGGAGAGATTCAGTAGCCATACCCCATGATAGTGCGATGGCACAAATAGTACTCTTGCATTAATCGTTTGATATAATACATATAAGATGTGGTTTCGTTATTTTTATTATTCTACAGAATCGTAGTGTTGGAAGGAACTGTTTGCTTGATTAAGTATTCACATATAAGATCAAAGGTTCCTTCAGAAATAAAGCATTGTGCCTGAGAAACGTGCAGCAGGAAAACCTCATGGGCCTCGTGCACACTGGAAGACAAATAGCTGGATTGACTGAATTTGGGGCTGAGGTCACTTTGTGAGTTGTATACTACCCTTGCCAGTTGTAGTTTGCAAAACAGAAAAATTGCAAGAGAAATTGAAGGAAATTCTGTCTACACAGAAAAGCTGTCAATCTTGCCAGCAAGAACCCAGCATTTATCTCAGCACAACTTTTCCCTACAGTTCTCTGACTGTGAAAACTCCTCTATACATGGCACGCTATGGCTGGATACAAATCTTTGTTGCCTACTACAAGGGTCTCCAACCTTTGCAACTTTAAGTCTGAAGGACTTCAGCTCCCAGACTTCTCCAGCCAGCAAAGTTGGCTGGAGAAGTCTGGGAGCTGAAGTCCTTCAGACTTAAAGTTGCAAAGGTTGGAGACCCCTGGCCTACTAGGATGAAGTCACTAAAAAACGTTACCCTATTTTTTGGAGTATATACTTCCCCCTAACCCCAAAAAGAGGCTGAAAATTTGGGTGCGTCTTATACTCCAAATGTAGCTTTTTTGAAGCTTTTTTTCAGCTCCTAATGAGGCGCTAACAAATGAAGCAATCTTCCGTACTTTGCCTGCTTTTTTCATTGCTGCTCCCTCTGATGACCAGCTGCGCTTTAGAAGCTGTTTTTCAGCCCTAACCAGGGGATAAATAGCACGCATGCTCAAAACCAGCAAACCTATGTGCTGAAGCTGACCAGACTAAGGAGGCTAGCCAGATGAATACCTGGTAGGTAGAATTTCCCCCCCTATTTTAATAATAATAATAATAATAATAATAATAATAATAATAATAATAATAATAATAATAATAATAATAATAATAATAATAATAATAATAATAATAATCTTTATTGTCATTGTAAAAATTACAATGAAATTGGTTTTAACTTCACTGGTGCAAAATTATAACAGAAACAAAAAAGAGAGAAAAGAAAAAAGAAAAAACTAGCATGTGCAGGGAGTGATTGCGGTTGAATTTAAAAGTCTCACAGCCCATGGATAGAAGCTACCTTTAAACCTGTTCATTCGGCTTGCTATACTTTGATATCTTCTGCCTGATGGTAGAAGGGCAAAGAGATACCAACCAGGGTGTGAATCATCTTTGAGAATCTTCCTTGCTCTGCTAAAGCAGCGAGATCTGGCGATGTTATCCAGTGATTTTCCTCCCCAAAAACTAATGTGCACCTTATACTCCAAAAATATGGTAATTATTACCTGTCATCTAGATGGTACACTTCTTCTTATTCCTAATGTAGGTACTAATTCTGGTACTTCCTCTCCCTTCCCATGATTTCATGAACCTTGTCTTATGCTTTGTAAATACATGATCATACTATATATGCAGTGACGAAAGAAACACAAACACATTTTTAGATAAATATATTGGGTGTCTCATTTCTTCCCTTCGCCCCACCTCTCTCTGTCTCTCTCTCTGTGTCTCTCTCCCCATCTCTCTCCATCTATTTATAATGTAAAGTATATAAGACAAGTATATGTAAAGTATACCATTCCTCAATTGCATAATATAATTTATTTAGTATATTATTCAGTAACAGGGCCTGATTACCATTAAGTATGCAAGTCATACTTAAAGAGAGCTATAATTTTCCTAGTTTATCTGTATACTACTAATACTCTTGTTGTGTTTGTTTGTCTGTGCCCCATCCACCCATGAGCGCAATCGGTTAATTAACCTGCAACGATTTTTGAGTCGAGATACCTAAAATCTTAAAACTTAAAGAATGCATTAAAAACCCGGACCCACTACTCCTGTGGGATTAAAAATTCCACAATACAAAGATCACTTTATTCAGAAAGTTGTCACCTTTGCAGCATCCCCATAGTCACGTGATTGTGATTTCCAGTGCTCCCTGCCAGGTTCCTACAAGCACAGTCAACTGGGAAGCCAGCAGGAAATGAGAAATCACTCTTGCTCTCATTGCTTTTTTGCCCGACTTGTTTATCTGTTAAGGGAACCAAATTTTGACTTATTGTTAAAGTTCATTTCCATTACAGTTATTTTTATATTTATGTTATACTCTTCTTAGATGATCGTGGGATTGTCCAGTATTAAGGTTCCTTCGGGGAGAGGGGGCTGTTTATAAATATAATAAATTATTATTATTATTATTAAGGTAAAAAAAAAGATCCACTTAAAATTTAATGTACATTCTGGTCCCATTAAACTGCACTACCTTTCTCTCAAAGAATGACTTAACACAGGGGTCTGCAAAGTTGGCTCTTTTAAGACTGGTGGACTTCAACTCCCAGAATTCTGGGAGTTGAAGTCCACCTGTCTTAAAAGAGCCAACTTTGCAGACCCCTGACTTAACAGATCCCAGAGGTGGACACACTCACCGTTGAATCTCATCTTTCTTCTATTCTGATGCATTAAAGATAGCATCCAGTTCTTCTCACCATCAGGCTCAATATGAGCTCACCAACCGATTCATGAAAGTAGATCAGATTGAGATGCAATTATTTGCCCCAAGTAATCCACTGAGTTTTGTGACTGACTGGGAGTTTAGAACTGAGTTCCCTTTGTTTTATTCCAAAAAGCTGTATTTACACCCTGTAATTGCTCTTTGCAGAGGCTGTCTATATTTTCTGATTTAGGGTTTTTTCCCCATGTTTGCCATATTCACAATGTACATTTTAGACATTCTATATGAATGTAACCATGGTTCTAAAATTTAAAAAGCAAGTGTGGCCTTTAAGAGTGAGCCACCTGCCTGAGTCATATCTCATTTGTAAGTAAAAGGTGACATTCTATATTGCAATGGAGCTTTTCTTTTCTCTGCCTCTGTGCTCTTTTGAAATCTGATCCACCAAATTCCCCTTGCAACAGGCTGCTTGATAGAGAGGGAATCACTCACCTTTCCACTGCATTGGCAAAAGTCGTTCCATTGGAAGGGCCACTTGGAATTCATCCTAAATGTACTTTGGTTTTCTTTACTGAGTTTATTTATTCATTTTATTCAACTTATATGCCACCCATCTTGCCTAGAGGTGATTCTAGGTTTAAAAAAACCCACTAAAATAATAAGCAGTGACATTAAATTAATTTAAAATTGACAAATTATGTTTTATTCCACAGATTAATAAAGTTACTCTGAATACATTACCTACATCTAAAACAAAAGGAAGCAATACATTACAAAGTCAACAAAGTCAAAAATCGCCATGATAACAAAAATGGGCATTGCTGGGAAATGAAACATCTTTGCAGGGGTGAAATCTATCCAGCAGGTTCTGACAGATTCTGCAGAACCGGTAGCAGAAATTTTGAATAGTTCTGAGAACCGGTATCAGAGAACCGGCAAATGCCATCTCTGGTTGGCCCCAAAGTGCGGTGGGAATGGAGATTTTACAGTATCATTCACCCTTGAGTGAGGTGGGAATGGAGATTTTGCAGTATCCTTCCCCTGCCATGCCCATCAAGCCATGCCCATCAAGCCACACCCATCAAGCCACACCATTCCCACCAAGCCACGCCCACAGAACCAGTAGTAAAAAAAATTGCACTTCATCATTGTATCTTTGTCAGAAAGATGACAATGTGGGCACTAGGGGATCTTAAACAGGGAAGATTTTCCATAATTTGCATACCACCATCCAGAAAACCTCCTTCCTTAGTACTTACCTTAACTGGCAGGGCCACCTCCAAGAACAACTTTGTGAACTATCTGGAGTCACTTACATGAGACATACAGGTAAGCACAGCAGATCAGATCAGAGCAGGGCAAAGCAAGAAAGTGTAGATTACGCTTGCTAAAAGAAATGTAAAACTGTTGATATCTGTAGTAGGTGTTTCAAAGTAATCTCAGAAATAGAAGGTAGAATCATTGACAAAGTGTTGAAATCAGGGGTGGGATTCAAATATTTTAGCAATTGGTTCTCGGCCCGGTTGCTGGGTGAGGATGCCTATGGTGGGCATTACCTACTCAGCGTCCTATACCATGGCAGGGGGGAGCATTTTCACCTCCCCAGGCTCCAAAGTCTTTCCTTGAGCCTCCATGAGGACAAAAATCGCCTCCCACGGGCTCCAGAGACCATCCAGAGGCCTGAAACCTTCCAGGAGGCCCATTTTTCACCTTCCCAGAGCTTCTGCATGGGCCCTGCACTTACCTGTTATCCAAAAAGGACTGTGTGGAGACTCCCGGGAGGGACGGGGTAGAGCGGGAGGGACCAGGCAGTCCTTGCAACTACCAGTTCAGCAAACCAGATGTAAAATTAGCATCTGGTTGTCCTGAACTGGTCCAAACCAGCTGAATCCAATCCCTGGTTGAAATCATGCAATCATATAAGTCAGCTCCAGTTAGCAACCTAGAAAGTCTGTTTTGATCTGATTTAATTTTATTTTCAAAGTAATTCCATGCACAACATATTGAGAAATCCGCACTTGGAGAACTGAACTAACATAGGACAGTTGGTACTATCTATTCCCTGAAAGTCCATCTGCACAAGTATGTTGTGGATCACAAGTATTTAATCAGTAAACATACTGATCACTCAGTATGTTGTAGATAGGATTATTAAACGTTTCCAAACAAAAATACAGCACTTATTTTAGCTAATAAAATGTGCTTCCAGACATCCAGGCTGCCTACACCTCCTCTGATAAAGGTGGATTCACAAGAACTGCACCCGAATATCAAGGAAAATGAAAACTTCCCCCAAAGAGTTTGAATGTCATTCAGCTATATTGATGACCCCTCCCAATGATAAACATAAGCATCCTTGGCAAAAATGGGATGAAGCTACTGAGGGTGAAAGACCATCACAATGCAAACTCAAGACTAAGGTAACTGTGCCTGGTGGTAGGAATGAAGTAAAAATGGTGGGCTTTGCTTCAAGATGCCATTGTTTGCATAAATTCACTTTCTTATTGTAGTTAGCAGCGAACACCTATGGCAAGTGTCGAAATAGGAGCGTGTGCACGTGGGGGAAGCACCAGAAACTGGAAGAGCAGGTCTCCCGCATGCGCGCCAGCCACCTGGTCTTCTGGTTTCTGGAGTGCATGCGTGCACAAAGACCAGATGGCTGGCATGCATGCACGCACTGGAAACAGGAAGATCAGCTTTCTGGGATGTCTTCCGGTTTCCAGCACTTCCACATGTGAGAAGACCAGCTGACCGGCACACATGTGAGCACCGGAACCCGGAAGAGCAACGGGTGATGGCTGGCATGCCAGGAGAGATGGCTCTGCGTGCCACTTCTGGCACACATGCCATAGGTTCACCATCACGGACCTATGGTGTCCTATGGCACAAACTGTAGCTCTTATCTTTTCTAAACTGAGCTACAGTTTATACATGCCGAGCTCTAACTCATTTGGCTGTGGATTCAAATTATACATTGCCTCACCTGGATTAGATGAAAGAAAAAAGATAAATGTGGATGTCATGCTTGACTCATGATGCTTCTTTGATCTAGAGAGCTTCTTCACAAAGATACTAAATTATATGGGAAATATACTAAAATCTCGAGGTTTAATTGCTGAAGGACAGAGCGATAATCCCTCAGCACCACCTTCTGGAAATGGCTATACAAGTAGATAGACAGGGGGGGGGGGGGGGGAAGCTATCTCCAGATCCCTACTCAGAAGAGGCACATCATAGTGGTTGCTGTAAAATGTCAAACAATGAGAGTTCATCAACAAAACCAAGTAAAATGTCACATTTAATTTTGTACATCCCTAATTCTTGGATTTTAACATCTTTTATTCTGCTCCCCCATCACTTCTTTGTTATTTTGTGATAGGGTTTGGTATTTTGGGGGGGGGGGCAAAAGGCTTCAGTAGCCTCCTGCAAGATTCCAGCATGTTCATATTTTCCTCCACTGTCTCAGTGTTAACAATGTGTGTCCAAATCTATGACCTCAAGTAGGGACACAAGAGTCTGTTATTACTATTTGAGCTTCCAATAAACCCCAAGCATGGGCAGGTTTGACCTTATACAACATGTGCAGATTTATTTAGAAGCATTTGGGAATGTCACCTGCTCCCGAGCCCTTTTAACTATATCCACGTAAAGCATTTGTCTAACCACACACAGTCACCATAGTCCTCAAAGCTTCACGAGGCTGCACAAGAGGCTGCTTGTGCTTGAGGTCACAGACATGGCACCCTCTCTCAGTGCTTCCTTTGGCTCAGGATGAACCAAATACAGAAAAGAGACAGCTGGTCTAATAAAGCCACTACAAAGCAATAGAGAGTTTTGGAGCCAGCACAGTAAAGTTTGTCATAGCCTTTTGGTTACAGAACTCCTAAGAAAGGGAAGAGACGGAGAAATTCTCTGGAATTTTTAAATCAAGGCTCAACAGCAGAACAGATTTCAGTCCTCCATTGAGACATTTATTTATTTATTTATTTATTTTTCATATTTATAACCCGCTCCCATCTCACAACAAGGGACTCGGGGCGGCGAACATAGAATTAAATCAATAAATACAAAATACAAATACATAGATATTACATGACGTATGACCAAACGTTTCCAGAAAAGCTTTGGAAAATTCAGGGCAAAAATGAAGCTGGGGTTAAACTTTGCTGTGGTTCTTTTTACAATGTATGATCTAATCATCTCTTTGCTAAACAGATCATTAATAGCATCAGTAATACTTAGATTAGATAGAATGTCTAATCTATGACTTTGCCCGTATTTGGTTCCTACACATCTCTACGCAACCCTGCATAAGCAGTACATGTACTGGTAGTCTTTGACTTACAATAGAGCGCGAAATTTAAGTTGCTAAGTGAGAAATTTGTTACGTGAGTTTTGCCCACTTTATGACTTTTCCACATTTGTTCAGGGAATCGCTGCAGTTGTTAACTTAGTAACACTGTTGTTAAGTGAATCTGGATTCCTCATTGATTTTGCTTGTCAGAGAGGATCCCATGACCTCAGGTCACTGCAATCATCATAAATATAAACCGGTTGTCAAACCAGCATTCTAATGTAAATCACATGACCATGGGGATGCTACAACGGTCATCAGTGTGAAAAAATGGTCATAAATCACTTTTTTCAGTGCTGTTGTAAGTTTGAACAGTCACTAAATAAACTGTTGCAAGTTGAGGAGTACCTGTGCTTTATCATGAGGTATGTTCCATTCCTGCCAAGGTGGAAGCTATAATGGCGACCTTGGGGTCATGATTCATCCTGATCTTATGGAACATTGCTATGGTAGGAGCATGCATTCCCGGTATAAATGATATTCCTTAAAATCTCCTTATATGATAAGAATGTCAGAATGTGCTAGACATGCATCCACGAATCATTTCCTTCACATCCACCACCCCTTAAAAGTATAATAAAAAGTTGTTACAGTGGTGGGATTCAAATAATTTAACAACCAGTTCTCTGCCCTAATGATTTCTTCCAACAAGCAGTTCACCAAACTGCTCAGAAAGTTAACAACCGGTTCTCCCGAAGTGGTACGAACTGGCTGAATCCCACCACTGGTTTTTCATACTTTATGACACCTTGGGAGATTATCTAATAGAATAAAATATTTATAGCACTTTCCTGGGTAGCAGCTCTCAAATGATGATTCTAGACAGTAGTTCCTCTTCTTAGTGCAATTCAAACAGTCATGGGTCATCTGGAAACCAGGTCTCCAATATTCCATCAGTTCCCATCAGTACTGATATCTGGACTACTTTAAATTTCCTGTAACACCTGGAGTACTGCATCATTCAGAGTATTAGAGGAAATGTTAAATGGAAATGGTCAAGGCACGCTTTAAACACATTTCAAATAGGAAAGTATTTCTTATATCCAAATAATTTGGTTTCAATATAAACTATATGTGTGTGTTTGTGTGTAGTAAAGAAAGGAGTCTTTGTGGATCTTACTCAACTAGTCGTTGCTGACAATAGCAGGCAATTCTCATCTCCATTTCAAGACCATTGAGCCAGCTCTGTCCAAAAACATTTCTGTAGTCATGTGACCAGCACATGACTCTATGTTACCTTCCCAACATAGAGGTACCTATTTATCTACTTGCATTTGCATGCTTGCTAGGTTGTCAGGAGCCAGGGTGAGGATGGGCGCTCACCCTGCCACATGGAGCTTGGGTCTCAAATCTGAGCTTCTGACTTTCCAGCCAACAACCCAAGTGTCTTTACCACTGAGCCTCTACACCACCGTATGTATGTATGTATGTATGTATGTATGTATGTATGTATGTATGTATGTATGATATATGTGTGCATTTATCCTTCAGTTTTAACTTTGTTACTGCTGGACAATCTGAAAGCAATTCCTTATGGTTAAGAAGCCACGTATAAATTCATACACAATGCTAAATCATAATTATGGTCTAGAAGCCATAATCACTTGAAACTAGTCAATGAACTGAGTCAGAGCAAAATATGACAGCTTATAACTTAGGATACGTGACTCATATCCGTCATATTTGGACACCCTGCAATTTGAAGTATAGGTAACCCTTGACTCACAACCAGAATTGGAGTTAGAATTTCTGTTGCTAAGCAAGGCAGTTTATAAATGAGTTGTGCTTAGTTTTATTACCATTTTTGATTAAGAAAATCACAGCTGTTAAATGGATCATGTAATTGTTAAGCAAATTCAGCTTTCCTCCATTGACTTTGCTTGTCAAAAGCCCCTTGGGAAGGGTACAAATGGTGATAACACAATCCCAAGATTAGGGGTGGTATTCACTTACCTTCTCTACCAGTTCGCAAATGTGAGTGTGCATGCACACAGCCTTCCGTGCATGCGCTTTTGGTGAAAAAAAGGCCTAAATGGGATGCCATGGAGCCAGGGCGGATGGACAGGGCCACCCACAATTTCTGCTACCGGTTCAGGCGAAGCGGTCCTCTGCCCAAGATGCTGCAGCCATCATTAACACAGGATGCATTGCCAAGCTTCCACATTTTGATCACATAACTGTAGGGATGTTGTGTAGATCATAAGTGTCAGGATTGATCATACAACATTTTTTTCAGCGCCATTGTGATTTTGAATAGTCGTTAAACAAATCGTTGTAAATCAAGGACTACCTGTATCCCTTCATCTGAGGACTCTGTCACCTCACCCCCATCCTGCTGCCAAACAATCAGTAGTTTGATTTTCAGTATATGAAGAAGGAAACATAAATCTGTAAGATAAACTCCAAAATAGTTTTCATATTGTTTGAAAGCCTAAAATGGGGGAAGCCAGATTTTAATCTCATTGCAAGTGACAAACCCTCGCCTACTTGATATCACTGCCTCTATCCAACATAATTGCCACTGCATTCTCCCCACCGCCCACAATTAGATAATCCAAAGATTGCCTACCTTGGTTTTGTATTTAATTACTGTGGATTAAAAGGGGGAGGAATAACATTTGTGGCAAATATTACTAAGTAAATTCAGATGAATTCTCCTAAGAAGGAAATATCTTCCTAGCTGCCTCTGGAATTTCTACAAGTGTGCAGGAATATTTGCCTACCTTCTGCTCTCAAAAAGTACACCTCTTGTTTGCAAACTGTTCTTAGTAAAACAAGGTATAACCAATGTCAAGCAAAGTCCCAAGGGAATTAGAATTTTCCAAAAACAATTGTCACGCTGTTGTAAATCATGATACAGCTGGGCAGAAAATCCTTATGGTTTCTTAAAGCCAATGCTAATTAACTTCAACAATAAGATTCCTCATAAAGAAATATTGGCTATGATTCCACTTTATTTTCCCCCCACAAAACATTGCCTTTCTTGTATTTTTCTCACAATCCAGCCAGACATATTAAAATGTATAAATTTCCCAAACAAGATTGCTTTTCAGGGAGAAAATACAGTCTGAGAAGAGCGACATTCTTGTATCTTGTTAGACAATCACATCTACAGTGGGTTTTACTGTCATTTGCATTTTACGGTTGACAAATAAAAGTGTAGTAAAATAATAAAATACTACAAAAATATAAAATGCAATGCCTCCAATATCTAAGGGGCTGCCGCAAGTAGAGGGAGTCAAGCTATTCTCCAAAGCACCTGAAGGTAGGACAAGAAGCAATGGATGGAAATTGATCAAGGAGAGAACCAACTTAGAGCTAAGTTGCTTCTCTTAGAACAATTAATCAGTAAAATTACTGATAATAATAATTAAATAATCGGTTAAAAAAACAGAACAATTAATCAGTGGAACAACTTGCCTCCAGAAGTTGTGAATGCTCCAACACTGGAAGTTTTTAAGAAGCTGTTGGATAACCATTTGTCTGAAGTGGTGTAGGATGTACTGCCTAAGCAGGGAATTGGACTGGAAGACCTTTAAGGTCCCTTCCAACTCTATTATTCTATTCTATTCTAATATTGAGGTAGAGGCAAACTTGAACATTTAACTTAATTTTCCTCAGCCTGGTGATATGTTGAGATTATGGCTCCCACCATAAGAGGCAGACCAAAAGCCCACCAGATGGAGGCAGAAAGTCCCATCTGCACCATATCATGTTGCAGAAAGTTATTCCAAAAGCCACAACAATAAAAGACAAGGCAATGGTTTTCATTCTAGGGTGGTTGGATTTAAGGTGGATGTAAACAATAGAATCATTTTCGTGTAGAGGTTTAAAGCACCAGGCTGGAAACTGGAATGTGCAAAGGTCTTATTTTCTGTGGGCCATGATGGCCCTTTATAGTTTTTCCGTTTGTACATATGAACAGAAGAAAGTAAAAAGATCTTGTAGAACTGGATCTGAAGCTGACCAACAGTGGTATAATGGATAAGGAATATGGGAAAGGGCAGATTTAGGGCCCTTTTCAGAGCACAAACTCTGATTTCACCTGCTGGAGTTTACAAATTTGTCTTGGCCAAGTTAATGAATGAAATGTTAGACAGGCTTTCAAGTTTTATTATTGTTTATGACAGACTGGGATAGGGAAATTAAAAAATGAACAAAAGAATCAAGTAAAGCCATGAAGCAGCTCCTATTTATTATTCCAATTCCATTCCTAAATGATAACTGTACTTTGCAAGATTATTGACATTACTATTTTAAAAGTTGCATTCCAGGAGACAGAAGATCATTTGTTAAAATTCTGTATCAGGGATAGGAAACAATGGTCCTCCAGAAATGCTGAACAATTCCCAACAGCTACATTCAGCATGATCACAGTGAAGAATTCTAGTTGTTCAGGAACATCTGGAGTATTTCATACTCCTCACCCCTGCTTGATATACTTTGGTATATCTTGATAAACTTGTGCAATCAGAAGTAAGCACATGTCAAAGTGAGCTCCTGTGTTTTCTATTCACCAACGCAAGTCTGTGAAATAAATACCACTCTTACAAGAAAAGCATAATGAAGATAATTGTGTCCTGTATTTAAGAGCCACAACTCCTGATCAGAAATATAAGTGCCAAATATCTTCTCATGGATCATTTTAAGCCTGTCCATTGGTGCTCATTCCATCATCTAGAAGCAACTTCCATAGCTTCACATATACTTGTACTGTATATGTCTTCTGGAGGAGTAAAGCAACACTCTTAGGAAGCATTCCTCTGAGTCTGTTAAATTATTTCCCTTCTTGGATTTTGGAAAGCATAAAGTTGTTTCTTCACCTCCTAAACACCTGCATAAAGCATGCAAAATGTGATTTGGACCTAGCTACCTGCGGGATCGGATCCTGCCCCATACATCCTCACGGCCGATTCGCTCCCACAGAGAGGGACTTCTCCGGGTGCCGTCCACTAGACTTTGTCAGCGGGCGACGCCCAGGGGAAGGGCCTTCTCTGTGGCGGGCCCAGCCCTCTGGAATGACCTTCCCCCCGATATCAGGACAACCACGGACCTCCGCTCCTTCCGCTTAAAATTAAAGACGCACTTTTTTCGTCTGGCCGGCCTTGGGTAGTCTCTTTTTAGGTCAGGGTTTTTTAGGGGTAATTTTTAGTTTAGTTATGGGTTTTAGCGCAGGATTTATTTAATTTATTTTTAACTTTGTATTTTGTATTTGTTTGTGGTCTATTTGTATTTTTAATTGCCTGTGCCCCGCCTCGAGTCCCCTTGGGGAGAGAGAGCGGGATAGAAATTAAATTATTATTATTATTATTATTGATTCAATAAATCAATTGAAATTGAACATTTGAGTCAAGTTGCCTCATTTGATCAATCTGATTTCCCAATCAACTCATAAAAAATGTCTCTGCAAATGCCCAGAAGTTTCCAAAATTGTCCATATCAACCCAGAGTCATCCTATTTGATACAATCATTGGAATCAACTTCCTGCTTCATTCAGAAATTTGAAGAGTTCAATTGAATTGCTTCAAATGGAATTTCCATATCAAATATTCCCACAGCTCTTCTAAATTAGTTGATTACTCTCAGCTACATGGAAGATGCAAGTATTTAAGTCAAACTCAGCTACCAGTCCTCCTATACCAGTGACAGCTAACCTTTTCTGGACCGAGTGCCCAAAGGGCAAATGTGCATGTCCCTGAACTCCCAAAATGCAATGCACGTGCATGCACCCCATGCCCCTATGCATGTGTGCCCCTCACATGCACCCCATCCTCTGCATGCACATGCACTCCCACATGCACATGCATCCTACCCCATGCACCATGCACCATGCATGCATTTTGGTGCCCTATGCATGTGCACACGGCCCTCACACATGTGCCCTGCCCCTGTGCATGTGCAGCAGAGACCCAAAAACCAGCTGGCCAGGCCATGTGCCCATAGAGAGGGCGCTGCATGCCACCTCTGGCATGCGTACCATAGGTTCACCATCATACTTGAAAGGAAGTAGAAGCATCTTTATTTCAGGGAATAAAATGTTTTAGATCATTTTATCTATCTATCTATCTATCTATCTATCTATCTATCTATCTATCTATCTATCTATCTATCTCTTCTGCATTCTTCATTGATTACTGAAATCAAGGGGATTCCTTCCAAATAAGTAGGTAAAGGTTGACGATGTCTGTGAAGCAAAAACAGACATATTGAAGACGATACATATCTCACAATACTGTATACATATACAGTATTTTTATCAGCATGCAATCTTCCAAAAATTCTTCATTAGGCAAGATCATTGAAAATTTGGAGGTGGTGATGGAACAGGAAAGAGATACAGGTGGTGTTTAAGCCATGTCTATATTGTCTGTGATGGAGAGCTGGAATAACTTGCAGACTTTCCATTTCATGCTGCTCTCCTGATAGCAAAGGTCTAGGGATGTATATAATCTGCTTCTTGTGCCTTTATTAAGAGAACCTGGAGAAAGAACACAAAATCCATCCATAACATTTGCAATTGAGCTCTAACAACTTAGGAAAGGGGTTCATAAAGGCAAATCAGAAAATAAAGACATTATTACTGCAAAGTGAAATACATTTACAAGTCGTCAGCCAGGGCTTGCAGAGTAAACTTGTCTTCTTCGCATCCTGTTGAGGAAAGTTAAGGGTTGGACTTCAAACCATATTAGGATATCAAAATCTCAAACCCTACCACTGCTTTTTATTCTTTTGGGGGGGGGTCAAAAATGTGATAACTTCTGCACAAGGACAGTGGGTTTTATTTTCCCCCTATTAATTGAGAATGCCATCAACCATAAGAGGGCGCCCAAGAACCCCACATTAAGGCTAATATTCCATGGAAGAGAGGAGAGTAGTGGTACTAAATGGGTGGGCGGTGAAATAAAAAAGGATGTAAACTGCTAAGAAGCTTCTGAAGTAACCAAAATGCCCCGGAGCTTGATAGGAAAGGTCACAATGTCTGTCTTCCCCAAACACAAAATATACCCCCACCTCACCCCAACCCTCCATCCCTCCTCCCCCCCCCCCCCTGCAAAAAAATATAAGAACAGATCAGTCATTTACCAGTCTGGTTGTGAATGGTTTTGACTGTGGGTGCTGGGCGTTGTATTGTGATTCTTGCCCATTTTCAAAGCTAGGACTACGGCGCAGTCTGAGGCACCCAAACAACTGTCTTCTAATATTAGCACGGCTGTATTTCTAGATCTATTATAGTCTGTCCAGACAGATCCTATTGTAATGGGATCTTTTATTAAAAGATTAGCACTATCTCCTGCAGTTGGTGGAAAAAAATCTGTTATCACTGAGTTATTTGCAGTTGCAAGGCGGGGCGTTTGAAGGGGTGGAGGGGGGACTGGGAGAGAGACGCTGGGGAGATCGGAGTAAGGAAGGCGGGGGCAGACCGGGTTGAATGGGAAGGGGAAGGAGAGAGGGGGGGGGAGTCACCCGGACTTCAGGAGAAAGAAAGCACCGTGACCTGGCAATAGGCAAGAATTTCTGTCTGCATAATTTGCAGTCTGTTGCCCGTTGGTAACGGCTGGGAGCATAGGGGCTCTGGAGCAGGCGGCCAGGCAGTAGTCTCCTTCTTCTTCCTCTCCTCCTTCTTCCTCTCCTCCTCCCCCTCCCCTTCTATTTTATTGTTTTTATTTAAAGAGGCGGCTTTTTGAATCCACACGCCCCAATCTCTCCCCCCCTCCACCCCCACCCCCCCGGTTAAGTAACTATTTGGTATAAAAAGGAAATATCGCCTATTCGGTTTCATTCAGCAGTGCCAAAAAATGTTGTTATGAGGAACGAGCCCGCCAACTCTCTTGAAAGAAGGGAAGAGTTGCCAGACGGCGCTTAATAGAGTAACGCCGCGAAAGTTCATTAGGCCCGCTCCAGGCGCGTCCTTCCTAAATGGCCGAGAATCCTTATTATTTCATTCTGAGCCGAAAGAGGACCGCCTACGTCGCCTTCCCCGCTCCCGCTCCAGACGCCCTCGAGTCAAGAGGCTAACACGCGGGACATTAAACCGGGCATTAAACTCTGATTTGTTTTTGACGAGTCCCAGAGAGGGAGATGCGGGCGCGCCAGATACTTAACTACTGTTTGGAGGTGTGAGGGTTGGAGATTTACGAGGGGCAGCCACAACATTTAGGAGCAGGGGGTGGGGGATTCCAGGTCTAACTGAGAGGAGGGAGCCCGTTCGCAGGGCGCCCGGGGGCAAAGAGGGCACAGGGGACGGCTCTGCGCCGGATTAGACGAGTGGCTCGCTGGACGTCCCAGCCCTTGCAGACTTAAAGATGCCGTCGCGGAACCGTCGCCGTAATGGTCCCACGCGGCACCTTCGGGATTTGGGAGAGAGAGCGAGGGAGAAACACGGCGGGATAGTCTGAGTCGCGCCTCTGCCCTCCCACGGGAGCGAAGTGAGGCTGGCGGTTGCCAATGGAAAACAGCCCCGGGAGTCCTTGCAGGGAAGGGTCTCGCCTGCGTCTCCGCGTGCCCAGGCGCCTTGCCTGCGGCGGAGAAAGCGTTTCTCTTCCTTCCTTCCTTCCTTCCTTCCTCTTTAAGCGGGGAGCCTGGGCTTTGGGTTCCCACATTCAGTTCCCCTAAACACCCACCGCTTGGCAGCGAGCGCAAATCCACTTCTGCCTTCCCGATCCCGCTGGGTGCCAAAGCCCCAGCGATTCTCCAGTCGATTGGATCAATCAAAGCCGCGGGAAAGGGTGAAGGGGTGGGGTGGGGGGGAGGGAGGGAGGGAGTGGAAGCAGTGGATGGACCCACGCGCGTGCGCGCGCACCTTTGGAGACAAATCATCGGAAAGGGATTCACATTCACGCCGAAGTTTTTTAAATCTCCCCCCACCATCCGAGCACGCGCGCGCGCACATACACACACCCTCCTCCCTCCCCCTTTCTTTAATACTCCCCCCCTACACACACACACACACACACATATATACACACACACACATTAGGAGACCGCCCACCGCAGAACTAAGACCCCATTCGATTTAAAGCCAGACAGCATTCAGAGGCTGACATTCATTCAATAGATAGAGCGATCATAAGCACAGGCTGTGCGACGGGCGTGCTCGCTCTTTCTTTCCCTCGCCCTGACTCTTGCCACTCGAGGTTGCGTTCGTCTCGTTCACTTGGAGGGAAAAGTAATTTAAGGATGTTAAACCAGAGAATCTTTCCGGGCATGGTTTTATTCCTGATGTTTTTCTGCCACTTCATAGAAGATCAAACAGCACAAGGTAAGATACAATTCACACTTTTTCCCCCCTTTGCTGGTGCGCCTCTGCCTAATCTCCGTAGGTCCCTCTAGCCCTCCCTTTCTAGCTCACCCGACGCCTTTACCTTCTTCAACCCACCCAATGCGTTTAAAGCTCCCGTCCTAAACTCAGACAGAGCTTCCCGCTGAAGTCTCCGGGGCTTTCCAACTTGGCTTAGTTAGGATCGCTTTGCATTGGGGGCTTTCTGGGAATGCGGAGACTGGGGAAAAGGAAACCCCACGATTCGCTGGACAGAGAATCCGTCTTCCCGTTCAGCCTTATCATCTTAATCACCTTCTCCATCATTAGCTCTAAAGGGCTTTCTTTAAAAAGCTGGCGTCGCTGTTGCCTGGCTTAAACTTCCAGCATCCGCTAAGAACTTTTCCGAGTTTGGCCATCTCTGAAGTTCCATCCTGCCTGTGATTTATCCGCCTATTTACATTTCTTAAAAAATCACCGAGCCCGCTTCCTTCTACGGGTGCAAAATAATATTCTCATTAGTTCTCACATATCCGGGCGCGGGTTCGGGGCGGAAGAGGAGGGGGAGAGAAAGGGAGAAGAAGAAAAGAGATATTTTTTTAAAAAAAGTTTGAAGGATTTTCTTTGTGCCCCCACGTTTCATGCCACTCTGGGAATGAACTTCGGAGAGTTGGGCTTCACAACTGCAAGCATGACTTGCAACGCCAATCTAGACGTGCCTTTCCAGAATAAATCCCCCTCCGCCTCCCCAACTTTCAGATCGTTGGAACTTGCTGCCATTTCAGGTAAGCGAGTGAAGGGTTTGGGTTAAGATTCGCGACTTTGGGCTTCGTTTAAAGCACCGTAAACGAAAGCCACCTTTGGGAAACTGAAAATAGTCTCCTCCGCCCCCAATTGGTTTGCATTGTCTGAGAGAGAGGTTAATGACATTAAGTCCACAATGTATTTATTGTTATACCCCATCCATACTTTTATCATACTTTTATCTTCCGGGTTGCACCATTATAACTTTAAGCAAGTAGCAATGAGAAGAACTTCCTGATAGACCCCCTTGGTGCTCCTGATAGTACTACCTTGAAGTGGGTGGATGTTGGGGCGTGAGAGCAGCGTCGGTTCTGCCTGGCGCCCCGTGGTGTAAAGAAGCAAATTCGGTTTGATCTGCATTTGTAGGAGGTCAGACTGATGATTCACGAAGGACTGGTTCCAACAAAATTCTCTAGATTAGCTCAAGGAATAGGACGACGGGTCAGATCAGTGTTTTTGGCTCGGTTCCCACAGTAACAGACAGACTCAAGGTTGCTGGTGTCAGTGTGTGCGTGTAAGTGCGCGCGTGTTGCTCCATAAAGTCCATGCCAACTTGTCTATTCCACGTCCTTCTATGTTATACCGTTGGTAGAGCTGCAAATCGCTGCTGAAGTGCGGGTGCAGTTTGAACGCTCATTCCCCATCTGCCTCTTCTCCTCTCCTCTTCTTCTCTTCTCTTCTCTTTTTTCTTCTGAAATAGGCGAAATTCAAATCTTTCGGACGACCCGTCCCTTATATTTGCTAGGATCTGTCGCTCCTACACCTCGGGATTGAGGGGTAGGAGCAGTTGTACTGAGATTTCCCCGCGAAGTCCACAATGTACACACCCATGCGTTTATCTTCCGCGTTGCCCCATTGTAACTTTAAGCAAGTAGCAATGAAAAGAACTTCCTAACCTAACTGATAGACCCCCTTGTTGCTGCTGATAGTACTACCTTGAAGTGGGTGGACGTTGGGGCGTGAGAGCAGCCTCGGTTCTGCCTGGCACCCTGTGGTTGTAAAGAAACAAATTCGGTTCGATCTGCATTTGTAACCATTTGCACCGTTTCTTGTGCAAACTTCTTTTTAGTGTTAAAAAGTTGTTTATCGGTTTAGGTTGTTTATAAACAGAGGAGCTGGGTTGGTGAGATCAGCTAATGGGTAGGAAAGACAGGTTCGTCGGTCACCGTAACTCCCTTCTTCGCGCACGCACACCCAGAGACACGCACTCTTGATGCTCCAGGTCTATTTCAAGACCTTGCCGTGCGCAATTAACCCCTCTTTCCCTCCCTTCCCTCCCCCCTTCCCAATCTGAAATTGCTGGCAGTTGTCTACCTTCCCCGGGTGGAATAACAAGGCGTCAAACGGGTTTGATCAAGTTGTTGAAACAGCGCTTCCGTTTGATTCAGGGGAGTAGCTTCAGGTTATGAAACGGGACAAATAAAAGTAAACAGTCTAGTAAAAGTCAATTAAACCCGCACGTGTTATGTCTGGGTCACTGGTAACTGACACTGAGCTGGCTGCGTCACCCTCTCCCTTTTTCTCTTCCTTGCACTAGCTGGGAATTGCTGGCTCCGGCAAGCCAGGAACGGTCGCTGCCAGGTCCTCTACAAAAACGGTCTCAGCAAGGAAGAGTGCTGCAAGACAGGGAGGCTCACCACTGCCTGGACGGAGGAGGATGTCAGCGACCACGTGCTTTTCAAGTGGATGATTTTTAGCGGAGGGGCCCCCAACTGCATCCCCTGCAAAGGTGGGTGCTGCTAAGAATGGTCTGGCTCCTGGAAGGGCTTGTAAGTTAATAAATGTAGAGGGGAGAGAGGATGAAGAGAGACTGAAGCATCTTGGTTCATTCAATCTGGTATGGCCTTTACGTGGGTAGCATTAGATACAGAGGTTCCCTAGCTTTACCATCAGGAGTCTCTGTCCCTGAGGATGTCAAACTAAACTGCTGAATTGCTGTCTCCTCCCATAAGGAAAGGATAGGCAAGATTATTTTCAGTGCAATACAAAAATCCAGTGGAACTTGTGCTTGAGCATTTCTTCTCTTCACTGGAAAACCCGAAAGTGTAGTCAGATAAAAACATTTATTAGGAGATAGGACTGTGTGTTATATCAATTTTAACTATTAGGCTTCTGAATTATCTTATCTCTCTACAATGAATGGTACTGGGTTTTAGAATTTCCAAGAGCCTTTCTTGTAACACTGGTTGACTAGTTGATCTATAAAAACAACAACCCTAGGCTGATCAGAAACAGGATCAGAAGGGATTACTACTTGGATGAGGGGCTACCAGAGAATGCCAGAGCTGTAGACAAGACTGGGAAGTAAAATGGAAGGAGAGCCTATCCAAGGAGACAATGTATTATTGTCAAGAAACCTATCCAAAAGGTTTGGATTGTGTTCTACCTGCCCAACTGACCTGACATCCATTTGGATGTGATGAATCAATATGGAAGAAGATCTTCCTCTCACCTAAGCTCACAATTCTGCATACAAAGAATGTATTCAAATACTGAGCCCAAATTAGAAGATAATTTGAATGGAGTGTTTTCTTCTCCTTATCATAACTAAGGCTATTTCAAAATACATATTTTCCCTCCATGACTCAATTGATTGAAAGCCACATGACTTGACCTGCTCCCCTATTCCGGTCCTTGGTATGCTCACCCAGAAAAGTATTTTGTCTTCATTCAAGTTATTCTCCAGGCACCCTATTTCTCAGGCAGGTTTACTTGTGACTTTCTTAATCACAGTCTCTGTGTTTTTGTGTTTTTTTAGTTTTGTAAAATAAGCTTCCTAACAGGATAGGCTTCCAGCTGCATCAGAGAGCTTGTTGTAAGGAGAGGGTCCCTATCCTCGAGATGAAGAACCCTTTACCTGAATTTAAATGCCCTAGAATGTAAAACAAATTTTAGACCTAGCTGAAATACAGAATGGTGTGTGTATGAGAATATTATGTGCAATGTATCCTTGGTGCTGGCGGGATAATACTAAAGAAAGCTAGGAGATGATACAATGGAAATGCAGCTCCGAAGTCACTTAACTTAGTGTGGCACAGGCATCATGAAAAGGATCCTTTGCTAAAAGTAAAAACTATGTATTGCAACCAAAGCTTTTCACCCTGCAACGTTGAGAAACCTCTGCTCCAGTAACCTTCAGCATGAAGGATGTTAAAGAACAAACTGAGCTCATGTCAAGGGCACCATATGAGCAGAGATGTTATTGCACTGAATGATGGGGTAGATAAAGGAGGCGGCTGAAACAAAAATAAGGCAGCTTCGGTATCCTGCCTCCCAACTGGCATTCAGTGTGTTTCCTTGATGAAAATTAGTCACCTTGACATATACAGTACTTATCAGCGCAATGAGAGATTAATCTATTCTATCTGTTCAGAGTCGGAACTCACTCATCCTGCTAAGCCATAGAAGAAACCAAAGATGAGTTCCTACAATATGATAACCTCTAAACCAGTGTTTCTTAGCCCTGACTTTAAGATCTGAGGACTTTAATTCCATATTTCCCCCATGCTGCCTCAAAGTTGTCAAGAGTAAGAAACACTGCTCTAAACCATAGCTTGCACGTCGTAACAGCTGGATCTGTACAACACCCTAAATCAAAGTCAAACAAACCACATTATGCTAATGCAAAGTAGGACCTGAGCTAAAGTGTATTTAGAGAGGTTTTAAACTACTACTGCTGTTTTTGTAGGTAAAATTGCATCTCATTTCACTGCAAGTTAACAGGCTAATTTTCTAGGGAGGGCACTGTCATTATTTTGTGATTTCAGCATCACTGTAGGTATCCTTAGTGCAGTTTTCATAGTCTCTTGCAAGTAATCTGCTCAGAAAATGGAAAGCCGCTTTGTTTGATTTTTAAAAAATATAGTTTTGCTGGAAAAAAATAGTATTTTGTGAGTCAACAATATTATCACGTGTTGCCTATGAAATTGTGATGGGAGTTTTAGATGTTCTTAGACAATGTTTTTGGATTTCATGTTACCTGCCCAACTCTTTTCTGTCCATTCCCCTTCAATTTCCTCTTTTAGAAACCTGTGAGAATGTGGACTGTGGACCTGGGAAGAAATGTAAAATGAACAAGAAGAACAAACCTCGGTGTGTCTGTGCTCCAGACTGCTCAAACATCACATGGAAGGGACCTGTGTGTGGCTTGGATGGGAAAACCTACAAAAATGAGTGTGCCCTCCTGAAGGCCAAATGTAAAGAACAACCAGACCTTGAAATCCAGTATCAGGGCAAATGCAAAAGTATGTTTACAGTAATCTTATTTTCTCAGTTCTAGAGTCAGGGATGGAAAGCATGCATAGCAGTGCTTCCCAACCTTGGTAACTTGAATATGTCTGGACTTCAACTCCCAGAATTCTGGGAATTGAAGTCCAGACATCTTCAAGTTGCCAAGGTTGGGTAACGCTGATGCATACAAAATCCCACAAACCACTTATTCTGCAGAAAGATGATAGGACCCTGCAGTGGTAGGATTCAAATTTTTAAATGTTCTGAGGGCATGGCATGGCATGGCTTGGTGGGCATGGCATGACTTGGTGGGCGTGGCAGGAGAAAGAATACTGCAAAATCCCCATTTCCTCCCGATCAGGAAGCAGAGAATAGATGGGGTGGGACCAGTCAGAGGTAGTACTTACCGGTTCTCCAAACTACTCAAAATTTCCACTACCGGTTCTCCAGAACGGGTCAGAACCTGCTGAATACCACCTCTGGACCCGATAAGAAAGCAGGTTGTGAACTGAGTTCACATGCACAAAATAATAATACAAAGGTAATGTTCTAAACACAGATGATGCGATGGGCAATTTTACCATAGCCTTGTCAAACTTGGTGCCTACAAATGTATGCTTTTCAATTCCCGGAATCCTCAGTAATTCCACCCAGACTGAGGTATTCTGGGAGCTGAAATCTGCACATCTAGAGAATGCCCAGATTGGAAAAGGCTTTATTAAGTAACCAAATGCCATTCCTATAGAACGTATTTATATTTCTGCAGCAGAACAGAGTAGAAAATCCTGAGATGACTAAGTTATATAGTAAATGTTCTGTACGTTTAAAAAAAAATGAAAAATGTTAGATAGATGCACCTTGATGAATTAGCTGCTTTTTCACTTACAAATATGTGTCAGGGGCTGTCTAAGCCAGCATTCAGTTTCTACAAATGATCATAGGGACACAGTAGCAAACACACAAAAGCAATAATAACATCCTGACCACATTTCCAAGTAATTGCCTACAATATTGGCTATAATTCATAGCCATCAAGATGGTATTTTCTGATAACCTTGGCTGCCCTGTGTCTAATACCTCCTTGAAGTCATCTATGTTGAGGGTTGCACTGCATCTTCTGGCAGGAGAGAAGAAGGGGGGAAAAACCACATGCCAAGAATACAAATACCAGTTCTCAAAAAGTACACAACCTATTTCCTATTAAAATTAGAAATTAATCTGTGGACTCAGTGATAGAAACTGTGGCCTACAAGTCTTTTCCATCTATTTGCAGTCTTGAAAGTTTGCTCACATGCCAGTTTTAGATTTGGAGGAAGCAGAAATACCCACTTATTAGCATGAGAACCCCTTCCTTGGAGGTCTTCCCGATTGCTTCCAGATGCTGTGGAACAATTTGGAGAAGCTGAAGCTACAGCTTCTCATTCTTGTTGGCTAAGGAGTAGGTGACAAGGAAGCGGAAACAGCAAGCTGGGCAATGGCAAAGCCATTGTGATATTGACAGTGGCTTAGTTCTTCGTGGTTATCCACTTTGACAGATGCCAAGTCCTAATGCTTTTTCTAGGACGATCATAAGAGTTACTAGATTGTAGATCACTAATCCCAAGTTCAGGACCTTACAATTGCTAGGTCATCCATGCAGCAGCTAGAGTATAAACTAACTGAAAATTCAAAAGGTTGCTGGTTCACTGCCTTAGTTTAATCAAAGCTTTTCAGTTTTTGCTATTTGTGTCTATTCTGATGGCTCAGATGCTCTCATTGTCCACATAATGTTTTCCCTACCATTTATTTCAGAGACATGTAGGGATGTTTTATGCCCAGGCAGTTCCACATGTGTGGTTGATCAAAATAATAATGCCAACTGTGTGACATGCAATCGGATTTGCCCCGAGCCAACTCTACCTGAACAGTATCTCTGCGGGAATGATGGAATAACATACGCAAGTGCCTGCCATCTAAGAAAAGCTACTTGCCTGCTTGGAAGATCCATTGGCCTAGCCTATGAAGGAAAATGTGTCAGTAAGTACCATGGAACAAGAGATTACATTTTAAAATGAGAGGAAATACACAAAGGGGAAAGCTTTTCCAACTGATCTGGAATCCTTATTACATAGCACAAACTTAGTTCAGTTTTTTTTCCTGGCTATTGTTTTCAATAGGTATTGTTTTTAGACTCCCCCACCAAACCTCAGCAGAAATTCCAGGATCCTTGACTTAACAAAGCCACTAGAATCTCTCAGACACATGATGTGGCATAGCTAGATATAAATCTTTTTTACATTACCAGAATAAAGCAGCAGTTGATTGTCCTCTATCAGAATTAAGGGGCAAATTACCTTTTAAACCCTACTTTAGCAGTTCAAATCCATGTCTCTTCTTCCTTGAAGCTGAATTGGTTATTTATATAACTGATTTCTTTGCCCCAGAAACCACTGGCACTTACCTTGCTTCTGAGAATTGGTGCTTGGAGGGTCTTATGAAAGGGGAGATGGAATGTTATGAGAGAAATGGCTCTTGATCTTATATGTCATGTGTGGGTAGTTGAAGGTAGGGATGGCCACGGGGCAAGTGAGCTTCCTTTCACTACACATTAGGCAGTCTTTGTTTAATGACCTTACCTTAACCAGGACCAGAATTTCCATCACTAAGCAAATCAGTCATTAGGCAAAGCATCACATAACTCTTAAGACTTAGTGACAATAGTTCTAATAGTTCCACTTGTTAGGCAAGGACCGCACATTCCCGATGCTCTGCCATGTTTGGATTCCACTTCAATTCTCCCCATCTGCCTATCTCTGTCCCTATCACTGCCCTTTTGGCCACACTGCACTCTGCCACCACCATCTATCCTTGCTTACTTCCACCTGTCACAGCTTCACCATTTTCTTCTGATGAAGCACATCCAGCCAAAGCAGCTGCTGCCCTTTTGAAGACCTCTGCAATGCCACCAAGAGTTCTCCAGGCTTTGGGTAGGCTTTGAGAAGCAATGTCTTTGGGTGACCAAAAGGCAGAGGTGGGGAGAAGATAAGCTAATGTGGGGAGTTGCAATTGTTAATTGCAATTGTTAATGAAGATGGGCTGTCAATTGCCCAAATTTTGATCACCTGAATGTAGAGTAATTGAACAGCCCAAACCTGGAGCATTAGTTGTAACTACCATTTTTTCAGCACTTTCATAACTTTGAACAGTGACTGAATAAATAAATGCCTGTTAAGGGAGGACTGTCTATTCAGAACCTGAGCAACCTGGGATTTGAATTGGAACTTAAGTTCTGGCAATGGGATAGCTTCCCCATTGCACTAGAAGGTAACTTAAGGTTATAGAGGAATCTCCATAGTGTAACCAAATGATCTACATTATCTGACAATTTTATCGGAATGGTGAAGTTGCAATATTGTGACACACACACACAAACATATATATACAAAACAGGCAAAGCTTGTATTGTGGCATTACAAGGCTTGTTTGCTCTCTGTGCTACCTGTGTAGATATCCGTGAATACAAGTTTCTCCTCTTACAACTTCTAGAGCTGATTAACACACTGATTAAGGATAGTTTAAAAAGTAATGGGAAAAGTTGACCCCATTATACATTTTAACCTCAACATTTTGTCATTATTCCCATTTTTTAAAAATTCACTTAAATAACTAACTCATTTTGCTTAATGATAAAGGTAGGTCTCAGCGGAGAGTGAAGCTGGAAGAAGATATGTTACCAGATAGTGACAGTTTTAGTTCTACTCTGTGCTTGTAATCAGCAAAACTAAAAGTCTTAAGAGAAATTTCCTTCCCGCAAAGTAATCTTATTAATTAATGCAGATAAAAAAATAAGAGAGAGGATTAAGATGATATATTTATATATCACTTCCTGGTGTTGAAAATGTGGTGGTGGTGATAAGGATAGTTTATCCAAGAATTATGCATGAGGACTAGGCCCGAGGTGGCCCTTCAGATGTTGATGTGCTCAATTTCCAATTTTCTCAGTATTGACTCTGTTGATTTGGGCTGCTGAAAGCGATGATTCAGCCACATATGAAGGTCTACCCTCTGCCATAAATCCCATTGGTGTTATTATCTTACCAAATTGGAGAGGGTGATTTACTTTGTTGTTAGTTGCGAAGTCATGTCAAACCCATTGCAACCCTATGGACAACGTTCCTCCAGGCCTTCCTGTCCTCTACCATCCCCCAGAGTCAATTTAAGCTCACACCTACTGCTTCAGTGACTCCATCCAGCCACTTCATTCTCTGTCGTCCCATTCTTCTTTTGCCCTCAATCTTTCCCAGCATTAGGCTCTTCTGCAGTAAGTCCTTACTTCTCAGTATTTGAGGTTCATCTTCAGGATCTGTATTTGAGGTTCATCTTCAGGATCTGGCCTTTAAAGAGCAGTCAGGGTTGATCTCCTTTAGGACTGATCAGTTTTATAGCCTTGCAGTCCAAGAGACCTGCAGGAGTCTTCTCCAACACCATAGTTCAAAGGCCTCAATTCTTTGACACTCAACCTTTCTTATGGTTCAACTTTCACAGCCATACACTGTAACTGGGAAAACTATAGCCTTGACTCTATGCACTTTTGTTGGCAGGTGATGTCTCTGCTTTTTAGTATGCTGTGATTTACTAAAAGTCCCTTAAAGTGAGTGAAAGTGAGAAGCAAGTTTTAAATCAGAAGCTTTCTGATTCTAGCTCAATCTCTTATTTGCATCAGCTTAGGAAAGCGGGAAAAATCATACTGCTTATGTAGGGGTTCTTTTGTTTGATTTGGTGCTGATCCACATGTTCTCCTCTGAAATATTACTTCCGGTTTAAAAATGACAAATTAAAACAGAGAAGGACAGTTTGGTCAGTACGTGAACAGAGATCTGACTTCAACCCACTTCTAAGTGTGGAAAACCACTTACATATTGTTGCCAAGAGAACTCCCTGGCTGTATAAATTACTAAAAAATCTCTTTATGCCCCTATCTCAGATTATAGACAGTAAATTACAAATACAGCATTATTATGTTTATTTCTCAAACTTAGATTGATCCAGTAGCATGTCTCTTTAATTAACAGTCTCAAGTAGAATGCAGTCCTCTCAAAACAAAAGAGAAGATGGCAGGTATTAAACAATATTTAGGACAGGGATCCGCAAATTACGGCCTGTAGGCCAGGTATGGCCCACTGAAGCCATTAATCTGGCCCATACAGGACCACAGGGCTGCCCCATCCTCATCACCCACCCTACTGCTGGCCCCTACCTGCCTTCTGGAAGCTGAGGAGACTAAAAACGGGGCATGTGGAGGCCTCAGGAGGCCAAAAATGGTCCCATTTTTGACTTTCCCAGCCTTCAGAGAGATGGGGGAAGGGAAGGGGACAGACAGACAGACACAGACACACACACACATACACACACATATGCACACATCCCTCATATACACCCCAAGGCAGCCACATTCCTTTAATAACCAGATTTCCACCCCCAGGAGCATAACAAATTAAAAAAAAATAATTTATGTGTATTGTTTGGACTGCTAAATTGCCCATGCCCACCCAGTCACAGGACCACCTAGCTACGCACACCCAGCCGGTCTGACCCCCCAACAGTCTGAGGGACCATGAATTGGCCCCCTGTATAAAAAGTTTGAGGGCACCTAATTTAGGATAATATAGCTAATTACAATTCTCAAAATACTTTAGCATTAATTGTGCTGACTAGGATTGCTGGCAAACATTGTTTAGTAACTTTTGGAAGGGCACAAGATCCGTAGTCCTGAATTGATAGCAAAATCCATACGTCCAGCTTTAAGCAATATGAAATTTGAAAATTCATAAAGTTACCCTTTAATGTGTTTTCCCTAATTTTGTACATCTCTCAGAATCCACTGAAGTTGGGCAACCAATAAATATGAATAAATAATTAAAAATAATAAGAATCTAATATTAAATGCCTGTAGAACGCAAATGGGATGGCTTTGACAGAAATTCACAAAAACTGTTACCTAGGCAAAGAGAGCTGAACTCTTCTTTCAGTCCTAAAGATTAAGATAATATTCTGTAGCTACTGAGGGAAATTCCTCTCAAATTCAATGAAGTGTAAGAAAGAGAAGACCTACCGTAAATTACAATAAGGCTTGCAAGATTGATGTCAACCCCACTAGATAACCCAGACCAGGAAACTGAAAAGGTAGGCTGGACCTATATTTGATTAAGATGGACTATAGTAGCAGAATCTTGCAAGTCTGATGTTTTATTTCCCCTTCTTTACTCTCTACATCTATATAAATAAAAATGTAAAATAGTTTGTGCAAAGCCGCTAATCTCAGAAACTACTGCACCGATCAACACCAAATTTTCACACAATGTTCCCAAAGACTTCCGATGATATCATACGTACCTTTATGTCGCTAGCACACTTGTGTCATGTGCAAGCAGCACAAATGTAAAAGGTACTCACTTCTCAGATTTTCCCTCCCTGTAGCTCCTCCCACCCGGCTGCGGATGATGCGTCACGCACACACCCCTCACATTTCCAACAGTCGTTTCCTCAGCAACTGAATAAGCTTCCAACGGTCCCTCACACATGGCACATCCCATGTGGCCCAGGCAGACCTACTAGGCCCAAAACAAGATGCAGGGCATAGTACACTCCCATGTGTCCCAGGCAGACCTACTAGGCCCAAAATAAGATGAGAGGGAGAAATACAGTAGGTAGGTAGGTAGGTAGGGGGATAAACATAGAGAGAGGGAAAAATACAGTAGGTAGGTAGGTAGGTAGGTAGGTAGGTAGGTAGGTAGGTAGAAGGATAAACATAGAGAGAGGGAAAAATACAGTAGGTAGGTAGGTAGGTAGGTAGGTAGGTAGGTAGGTAGGTAGGATTTATTTATTTATTTATTTATTTATTTAGCTAGGTGGATAAAAATAGAGAGAGGGAGAAATACAGTAGGTAGGTAAGTAGGTAAAGGGATAAAGAGAGAGAGGGAGAAATACAGTACGTAGGTAGGTACGTAGGTAGGTAGGTAGGTAGGTAGGTAGAGGGATAGAGAGAGAGAGGGAAAATACCATAGGTAGGTAGATAGGTAGAGGGATAGAGAGAGAGAGAGAGGGAAAATACAGTAGGTAGGTAGGTAGGTAGGTAGGTAGGTAGAGAGAGGGGGGGAGAAATACTACCTACTACTACGGTAGGTAGGTAGGTAGAGGGATAAAGAGAGAGAGGGAAAATACAGTAGGTAGGTAGGTAGGTAGGTAGGTAGGTGGTAGGTAGGTAGGTAGGTAAGTAGGTAGGTAGGTAGGTAGGTAGAGGGATAGAGAGAGAGAGAGGGAAAATACAGTAGGTAGGTAGAGGGATAGAGAGAGATAGAGAAAAATATGGTAGGTAGGTAGGTAGGTAGGTAGGTGGAGAGAGAGAGAGAGAGAAAGAAAGAAAGAAAGAAAGAAAGAAAGAAAGAAAGAAAGAAAGAAAGAAAGAAAGAAAGAAAGAAAGAAGGTAGGTTGGGGGTTATACGCTGGTTGTGTGTACGTGTTTGTGTGTGCAGGTGTAGATCTACACACACATTGGTTGGCCATTTAACCAGACTGGGCCACAGCAACGCGTGTGCGGGCACAGCTAGCATCTTAATAGATCCTGATCCACGTATTTTCAGCCATTCTTTAACTCTCGTCAGTCGCCTTCACTGGTTTCCGTTACCTCTTCCATTTCTGCTGTTTGACTGAAGCAATATAACTTCTAGTCCACTAAAATGCAGCCAGAGCAATGTGCCAGGAATCACAAACACACACTGTCTCCCTTCTTTTGTTCTCTCATGGCTGCTGATGGAGCAGCAATAAACCCAAATGATTCAGAAGAAGTTGATTAGGTGAATGAATTGAATGAAGTATCCTGATTTTTTAATAATCATGGTTAAGTGCTAGTTAATTAGGGTGAGAGATTTTTTTTTGCATAATTTATATTGACACTGGTAGATAGAAATGTTCCATTTTAACCAGTTATACTCAAATCAGATTATTCATATTTATAAATCTGTTGTCAGCTTTGGAAGCATATGCCATCTGCATATGTTCTTTCATATTGAATAATGCCCATTTTTAATGTATTATAATATGTTTGCAAATACCTAAAATGTGTAAAGTTTTGGGTCTTTGTGTAGAGGTTTATTTTATTGCTGCCATTCATCCCTGAATTTATCTAATTTGTCTCCAGTGATGGTATTATACAGTCAAAGCCTACAAACCAGATAAAACTATTACACCATCTCTGACTGGGATGGTGGGAAAAATTTAGGAATAAGGAAAAAAGTAGATGAGTTAAAATCATTCCTAATAAATAGCAGGAGGCAAACATGCTAAGAAAAAGTAGGTATTTTCAAAAATTTCTAGTTCTGACTTCAAATTATTAAAATAGAAAAAAAAACTGGCCCAGCTCTTGCATAAAACATTCCACTCCACATCTGCCACATCACAGTTACTTCCTTGGTATGGAAAAATGCTATTATATACAAATTTATATTTTAAAAACTCATAGGAATGCACTCCTTGGATCCAGGAGGATAGAATTTGGTCAAAAAACTTTCCACCAAATCCAGTTGACAATTATTGAAGACTAGTCTTTGGCCTTGATTTCACTGGAATTTGTGATACTTGTGAATACCAAGTCTTTGAAGATGTTTTCTGACCACATGGCTTAGGATTCAGTTCAACTGGATTCCAATGGAAACATTTTACTAGGCAAGGAAGCTTAGGAAACACACACACTGGATTGATCCAAAACTGCTTTTCTCCCTTACAAATAATAAATAACAGGTCATGCATATAATGGACATCTGCAAGTACTAAAACCATGATCAAACATAATCTTCAAAACTGTATCAGCAACTTGAAGTGGCTTATAAATTGATAAAGTAGAAAATAAATAAATAAAATCATTTTCCCAGTCAAAGATCAGAAACATTGCAATTACATTTGGATTAAGACTTGATTCCTCTAAAACAGGTCTGTAGAATAGTTTACTTATCCTTTGAATGCTCTGCCCAGCCAGGAAAGACATTTTACAATATAAGCACTACCATCAGAAGAGTAAATGCTGCGTAATTTAATATCATAACATTAATATAAGTATTCCCCAGATGAGTAATCACCTGTCACATTAAATATTAAAGTTCAGCAGCAACTGTTGCATGAATTCTAGAGGCTATACGCAAAGCTTTTAGGGACCACATGAAACCCTGAGGATTCGGATTGAATATTTCTGAGCCTAAAATCTAATTGTGATGTGAGCAAGCATTTGCACATGTACACAATAACTGTGTACACACACAAAGCCTATTTCCTGTGCCCCAGTGAAGCTTATTGTTCTTTTCACAATAATAATTAGAAGCAAGAAGGCAGTGAAACCCTAACCGATTTGGGAGGAAACTCCCAAATCGGTTAGGGTAAGCAAGCAAACAAGACTCCTAAAGATGCTATAGCACAGGCTATATGTGTTGCTATCTATGTTCTAACATGCTTCTATGTTCCTTTGGTTTCAAGGGAAGAGATTTAAATATATGTCCAACCTCCCCATTTAAATAACCTATTTTTTGAGATGCTGCACATTGATGAATCCTATCCAGTTTTCCAAAATAGTTGTGCTTTTACAACTACTACTCTTAAATCATAGGTTCTAGGTTAGTACTGCCAAACTTAATAGGATGATTGTATAGACTGATTTTTCAAAAGGATAATCTGTCCATTTATTGCAACTTTTCAATCTTCTTTTGGATTCAAAATCAGAGTATTTCATTTGTAGTATATCTTGCATTTATGTTTGCGTTTGTTGTATCGAAACAGGAAAAAAATAAATAAACTGAAAGGCTTGATAGGTGAGGTTCAGCTTGTGAGATTTCAATGCAAGGAGATACGCCCAGTAGTCATTCACCAGATTATACATAGAGAAATTTATTCAGATGTTATAAATGGCTTTAAAAAAAAAAATGTCATGTTGTACCTACTTCTTTGGATCCAACCCTGGAAGGCCTTGGAAAGGCAATTTTGAGAAATCCCAATCTCAATGACCTCCAGGATTTTGGACAGTTGTTGCCTAGACACAACTGGAAGGCACCAGTTTGCAAAAGCAGATCTAGATTGTGTAGCCAGTACACTAGGACATCTGATCTTTGATAAGAAAAAAAGGTCATTTTCCCAAGAAGATGATTTGCCTTTCACTTAAAATTTATGTGGGTTTTTTTTTAACTGTGAGCACTGACATCCAAGATCAAGAGAGCTTCAGCAGTTTCTGAGCTCTGTGCAATGCAGGGAGACCCACTGACTAGCAGCTTGGGAAAGCAGTATTAAATAAGGAATCATGTAAGCTAGATTCTAAATGTTTATTCAAACACAACTCTTAGTGTGTTTAGTGACACTGGCTTAAGTGACAAATGCTGCAGAATAATAGGTTGGCTCTGGATATCCTAAGCCCTTTCTTAGGTCAAAGAGTTACACTGAAGTCATGCTATGTATGTGCCATTTTTTTAAAAGTATAACCATATATGAGTGCTGTCCTATTACAGCTAAAAGTCAGCTCTTCACAATTCACATAAAGTAGTTTTAAATAATCAAGCTGCAAGCATGCTGTAGCCTGATCTCTCTCCCTCCCTCTCTCTTTCTCACACACACATACACACACTACACAGTACTCTCAGAATCACCCCGAACCACAAGATGGGCAGCAAATAAAATTGATAAATAGTTTGCTACCAGCTTATCATTATTGATAATAAAGTGCACCCCCTCCTCCATCCACTTTAAGAACTTGGGAATTATATATTGAGTTATTACTGTCACTAAGGCAGAAATTAAAAAGCAGATTTTTAAAGTTCTCTCTGTCCATTTTTTAAAGCATTCCCTCCAACTGAAATTAAAAGAAAAATAATAATAAATTAATTTCAAACCAACGTAGATTCCGTCTACTTGGGCAAATGTTTAGATCAGGGGTGTCAAACTCATGCCGTTACAGTGTCATCATGTGATGTATCATGATTTCACTAACCGGGCGTGGGCGTGAGCAGTGCACGACGTATGCGGCCCATGGGCCATGCATTTGACGCCTCTGGTTTAGGCTAAAATGACTGCTGTAATGAATACTCCATCCTATCTGGAAAAGCCCCGAGTCCCTTTGGGGAGAGGGAGCAGTCTACAAATTAAACTGATTGATTGATTGATTGATTGATTGATTGACAGAAGCCAATATTCCTTTTGTTCCTATGTAAAGCTGGATTTTTCAAGTTTTTACTTTTTAGTGTCAAAAAGAATCAGCTTTTGAGGCTACTGGGCAGTACGAGATGATTTTCAACATTTTATTTCCCATCTCTCTCCAATTTAAGGGTGGGAAATATGTTGAATTATATGGTTTTGGAGTAACCCTCCCAAGTGTTGTTGGAAAGTAGTTTTAGTCATACTCAAATCCCACTAATTCTGCTGATTCTACATCAAGCTTGGCTGGAATTAAACCCACATAATACTATTTATACCAACAGGGAATAGGAAGAAGTGTTATATTTTGTGCTATACAGAGTACAGAACAAAACTAAGCAAGCATAGCAAACAAGACTCCTAAGGATGCTATAGCACAGGCTATAAGTGTTGCTATCTATGTTCTAACTTGCTTCTATGTTCCTTTGGTTTCAAGGGAAGAGATTTAAATATATGCCTAACTTCCCCATTTAAATAACCTACTTTTTAAGATGCTGCACATTGATGAATCATATCCAGTTTTCCAAAATAGTTGTGCTTTTACAACTACTACTCTTAAATAATAGATTCTAGGTTAGTACTGCTAAACTTAATAGTTTGATTTCATAGACTGGTTTTTCAAAAAGCTAATCTGTCTATTGCAACTTTTCAATTTCTTTTGAATTCAAAATCAAACAGAACAGAACTGATCTTGGGTAATATGCATCTTGTCTTGTTGAGCATCATTTCTGCAACACTTCAAGTGTTGTCCATAGATCTTGCAGTCACAGTGATTTTGCTTTTCAGCTGAAGAATTCAACCACCTTCACAAGCTGCCTTTCCTAGTAGCACCCTTGATCTTATCCTCTATCCCAACACTTGGTGATAATTCAAATTCTCCACCTTTGCCTTCACTCTATTTGGGGAGGTGGGATTCACTAACACAAACACACACAATTTTTGAGAGCATTGCTTTTCTTTTGCTCTTTTAACCCTTATCTCTTCCCATTTTTCCTTTAATAAAAATCCTTTATAGAAGCCAAATCTTGTGAAGACATCCAGTGCAGCACTGGGAAGAAATGCTTGTGGGATTCCAGAGTGGGCAGAGGACGGTGTGCCCTTTGTGATGAGCTATGTCCAGAAAGCAAATCAGACGAAGCTGTCTGTGCCAGTGATAACACCACTTATCCAAGTGAGTGTGCCATGAAGGAAGCAGCCTGTTCCCTGGGTGTGCTATTGGAAGTAAAACACCCAGGATCTTGCAACTGTAAGTGAGATTTTTAACCTTGCAGGAACTTTAATCTTCTGAAGGCAAACAAACAAAAATCCTTAGAATAGGTGAGGATGGAAACCTTTATTAAACAGGAAAGAAAACTATGCAGTAGTGAGATCTTACGTAGCAAGATTTATGTATTATGCAGAAATCTTTGTGCTTGATGAGAAGAAAAATCAAATGTTTGAGGGTCCTTTCTCTTTTTAGGGAAGTGTCTAACATCAGAAAGTTGCCTTAAATGCATCTTCCTAGCTGTTTCTTGCCTTCCGTTAATATTGTTTGCTTGAGTGTGCTTTGCTGCCTGCTTTATTAACACTTGGCTATAACCTAATTGCTCCCTCACCTCAACCCTTCCCAAACTAGCTTAACCCCTAACCATGTGGGCTGCTGTCCGCTCACAATGGCCTCTGAATGAAGGACTCAACAGCAGTTTAAAAACCTAGAACACAAGAGCACTTTTTATCTAATTTCAGGAATCTGCCAAATAAACCTGAGCCATTGAGTCTCCAGAACTTGCTGCAGTTATGACTTCATAGATTATGTAACACATACTTTACACATACATGCAAAAAGACAAACAAACAAACAAACAAACCAAAACCCACAATCAACTTTATTGTATAACCACAGGTGCCAAAGTGCATCTCACTGCAATCTACGCTTTAAAAAACATGCCACATCCTATTTTGGCTATGCAGGGGGCTTTGAAAACATGCACAGACAGCTTCTGCGCTTTGTCATCCATATTTAAACAAGAGCTCCCCTGTATTCTCCTATCTAGCCATCAATGAAGAGCCTGAGGAAGAGGATGAAGATGATGACCAGGACTACAGCTTTCCTATATCTTCCATTCTAGAGTGGTAAAAATCTCCATCACTTTTGAAACAGCCATTGGGCAAGAATTACAATGTCCATACTGTACATAAGTGTATGCTTATTTATTTGGGGAAGAAAGAAGTATACATATAGTTGAATCTTGTAGACATTTATTTATACTGTGTCATGTTTTATAATTTATACATTAAAGAAGTCTGATTGACTGTACACCTTTTTTTGAAGAAGAAGAAATGTAATCGTTATGGGATGAGCTGTGTTATTTATTGTGAGGTCTCTTGCTTGTAAAGTAAAGCTTTTTTTCTTGTAAACTATAAATCCATTCCTTAGAGCCTAACCCTCCTCCCCAATTACAATTTTCAGCTCCTTATTTCTGGCAATGTTAACTCTTTTACATTTTAACAAAACTTTGCATGACAGTTTCAGTTACATTTTCTATTTATTGTGTTTCCTTCTTGCCAATTCTGTATATAAACACATGATCCCTCGGATATTTGTTTACAAGGAATCTTGACTGACCAAAAGGCGCTGTAAACTGAGTTAAGTATATATTTGAGGTGGAAAGAGGGAAAGCTTTAACAAAACCTCTTTCCCTGGCTATGTTCTCTGATTGTATCATGTAGTAATGGGATCTCAAAATCCTAAACGTTTATATTGTACTATGATAATTCAAACCCAAAGATCGGATTATGAAGGGTTTTTTAGTTGCTATGTGGCTAAATGTAAAGAAAGCATTATTTTCTTTTTTAAGAAAAAGAAGAAAAATGAAAATACATTGTCATGAACATCAATGTTTTATTAGGTCTGTCCTCGCAGATGGTCCTGCGTTCCATTTTTTAAACATTCTTTTTGTTTCACATTCAAAATGTTAACAGAATATTATATCAAAGCTTTATCAGTTCAAGTTTCTTGCTTTTCATAATACTTTCTTTTTCTGAGGCAATTTTATATTTTCAAACATGACAAGTTAAATATAAATTCATTTAAATATATAGTTTTGTACTTTTCTACCATGTAAATGTGCAATGTATATAAAAGTTATAATGTGTATTTGTAAATAATTATGAGTGAAAAAAAATAAAAAATGGATATCCTTTCCCCCAAACCTGTGTATCTTGAATTCAATTATTGGTCAACCAATGCTTGGGTGTAAAACATTTAAAGTGAATGCTAGATAGGTTCCTGCAGCATTAATTTGGATTCCACTAGGAAATATTCACATTCCAGGTGACCTATGGTGATAAAACAAGAAATATTGTAAGATACCTATGTAAAACAAAGAAGGAAATGAAGATTTTGTATGCCGAAAACTGAGTTTGTAGTTAGTAGTTGTCTGGGAATGTGGCAAAAAATGTAGGTTCAATCATTTTTAATCTATCCTCATTACTCAGTCTTGATGAGAGAAAAATTCTTGATGAGAGAAAAATTCTGCCCCATGGCATTGTACATATTTCATTCTAATGTAAAGGGTTTTTTTTACAGTCTAAAGGACTCTAGCCCAATGTACTATATTTTCACTATCTCATATTGAGACTAATAAGTATGAACATCCAACCAGTATGTTGACTTAGGACTAGAGAAATCAAGCTTCAAAATCCAAACAACACAGGAATGTTGTGAGGATACAATCAAAAGAGGACAGAATTATGTATATTTCCCTGTTTCTTAGAGGAAGGAAAATACTATATATCAATCTAATAAAACAACATTATTTCTGTCTCATTATACCTTTAAAATTTCGCTACAATTTTAAAACTCCTTCAAAGCCGTAGAACCTATCTCTGTTTCATACAATCATGAGATTCTATAGCAAGGCATTTTGCCAAGGTAATAATTAAGTTTCTCTGTGACAGACATTGCAATCTTGAAATTGTAATAATACATTTAAGCCTTTGTATTGAGCTATTGCTCTTGTATATTTCGTACACCTTGTAATTCTATGAAAACCTAAAATAATAACTTAATTTAAATGTTCTTGATGGCCTACAGCTGAATGCATCTGCTATCACTGAAAAGTGTCTGCTTGAGATGGTATTAATTTTTCTATCTTCTATTTAATCTATGATAGTTTATTCAAATGCACAAGCCATCAGTATATAATAATAATAATAATAATAAAGTTGAATTTATTAACCGCTCCCTCTCCCCACAGGGACCCGGGGCGGTGCACAGGAAAAGCTAAAAACAATATACAATAAATACAAAATACATACTTTAAAATAGAATTAAACAGTGTTACCCGTGCTAAAAATAATTAAGATTAAGAACCCATTAAAATATTTGGAATCAATAGACAGAGAGAACTATTCAAGGCCGGCCAGTCGAAAGAAATAGGTCTTCAATTTTGCACGGAAGGAGCGGAGGTCAGTGGTCGTTCTAATATCAGGGGGAAGGTCGTTCCAGAGGGCCGGGCCCACCACAGAGAGAGCCCTTCCCCTGGGCGTCGCCCGCTGACAAAGTCTAGTGGACGGCACCCGGAGAAGTCCCTCTCTGTGGGAGCGAATCGGTCGTGAGGATGTGTGGGGCAGGATCCGATCTCGCAGATAGCTAGGTCCCGAGCCATGGAGCGCTTTGAAGATGATAACTAACACCTTGAAGCGCACCCGGAAGACGACAGGTAGCCAGTGCAGCTCGCGCAAGAGCGGTGTAACGTGGGTGAACCTGGTGGTCCCCATAATTGCTCGCGCGGCTGCATTCTGAACTAACTGAAGCCTCCGGGTGCACCTCAAGGGGAGCCCCATGTAGAGAGAGTTACAATAGTCCAGTCGGGATGTCACGAGGGCATGAGTGACTGTGCGAAGGGCGTCCCGATCCAATAGGGGGCGCAATTGGCGAACCAGGTGAACCAGGTAGAACGCCCTCCTGGCCACGGCTGTCACTTGCTCTTCCATAGACAGCCGGGTATCCAGGAGGACACCCAAATTGCGCGCCCCATCCACAGGGGCAAGATGTTCGCCCCCTATGGCCAGCGTTGGAGAGAGCTGGTTGAATCGGGCAGCCGGAAACCACAGCCACTCGGTCTGGTCGGGTTGAGCCTAAGTCCGTTACTTCCCATCCAGATCCGCACGGCTTCCAGGCACTGGCACATCACCATTACGGCATCGTTGGGGTGGTTTGGGGTAGATATGTACAGCTGGGTGTCATCAGCGTACAGGTGGTACTCTACCCCAAAACCACGGATGATCTCACCCAGCGGCTTCATGTATGCATTAAACAGGAGAGGCGAGAGGACCGACCCCTGAGGCACCCCGCATGTGAGGGGTCTCGGGGTCGACCTCTGCTCTCCTGCCCGCACAAATTGCGATCGGCCAGAGAGGTAGGAGGAGAACCACCGTAAAACGGTGCCTCCCACCCCCAACCCCCCCAGCCGATGCAATAGGATACCATGGTCGATGGTATCGAAAGCCGCCGAGAGGTCTAATAGGACCAGGATGGAGGAACATCCCCCATCTCTGGCCCTCCAGAGATCATCTACCAACGCGACCAATGCCGTCTCGGTGCTATGCCCGGGCCGAAAGCCGGACTGGCGCGGATCTAGATAGTCAACTTCCTCCAGGTGACGGGGAAACTGTTGTGCCACCACACTCTCAACAACCTTCGCCAAGAAGGGAAGGTTGGAGACTGGACGGTAGTTGTTCAAAAGAGCTGGGTCCAAAGAGGGCTTCTTGAGGAGGGGCCTCACCATAGCCTCTTTTAGGGAGGCAGGCAAGGAACCCTCACTCAAGGATGCGTTGACAACCTCTTGGAGCCAGCCTCGTGTCACCTCCCAGGATGCCAGTACAAGCCAGGAGGGGCACGGGTCCAATAAACATGTGGTGGCTCGCAGTCGCCCACGTAGCCTGTCCATATCCTCGGAAGTAACGGGGTCAAACTCCTCCCAAACAAGATCTCTCTCGTGGCATCCCACTGGGCCATGAATGGGGGCTAGCTCACTCTGTATCTGGGCGGTTTTCTCCTGCAGAAAAATCACAAATTCCTCTGCTCTACCCTGTAGCGGGGCTTCCCGTTCCCTCTGTTGAAGGAGGGCGCGGGTCACCCTAAACAGGGCGGCAGGGCGATTTTCTGCGGATGCTATGAGGGTGGCACAATGATGACGTTTGGCCACCCTCAGCGCCACAATGTAAGTCCGTAAATGGGCTCTTACCTGTGTCCGGTCAGATTCAGAGCGGCTAGCCCTCCATCTTCTCTCTAGGCATCTCTTGCGGCGTTTCATCACCCGCAGCCCCTCAGTAAACTAAGGAGCCAGGGTGGTTCGCCGCCGCGAGAGAGGCCGCAAGGGCGCGACCCGATCTAAGGCTCCCACGGCCGCACTATTCCATGCGGCCGTGAGGTCCTCCATCGGGGCGCGGGTCAGGGATACAGGAAATGGCCCAAGCGCTGTCTGGAACCCATCCGGGTCCATCAAGCGCCTGGGGTGGTACCAGATTGGTGACTCTGGTTCCGCCTCCCCGCGGAGGGGAGCAGCGGTCGGAAAGTCGAGCCGGAGAAGTGAGTGGTCTGACCATGACAAGGGTGTGATGACTATGTCCCCTGTACCCAGATCACTCTTCCATTGGCCCGAGACAAACATGAGGTCCGGCGTATGTCCACCCTCATGGGTGGGGCCCTGAATTACTTGGGTCAGGTCCATGGCCGTCATGGAAGCCATGAACTCCCGAGCTACCACGGATGATTTGCCCAACGATGGCAGATTAAAGTCCCCCATGACTATAAGTCTGGGGGTCTCTACTGCCACCGTAGCGATCGCCTCCAGGAGCTCGGGCAGGGCTGCTGCTACATAGCGGGGAGCCAGGTATACAACCAGCAAGCCCAACTGCCTCCCTAGGCCCCACTTCATGCAGAGGGACTCACAGCCGGAAGTCTGAGGCACAATGGTCTCTCTCGGCTCCAGGCCTTCCTTAATAATGACCGCTACCCCACCACCCCTGCCTAGGGCCCGCGGCTGATGAAATGCGCGGTAGCCTGGTGGGCACATTTCAACGAGGGGATGTCCTCCCTCGTGGCCCAACCAGGTCTCCGCAATTCCTACCAGGTCCGGCTCCCCCTCTGACACAAGGTCACTAATGAGGGGGGCTTTGTTGACAACGGACCTGGCGTTGCAAAACATCAGCCGCAGACCCTGGCTCTGTATTCCCTGGCCACCTAGCCTGCGGGGGTTGTGGCACCCGACCGTTTGTAACCAACGGCTGCGTGCCACCAACCGGGAGGATGAAAATTGTCTCCCCTCGGTCCTGCCCCTCCCCACGACCCTCTGAATTGGTATGCCCTCCTGAGGAACGACTCGGGTATCCCCCTTCCTTTCGCCTTCCGCTTCCCGCCGTCGATTGCTATCCTGGCCCTTACTACTGATCACTGTTTCAATCTCCATCTGTCTATATTTACCCCCCTCCCTTGAGCCCCCTAAAAAAGATAATTTAAATAAATTAAAAACTAAAAATCCCCTAAGGCCGCGTTTCGCCCATCTCTTCGGATTCACAATACCGTCATCGAGATGGGCCATACCTGCGAGAGCGGGGACTCTCGCAGCGATAGCAGGCTTGCTCTGGAATACATTATTAAATAGATAGTTAAAATTCAATAATTATACAGATAAAATTCGGGTGGGTTTTGGGATAAATACAGATGTTAAAAATACAGATGTTAAAAGTCGTTGGCAGTTGATTAAAACAATTCACTCAAGTCAATTCATTAGTTGGTAAAATGAAATCAGGTGAAATAAAGTGCAAGATGGGTAAACCAAGATAAATCAATTGGTAAATAGATTCAATTACATTAGGTTAAATTAGTTCGCAATGATGACCATTGGGGCGTCCATAATTGGTTGCTGTCACATGTTCTTTAGGACAGTCAGTTCTTCCGGGCCTATCAAGGCCTTGGTGGCGTAATTCTCCCAAACTTGGGAGGGTGACCATGGGGGAAATGAAATTACGACTGGTCAGCGGCCGTCCACGTCCACCTCGGCGCTCCCACCGCCGCAATCCCCGCGTCACCGCCTTCGCCAGTGGCCTCTCGGCGCTCCCACCGCCGTCAGCCTGGCCTCCAGCAGCCGCCTCTCCACTCTCAACCACCACATGGCTCTCTCACAGCCACCACCTTCCACCTTTCTCCAACCAGCTCCTCTGTCGCCGCCTTCGTCTCTCGCCTCCCGGCGCTCCCACCACCGTCGACTCGGCCTCCAGCGGCAACCTCTCCCCCCCGCACTCTCTCTCTCCACCTTCCTCTCACTCCAACAAGCCAGCATCTCCGCCTCCTCCGCCATCTTTCCTCCACGCCTCTCTCACCACTTCCCGCTGGCCACCGGTGCTCTCACCACCGCTTCACCCCACGGCTCGCCACCAATTTCAGCTTTCCGGAGCTCTTCGGTGCAGCCGGCCTCTCTCCGCCCTGTTAAAACGTCCGGGCGGCGGCCTCTGCACTGGCCTCCGTTGCGGCAGTTCCCGCCCCGGCGCTCTCACCGTCCGGGCGTTCCGGTCGCCGGCGCTCCGTCCGCTCTTCCCCCGATGTTGCGAACCCCACCCTAAGGTGTCCGGGTGGGTCCCTCATCCTCCCATGCCCTCCAAGATCACAAACGAGGGCAGGGGGCACTCAAAAATGCCAACGGCCTCCGCAGCCCACACGGAGCTCCAGAGCTACCCCGCCATCTTCGCGCAAGCGCAGACCTTCATCTGATGTCACTAGAACTAACAACTAATACATCTAACTATATAAATTAGTCCATTCAATTTGCACCTTCTTTTTCCTAGTGTGAAGTAATTATTTTACAAATAATTCTAAATAGATTTCTATTAAAAAAAACATACTGTGATCATGAATAAGAAACATAGGAAACATCCTGCTAAATCATAGTAACCTGCAGTTCAGCGTTATATCTCCCTTATTCACTCTCTCAGCCTTGCCTAGATCACTGGATTGTGGTGTGGTTAAAAGGAAAAGAATCTATTCTGCATGGTGCTCTGACTTCCTTAGATGAAAGAAGAAAAAAATAAAAACATGAACAAGGATTTAAACTATTAAGAGAATTAAGCCTTTGGCTAGAAGGGTCTTTTCGCTTACCAAGAGATGCTCTGTTGCAGCCTTCTCCAAGTTTATGCCCATTAATGTGATGAATTACAACTCCCAGAATCCCAAATGTATTTGACTACATATGACCATGTTGAGTGGTCATTTGGGGAGTTGTAATCCAACACATCTGGAGAGGATCAAGTAGGGAAAACTGATTTTTTCCCCAGAAAGGATGCGAGGAAAAGGCAAGGCTGCAACATTTGTAAGATTCTTTGCAGACAAAATAATTTGTATTTGCTCTGGTTAAGTGTCACTGGGACCAAGTCTTACCCCAAGCACGGCACTATCTTATAATGTTATCTGGGTTTCATTTAATCTTATGGAGAGTGAAGAAATAGGTATGCTTCTCTTCAGGGTATGAGCTCAGTCACTCGTGCCCCTTTTGGATCCTTTAGATCAGGGGTCCCCAACCTTTTTTGCACCAGGGACCGTTTTCATTTTAAAGTAAATTCTGCGGACCGGCTGGCGTAGAGGAGGAGCGGGGCGGGGAGGGGGAACAGATGGCGCATGCGCACGTGGGGGGGAGGGAGTCAGCTCACTCGGCCCTCTAGGGCAGTGGTGGGCAAACTCATTAGTCAAGAGAGCCAAATATCAACAGTACCACAAATGAAATTTCTTTTGAGAGCCAAAAGGAGGTGTGGCCTGTTTTGTGGGAGTGGCTCAGCAGTCAAGTGACCAGTTGGGTGTGGCCAACTTGGAAAATGTGGTGAAACTCACTTAACGACGGTCCTGCTTAGCAACCAAAATTTTGGGCTCAATTGTGGTCATAAGTTCTTTCTTTCTTTCTCTCTCTCCCACTTTCTTTTCTTTCTATTTTTCTTTCTCTTTCTCTCTTTTTCTTTTTGTCTCTCTCTCTGTCTATCTCTCTCTTTATCTGTCTCTCTCCTCCCTCCACCCATCTGTCATTGTGTGTGTGTATGTGTCTGTCTCTCTCTCTCCCTCTCTCTCTCTGTCTCTGTCTCTTCCTCCCTCCCCCTGTCTCTCTCTGCATGTCAGTATCTCCCTCCCTCCCTCCCACCCCCGGAAGCAGCGAAAAGCCTGGCACGCCGGCCGGGGAGGCCACGGCTGCCTCCTCCTCCCGCAGCAAGCGGGCGGAGGGAGCACCCGAGGCCGCGGCCACCCAAGCGCGCGGGCGCCTCACGTCTACTTCCCTCCCAGCCCCGCATGGCAGCCAGCACCGGAAAGCGCGCCTCGATGGCCTCTGCAGGTGGCTGTTGCTGCTGCTGCTGCCCCCGAGCCCTGCAACATGCAGCTCCTGCCGTCCAAGGTCGCCCAGCAGGCGCATCGGGCAGGACAGCCGGGCATGTCTCCACCAGCTCCCTCCAACGGCCACCGAGGCGCGCCCTCCAGGGCTGCCCGCCACACGGGGCTGGAAGGGAGGCGGGTGCACAGGCAGCTGCAGTCCCGGGTGCTCCCCCCGCCCGCCCACCCGCTCGCTACAGGAGGAGGCAGCCGCAGGCCCCCCCAGCCGACATGCTGGCCCCTCCGCTGCCTTGGGGGGGAGGGAGGGAGGGAGGAAGAGGGGCCAAAGAGCCGACCACTGCTCTAGGGCCTCCAACGGCCGTGCCTGCGCTCTCTCGCATCTGGCGTGCGCTCTGCCCAGGGTCGTGCCCCCTCCTCCCTCCTCCTCCTCTCCGGCCCCGCGGCCCGGTTCCTATCAAGCCACGGACCAGCACAGGACCCCTGCTTTAGATATTATGATATGTGGCTGCTTTCAGAAGATGATCAATGCTTCTTTGAGAAAAATAAATGTCAATTGCCTTAAAGAAGGCAAATTTATGTCCTCTCCTGCCACTGACACAAGGGCAAAGTCTCTCAGTCCAGCTCCTTTATATAACTTCTGCCTGGTCTCCAATCTTCAACTTTGGAGAAATATGTTCGAGGCTGTTGAAGGGTATCAGAAGATCTTAGATTAAGTGAATTATCTAGATCCGTTCCAGTCAAGATGCAGGGTTAGGGGCAGTGGTGGGTTTCAAAATTTTTAGAACCTACTCTGTAGGTGTGGCCTATTTTGTGGGCATGGCTTGGCAGTCATGTGACTGGGTGGGAGTGGCCAACTTGTAAAATGTGGTGAAACTCATTTAACAAGGCTCTTGCTTAGCTACCAAAATTTTGGGCTCAATTGTGATAATAAATTCTCTTTCTTTCTTTCTTTCTTTCTTTCTTTCTTTCTTTCTTTCTTTCTTTCTTTCTTTCTTTCTTTCTTTCTTTCTTTCTTTCTTTCCTTCCTTCCTTCCTTCCTTCCTTCCTTCCTTCTTTCCTTTCCTTTCCTTTCCTTTCCTTCTTGTTGGGTCACCGGCAGCGGTGGGGCAGACTTACTTCTGGGTCTGCTGGTGGAACCTCCTCTCACCGGTTCTTTAAATTTCACCATCCGGCTCTCGCGAGTAGGTGCAAACCTGCAGAAACCCACCACTGGTTAGGGGGCTTCAAAATTTTCATCAATGGGTTCTCTGCCCTGTTGCTGGGTGGCTGTGGCATGGTGGGCGTGGCCTAGTTGGTCTCCTGCACCATGGTGGGGGGAGGTTTTCGCCTTACCCAGGCTCCAGGGGCTTTCCTTGAGCGTCTGGGAGGGCAAAAACTGCTTCTCTCAGGCTCCAAAGGCTCTCGGAGGCAAGAAAGAGGCCTGTCTCCGGCCTTCTGGAGCTTCTGGGAAGCCCATTTTTCTCCTCCTCAAGCCTGCACGCGGGTTGTGCTTTTACTCACATCCAAAACGGGCTGTGTGGAGACTCCTGGGAGGGGTGGGGTGGGAGGGATGGGGCAGGGTGGGATTTGGAGGGGATTTGGAGGGGTTGGATTTGGAGGTTCTCCAAACCGGCCATAACATTATCTGGGCGAACCCGTAACAGCCCACCCCTGTCTGGGACCAAAGCTGCACTGGTTGTTCTGGTGGATTAATTTTGTTAAAACCTGAAAGGAGGGACTATGTCCCTTTTGGTCGTCTTCATTACTATTGATCATAATATCTCTCTGGATTCCCTGTAAGTTTTGGGGAATGAAAGATTTTTTTACAGTGGGTCTGCTCCTTCCTGACTGTGCAGTTCCAAGCATTGTCATGGGACAAGAGAAGTTGATCCTGTGATAATGTTACAATATTTAACATATACATGATAATTCTGAGAGAGGTCAAATATGCCTCTATTATATCACCTTTCCAAGACCAATTTGAGATGTAATGGGAATAATTTCCTGTAAGCTATGATGTACCAAATAAAATGAAACACGTTAAATCCTAAATAAGTTGTTCTTATGAAAATATTAGCACTCCTATTTGGTTCTGATTATGGTTCTAGATAGAGTTATGCTCCCTCTGAAACAGCAACTCTTGAACTGGATGTGCTCTTGGACTCAGAGATCCACAGATTTCTCCAAGATTCCATAATGAATGGTCTAATGCCTCACTTAAGAGATAAAGCTAAAGTGTTATCCAGTCCTTAACTGCCAAATTTTGAAAATCTTCTTAAAAAGTTAAAAATGCCTTTATATCATTGAATAATTTGATAAATTTTAGATTTTGTTTTATAATTGTCTTTAATATATGGAGTAAGCAATATGCAAGCATACATAGTAAATTTCATACATATGCACTCCCATTCACACACAGGTGTGCTTATATTCTAAAGCTCCATAGAGTAGAAAAAGCTAATACTTAACATTAACAGCAATTAATGTATTTTTATTTCATTCATTCACTCACCCAATAATCTACCATCAATAGGAGAACCTCTCAGCTTGTGCTACTTGGCAAATGGAACTCAATGGATACAAGCTCTGGATTCAAGCTCTGGATTCAAGCTCTTCCGTTTTCAATGTCCAAGCAATGTTGTCTTATGAATGTCAGAAGTGGGGCTACATCATGACACTACATCTGCCTTCTTGCTGATCTTGGTCCCACCTGCATGGACCTACATTAAATAAAACACTATCTAATAATGCTTCTGCACCTTCATTCAGCCCCAAAGTATCTGACAGTCAGCTGTAGAAAAAGTTGCTGAGGTTCAATAACGGCCACTGATCTGGGACTGAATAGTATGTATTGTACCTCTCATGTAATCAATTGAGGAAGGGGGCTTTTTATCACTAATATGGATTAAGTTTATCACACGGTTTTTCATGTGGTCTGTCTCATATTTCTTTGAAAAAGAATTGAATACAGATGCAAAGTGCACCAACGTACAAATGGGACCATGGTTTTTCAATTTCTTTCAAGGTTTGAAGTTCATTTGCTTTTTAATTCCATTTTAGCATTTTACCCAATTTCACATTTTTTGTCTTAATATAGTGGGGATGATGCTACCTATTTGCAGCAATCATACCACTGAAATTAAGCAGTATGGTCAGAAAGGATCTGGGAAGAAGCAAAAACCTTTGCAAATAAGTAGTATTGGAAGGCAGCTATCTAATTCAATATGATAAATTAAAATTCAAATCCACGGTTAACAGATTCATTCCTTCAAGCCCAATGGATTGACTAGTGAAATTGAGGAACCTTGAAAATCTGATTAACAATTAACTTTCTGATTAATGAAACTTTAATTGGTATATGCTTTTTCTGGGAAATGAGAAAGCGAAACAGGATCTGTTAGTAATCTCTTCCTCCACAATGGCATGTAATTATATTTCATAGAACTACAACCAAAAACAAAGCATTCCATAATCATTGTAGCAGGTAAATTATATAGCAATTGGTAGGTGAAGCTGTGGAGTTTGGAATGGTTGAGCCCCATTATGAGATCAAGTCTGCCACATGTTTAAAGAGATACCACTCTGTTTCAGAAATGCAAGGAATGTGTGAGACACTTATTCCTACGGGAGACTAGCTGAATGCATAAACAAGGCAGATTAAAGGAGGTAGCAAAGCTGCAGATGAATTTAATATGAGGTGTCCATGCTAAAATGTATAAACGTGTTAACCTGCCAACTGTTCCATGTTGCATCCATATTCATATAGTAATTGCATGAATTTGGCTGGGAAAAACTAAAGAGAATATTATGTTTTAGATGCATTTTTAATATGTTATACAATTGTCTGTAACTTAAAAAAATCACAGCATGGTATTTAAAGATACTTATATGAATATTGAAATAGGTAGCATGAAATATACCAACATGAAAGCTCCTAGTATTCCAAAATAATACTGTGCAGCCAGTTCACCTGGACTTTTTTCTGGTAATAACAACAAAGCCAGAGGAAATAGTGTTTTAAAAATAGGAGGATTAAAAAATGAAAAATAAATTCCTTAATGACAAAATCCTAAGAAACTTGTGTCATTGTACACATTAAAATCCAGTCACAATAAGTCGGTTGGCCCAAGCCAATGAACTCAATAACTGAATCCAGAATAAAATATATACATTACATATTGCAAACTTTACTATATGGGTCTGTAAAGACTGATGGAGTTTTATCTGAATGATACCTTTTGCATCATGCATTCAATGCTTGCTGAGGTTAACAGAAAATACAATTCTCTTCAAGATGGTTTGTATTATTGAGACCCCACCAATTAGTTACGCTAACTGGAGGCTGGTAGAGAGAAAGAGTGCCTGGTCAAAGTCACCCAATCAACTTCCATGCCTGAGTCTGAATTGCAGTATACAATTTTCTTCTTTCTAGTCCTAGTCTAACATCATAATCATAAACTCCTACATTTTTTACCAGTATCTATCATTTTTATTCAATCATTTGTATATAACATATTTTATAATATTTAATATAGGGGGATGTGCACAATGATTTTTGAAGAAACCTATTTTATTCATTATTGCATATTACAAATTATATATTATTTTAATACAATTTGTGCATAGTGTTTTTATCAGACAATACACAATACTACAACAGACAATGGAAGAACTGAAATAACCTCTAGGTAGGACAAACAGGCAGAAGACTGGCAAAATGCATCCATGAGCACCAACTGGCTGTCAGGAGACATGGCGAAAATTCACAACATATAGACAGATTTAACCAGAGTTCCAATTGAGAAAATGTGACAACATTTAAATCAGGCCAAAAATGCAAGGGAATTTCTAGAAGCCTGCCACTCTGACAAATCAGCCATCAATAGACACAAAGACATTAACATCTTATTTTATTTTATTAAATTTATACCCCGCCCTTCTCCAAGCGGACCCAGGGCGGACCCATCTATAGACTATGCAAAAGAGTGGTGGGCTCCAATTTTTTTAACAACCGGTTCTCTGCTGGTTGGGCATGGCTGGGTGGGTGTTATTGTTGGGGTCATGTGACTGAGTGGGTATGGCCAACTGTACGTCAATTGTGTGGGTGGCAATTGTATGGGACAGGCAGGGTTGGGGAGGGAACCCAGGGGTCTTCGGTGGGGGGGGGGGAAGAAAGATCCTAACTGTGTATGTGTATGTGTGTGTGAGAGAGAGAGACTGCATTAAGCTAGGCTGGGAAAGCTAGCTGCAAGAAGAGGAGAAGCAGGGTAAGCTGTTTTGGGGGCATTTTCGTGGCTGATTTTTGGGCATTTTTCAGGCAGAAAAAAGGCCTGAAAAATAGCCTGAAAACAGCCTGAAAATCGGCCTGGTTTTGGCATGTTTTGGGGGCTTTTTCGGGCCTTTTTTTGGCCCCCAAACCAGCCTGATTTTTAGGCATTTTGGGCTGTTTCCAGGCTGTTTTGGGGGCCATTTTCAGACTGATTTTGGTCCAAAAATGCCCAAGAAACAAGCCTGAAAAATGAAAGTTGAAGTTGAAGTTGAAGTTGAAAGTTGAAAACAACTCAAAGAATGGCCTGAAAGCAGCCCCATAAAATGGCTGAAAATGGCCCCAAAATCAGGTGGGGCCAGGGCCAGCCGGTGATCTGATTTTCCGGGTTTCCGAATCACGCAGAATCAGAACAACCAGTTGGGACAAACCAGTCCGAACCGACAGCAGCCCACTTCTAGAGATGATCAACCATCCCAAAAGAGAAAAAGAATCCAGCACCTCTCCACCAGTAATCAGCATTCGGATCAGCATAGATTAACTCCAAGGTTAACTTCAGATCAACAATTAAGGAAGCAATACCCCAATCAAGAAACTGCCAAAGAGCCATCAGTAAACAGCCCAACCAAAGAATCACTAAGATTCCCATCCACACAGACAGGAAGACACCAGAATATAAACTGAGAGCAAACAGCACAGTTTATTCGCACTGATGATGTTACCTAGTTAGGGTAATGAAATGTCTGCAACATTGGTGGGTTTCAAATTTTTTTAGAACCTACTCTGTAGGTGTGGCCTATTTTGTGGGCGTGGCTTGGCAGTCATGTGACTGGGTGGGAGTGGCCCCCTTTTAAAATGTGGTGAAACTCATTTAACAACGCTCTTGCTTAGCAACCAAAATTTTGGACTCAATTGCGATGATAAATTCTTTCTTTCTTTCTTTCTTTCCTTCCTTCCTTCCTTCCTTCCTTCCTTCCTTCCTTCCTTCCTTCCTTCCTTCCTTCCTTTCTTCCTCCTTTCCTTTCCTTTCCTTCCCGTTGAGTCACTGGCAGCGGCGGGCCAGATTTACTTCCAGGTACGCTGGTGGAACCGGTTCTCTAAATTTCACCAACCGGCTCTCGCGAGTAAGTGCGAGCCTGCAGAAACCCACCACTGGCCTGCAAGTAGGCAAACAAACTCAGAGAGCACCAAGGACCCTTCATTTCAACACTGAGCAAAAATATTTTCCTTTATTGGTACAGTTTTTTTTCCGTCATAGCTGTGAGTATTGCGTTTACATATAATTCAAATAAAATAGAACTTATTCCTTGGATGAAGATTAAAAAACCATGAATTAGCCTTTGGTGCAGAAGTCACTGTATTGTTCACTGTAGAATTTCTAGCTTTAAAATCCCTGTTATAAAGCAACGTTGCCTCTACACACCTGATGCCATAAACTAACAAAAAAATTTCCTCTCCAATTTGGTGGCCTTGAGGTGGTTTGCAATATAACTTCCAACTGTTATAAGGAAGCATCTGGAAGGCCCCAGGTGGATCTACACAATTTATCTAGAAGAAATGGAAAATGGAGAAATATGTTGCTTAGAAAATGCCACTTCTATACTGCATATGTTTGTACAACATTGTTCATATAGAGTTATATATCAATAAGCAGATTTTGATGCATGCTCCTTCACAATGCTCAATATCAATCGCAAAGGGTCAGTGCACTATTCCTTACTGTTATTATTATTAGCAGTAATACAATTAATTAAAAGAGTATTTATTGAAATAGTTGCACATAATAAATGTTTGGGGTAGATAAACAATCTGAAACGTCACCAATGTGGTCAATGAGCTGAAGAGTTTGGGGAACTCTACTTTAAAAGGATTATTTAAGTGACTGTCAATATTTTGTCATTATAATAAAAATATCTACCTTAAGCATTAGCAATACTTTTTTTTAATTAGCTGTAGCTAAATGGAATACTTTAGGCAACATTTGGCCCAATGTAAGCTGGGTCTTTCTTGTCTGAGCCAGATTTATAACTGAGAGGATTTGGGTAGTTTTGTTTTGTTTTCCTTAAATTAACAGAAAAATTACCCATGTTCACCCTGAAAGTCCTGAATTAATGTGAAGTGAGTTTGGGATTGCTTACTCATCTCTGAAGCAAACTGAAAAAAGTTATATACAAAACCTAGGCTTTAAAAGAAATGCTTATATTTAAAACTAGGTTTTGTGGTCCCGTTTTTTTGATCATTACTTCTGCCTGATCTTTGATGCTATAGATATGCCAAGTATTTTGAGATCAGGGAACAAGAAGTAAAAAAGGCAAGTGTTGTTTAAGTGTTGTTTTTACTTATTTTATATGACTGATGTTCACACTGGCAGTCCTGGGAAATCTATACCTCTTATTTTGGAAAGCTCTGCCTGAAAAGGTTTCAGCTCCCAAGAGACTGATATGTAGATGAGACATTAAGGAAGATTATAATACCCTGTTATTACCTCCCCACATGCTACTAACCAGCACAATAGCCTGAGAATAGTCTTCATTCACCAATTTGGGTTGCTATTGAATTCATCCTCTTGTTCCAGGTCTTCACACTGAAAAGCCATGACTGGAGAACGTTGTGAGCATTGAAGGAGAAGGAAATTTGGTGCTAATTGTGATGGAAGATTTTGAATCCAGTGAAGTGACAGACAGATCACAATGAAGTTAGGATCCAAATCAGGGACTTTATTCTCTCCTGCCTCTTTTTAGAAACTTTAACAAGAAGAGATTATGTCCAAGCCAAAGGATACTAGAAAAGAGAAAATAAAAAATGCAATTTTAATGCTAGTATTTCTAAATGTATAGTAACAAATCATTTAACAGACTAGGAAAGATGAATATCTAATTTAGGAGCAATACATTTCTACATTGCTTCCTTTTAATGTTAAATATAATATGCCATTAATTATTAGCAAACAGTGTGGCTTTTATTGATGAAATGTTGACGTTAATTAACCTGGTCTGTTTTATATGTCATATTTTTAGTAGTAGGAAATCCAATTTAGAATCAAATAAACTCCACCCACAGTTACCCTGAGGTAAGATGGGCAGCAAATATATGTTATAAATATTTTATAACTATAAATAAATACATAGAATCTAAAAGAAGATTTTAGATGCTAAAGAAAGATTTTCATACAATTCCTCCTGTGTTTTATTACTATTGCACTTGAGGCTGGGAAAATTTTTCTTCTTTAAAAAAAAGCCCAATATTCTATATACACATGAAAGTTCTGTTTTACTGAGCACATCGTTTTCCATTAAATGATCTTTATTAAAAACATATCCAAGGCCCAGTAAAGTCCGGTTTTTAGCAAGGCGTCTATAAGTTGATAATGATGACAATCAGAGTTGCTAATATAGTAAGAAAATAATAATGTGGTTGCAGGCCCTTAGAAAGAGAGTTAGTCCTGCCTTAGGCACAAAGCCAGCTGGCTGACCTTGGGTCAGTCATGTTCTCTCAGCCCTAGGAAGGAGACAATGGCAAACCACTTCTGAAAAACCTTGCCAAAAAAACCTGCAGGGACTTGTCCAGGCAATCTCTGAGAATCAGACATGAATGAATGGAAGAAAAGTAATGCTGGTCTAGATTTGCCAAAATATGAATGGCAGACTTACACTGATAGAGTTTACATCTCTGAATGTATGGTGTGTTTAACAATAAATACCTTTGAGAAGAGAACTAATTTGGTGTAGTGGTTAAGGCATCAGGTTAAAAACTAGGAGACCATGAGTTCTAGTCTTCCTTTAGGCACAAATCCAACTGGGTGACCTTGGCCCACTCACACCCTTTCAGTCTCAGGAAGAAGGCAATGGTAAACCACTTCTGACAATTCTTGTCAAAAAAAACCTGCAGGGACTTGTCCAGGCCATTACCAACAGTCAACATTTACTTAAAAGCACAAACATAAATAAGGTCCTTAGATTAGTCACCTCACAATTGGCCATGATAGCTGAAATTTTTTTGATTTTCCAGACCTGACTTATGTGGAGAACAACAATTTTTTAAAAAATGCATATAATGTTCCAGGAAAGTATCTTTGGTTTCTTCAATATTTATTATATTTTACTTATCGTTATTATTTTTCGTGGTCTTTCAACAACTGGCCTGCTAAACATGGACAATAAATAGTTTGCCACAATCTGATTCATCCTCATAGGATATTTGCATGGTCACCAATTCTGTACCTTTTCCCACAAATCATATTTTTCAAAAAGGAAAGAAAAGGACATTGAAAGCACTATTATCCAGCCAGACAGGTGGTGTCAGATTTGCAAATAAAGATAAACTGCACGTACCATTTGTTTCAGCTGTTCTAAGTGCAATAGAAAATGAATTACTGACTTTCTTGGAAGGTTTGCCCTTGTACATGGTTGCATGCACATCCCACAACAGGTGTTTTCCAACTCCAGTGCCCTCTCAGGCTGGCAACGCTACACTGGAGTCAGATGCCAGTCTAAATCTAGCCCTGTTCATTACAAAAAGAAACCCTGTTTGTACAAGGGCAAACCTTCCAAGAAAATCAGTAATTCATTCTCTATCCAACTTAGAATATTTACGCCCTAAATTCCCCCATTTTTCTTGGTCTTGTTGCTCAGCTACAATAGTCTTTCTTCACGAGCCAGGGAAAATATAAAAAATGGAGTTAATGTTAATTAAACTTTAGCAATATACAGTATATCCTTTTAATAAATTTACTCTTAATCTTGTAAACAAATCCAGCCCATATCCTGTTTTTAATGGAACCATTCGTATAATGAATTCAAAGTAAATCTGACAAGATTTGTCTTTACACATTAGAAAGTTTGTTTTGTTTTGTTTTGCTATACAATATTGTTTTGCTATCTTGTAAATGCAAAAGCTTTCATACATTCATTTTGAATAGTCAACCTGCTGAATAAATCAAATATATGTATGTTTAATCAGAAATGCAGAATGTATGGCTGCTCTCCACAATTATTCTTTATTTCTGCCCTTACTATTAATCTTAATTGTAGTCCTTGCCTCTGTTATTCTCCAGATCAGAAAAACAGGCTAATGCGTTACTGCTGCCTACATTTATTACTCTTCAAAAGAAAAGAATTGAAGCTCAGACTTCTAACAAACTTCATTGTTAAAGTGATCCCCCTTAATTTTCCCCCACATTATTCTCAGCAATGCTAGACATGTAAATATACCCATTATTTAAATTTCACAAATGTTGTTGTTCGCTACTAGGAAAAATTGAAAGGATGATTGGAACCACTGCCTGACACTTCCATTCCAGCACATATAAAGGGAATCTACTACTGTCTCCTAATCTAAGCCAACTCAAACCAAGGTACATAAGACTTTCCGGGTGCGTTACAAGGTTTTGATGACCATCTTCAAGGTGCTCCATGGCACGGGGCCTAGCTACCTACGAGACCGTCTGCTGCCCCATACGTCCCTACGACCAATACGCTCTCACAGAGAGGGTCTGCTCCGGGTGCCGTCAACCGGGCAATGCCGGTTGGCGACGCCCAGGGGAAGAGCCTTCTCTGTGATGGGCCCAACCCTCTGGAACTCTCTTCCCCCCGACCTCCGTGTCATCTCGGACCTCCGCCTGTTCCGCCAGCGGTTAAAAACGCACTTCTTCCAACAAGCCGGCCTGGCATGATCTTACTCGAACACCGTACTGCTTTTAGTTACCAAAGTTTTAATTCAGGGGTTTTAATATGGGTTTTAGCGCAGGGTGGGTTAATTTAATTTAGTTTTAAGAATGTTTTATTTTTGTATATTTGTATATTTATATTTTATATTCCCTGTGCGCTGCCCCGAGTCCCTATGTGGTGAGATGAGTGCGGCTTATAAATTCGAATAATAAATAAATAAATAAATAATAAAGTTAAAAAAAACAATATATCTGACGGAAATATTAACTACTTTCATTATGGCAAAGTGAAGATGAGCATTTTCATGTAACAGTCATTTTTTAAAAATATAAGTACATTCAATATTTGTTCTTAAGAGACTATCTTCTTTAATAAATTAACTTCTATTATATAGGTAGCTCTTGGAATTTAGTGTTTCACTCTACAAATCCATGAATAACAGATTACACATCAAGAGCCACCTAAGTAAAAAATTGTTTTTCATGTAAAATGGAAGCATGTCATGTTAGGAACTAATTTGGTCTCCTTTGTTAGGGACTTCTCCAGTCTGAGTATAATATCTAAGAAGACTCCCATGTTCTCACACAATGAACATTTGACAGCAGAGCACAGCATCTTACACATATTTGAACGATCAGAAAAAAATGGTGTTAGAACATGCAGATTTCCAGATCCCATGATCCTAAGTGGTATCTAGCATTAGAAATTATAACTAGCATTTTTCAATTATGGGTGAGAAAATGACTGATTGTCACTCAGATATCTGGATGTTCATCTAAGTTAGGAAGAAATTCTAAATTCATTAAAGTTGAAAATATAAAGGACAGAAATGTTTAATTCAGCTACATATTAATGAATGTAACTTCATGGGTAATTTAAGTTACTGCATTTTAACTAAGTGGTATTTATGCAAAACTAAAGTTATACATTCAATAAAAAGAGCAACATCATTACTTTGTTTTAAGGATTTTTAAAAATAAATTTCATAAACTAATGGGGATTAATGGGAGGATTACAATAATCTTTGATGCATTCAGTCTTATTTAAGTCTGATTTTCTGATTTGTTACAGAAGTGGTGATTGGTATTAAATGTTTATTTGACTGCTTTTGAAATATTAATGGAAAGGGAAAAATAATTTCCAATCTAAATAATGTAGGACAACTATGATAGGAGCAGGTCTGTAATAATAATGCATACATGAAAGACACTTTTAAATAAAATTGATACTTCATAAATTCCCCAAAGTTACATTGATAAAATCTGGAATAGTAGTACTAAAAAATAACATTGCCTCATGCAATTAACACTCTTTTAATAAGAATGCATAAATTAAAACTTGTTTCGACTGGAAGGATCAGTTTAGGCAAATTATTGATGAGCAGACAGAGGAAACCTTGATAAATGGATAACGAAAAATGTGCATTTGTAATTTTGTAAAAGGTGACATGTTGTGATGTGAACTGTATCATAATAGAAATTCTCACGCTGAAAATTAAAATGACAGAAATAAATAAGGTAAACATAAAATAATGTAAATAAATACTGTCTAGGAATCATAGATTTTGCAAAATATAATTTGCAGGAGGTGTTTTGAGGTGCCTCTCAAAAATAAGAATTTGGTTGCATGGAATAGAGAATTAATGTCACTTTTGCTTTGCCAATGCTTCCTGTTGGGTTAAGAAGTCTTTTCTTCTCTATGACAGAATCCTGCAGCTGAATGCTTGATAATGTTGAAGGGCTATTAATATGCTAAGCCTTTTAATAGCATGGGATACCACCATCCTGTTCTTTCCAATTTTATAGTATGGCTCCCTGATTTATAATTTGACTTAAAGAAATCTAAGCTTGTACGATTTAAGATGATATAATTTAAAACCTAATATATATTAATAAAAATGGAGTCACTTTTTGATAAGTTTATCAGATTACTTTTCTGTAGTGATGTATAAATTTTACTTCACTGTGAAAAAAGGAGAATCACATGATTATTAATTACTTTTGAAGTTTGGCTTTCTCCTTAGGTATTGTAAAAAAAATTGAAAATTCTCATTTATATATTGTTTTGGCAATGCATTTATAGTATTTCAGTACAGTAGTATAATATTTATTATACTACCCCACATTTCGTTTTATTGCATGGTCTGAATAATAATGCAAGTTTGGACAATTGGAATTCCTAATTAATTAAGAAGAACACAGGTTGGTCTAGTTAATTTCTAGGATTATTTCACTAGACAATGCCAAAACAGATTATCCAATGAATTTGCTGGTGTTTATTGTGTAGGACAGCAAAGAGGTGCAATCATATACTTATGTCCAAAAGTCAATCCTCCTAAATTGGCCTCTCAGTAAACTCAACATTATCCAAGAACCTTAAGATGCTATTCAGTTATGGCCAGCAAAAATGACTGCCCGCCCACCCACTTTGTTTCACGTTTAGGAGATCACAAGAAAAGATAGCTCCATTGGCGAATAAGCTTCAATGAATTCAATATGTCTCACTTTTCAATAGAAGGTATACATTGTTAGGGGTGTTAAAGGCTGGAATGTGAGATGTGAGATATGACACATTTTTCATTTTAATTTGTATCCTGCACTTTCACGATTAACATATGCTACCTAATTGCCTGATAAGAAGAAAAAAATATAAAAGTAGAGAACACCACATTTATTCAAAAATAGATTTTAAAAAAATACCAATACAATATTCTCAAGAAATTTATGAAATATATTCACCTTTTTTTAAAAAAAAATCATTGGAAAATAAACTGTCTCCATTTTAGGTAACTACAGTAAGGCATATAAAGAAATGCAATGTACTGAAACGGCAACAGATTAAAACTGCTACTGAAACATTAAAAACAATCATATTTTCAAAAGTTCTGGTCGTCCTTGTACATTTGGAAATTAGGACCAAAATTTCCATTGCTAAACAAGACAGTGTTAAGTGAATTGCATCCCCATTCTACAATCTTTTTGCCACAATTAAGTGATTCACCGCAGTTGTTAAGTGAATTATCTGATTGATAAGTGAATCTGGCTTTCCCCTTTGACTTTGCTTGTTGGAAGGTTACAAATGGTGATCACATGACCCTGGGATCCTGCAACTGTCAGTTTTGTTCCATATAGCATCAACCTTGTGGACTCTCAATTTTCCTCTTTCTGCTACGTATTCAAAATGGACAGTGATTGATATATGTGTGTGTGTGTGTGTGTGTGTGTGTGTTAGTATTATGAGCTGATTAATAAATAAATCAGAGAGACTGATTTATTTATTGATCAGCTCATAATACTAACACACAGATTAAAAAAATTAACACAACGGAACTCATGGCTTTCTGTCTAGATGGTTTCTGGTGATGAGCCGAAAGTCAGAAAAGGAAACAGTATGTCTCCTCCCTTAATTGGGGCTCTAACAGGGTATTTTGAAACAATTATAGATATTAACACTCCTGTCTCAGCTGATGCAACCTAACAATATGAACAAACGTGATGACACCTCCCGCCTACTAGACATCTGGAGCCCCACCCTCCACCCAAGCCATTGAAATTCAAAATAAGGAGAAACATACAAATAAGACCAATCAGCATCAATCTACCAATCATGATACAGCTGCACAGCCAATCAATCCACTCACAACAACAATCAGCATTCCACCCCCCCCCCCCAAGATTTAAGGAAGGGCGACGCCTTCGTAATCGCAGACCGAAGCCTGAGGATGGAGACGAAACATTGCAATAACAATTTCATGCTATATACATGGGAAAATATTCCTGGCATGGAATACAGCCATGAGTTAACCAACCCTAACCCTAACGTCCTAACCTCAAAAATAATAACACCTCACCTAAAATAAGGCTAAGCACTTATTTTGGGGGTCAAAAGAAAATAAGACCCTGTCTCATTTTCAGGGAAACACGGTATGCATATATATGTATGGTGCAGGTATATATTTATGTATTGTATATAAAATGAACACAAATGAGCAATGAAAACAATGCAATGAAATTCCAAGAAAGATGGATTTATTATAACAATGTAGCTGAAAAGTTATTCACATCTCCCTGGATGGCGTCTGTATCTCCCTAAGGATGGTACATCTCATAGTTTGTGAAAACCTGCCCAAAATGGTTATTCCACCTAGCAGAGAAACATATAGCATAGCAACACTGCATGGCTGGCAACACCTGACAGGTATAGATTTCATTTTGCAGGGAGAAAAGCAGTTATAGAAGTGAAATTGAAAGAATGAATTTGTTCTCATACCAGCATACAATTTCAAGTTTTTATTATTGTTTTGGGGCGATGATGATGATGATGATGATGATGATGATGATGATGATGATGATGATGATGATGATGATACAAGAATAAGTGGAACTGTCCATTTACCAGAAGGGGAAAAAGCAAAAGGGACTTGAAAGAAATATGTAAGAAAAATATTAGCAATAATGAATCGTCTCTCAAGCTTTATCAGGACTTTTTGAGGTTTATTAATATGCAAAACAGATTAAAGAAACAATAAAAGAAACTGAATTCATGAAAACATCACAGCAATACAGACTATCTTTCCATAGTTCATGTCGCCTAGTTACAAAATTCAGTTGTTTGCATAATAGACAATTATTTTCTGGATATAGCAACAAAACCTTTAACACAATTAACACCAATCAAGTGTGGCATGTTGTCTGAACAGTCTAGTTGACCATCAGATTAATTGGGCAATTTACGACAATTCACTATCTCCCAATCCAATCTATAAAACAGAGCTGTAGTGAAGGTAAAATGTACATTACCTTGAGTTTCCAAAAATAAAACACTGCATTAATTAATTATCGTCAAAGTTCACAGAAGAATCCACTATGAACCAGATTATATAGATTGTTGTTAAGGTCTACTGGACCTTGAGTGAGGTGAGAATGTTATTTGAACATCTAATAGCCACATGCTGAACTATGGATTGTGTGGGAAGATCACTAATGGGGAAATGAGTTATTTCATGTAACTCAGAAACAATTTCATATAATTTAGAAATAAGACTGATGTTTTTAGAATTTTAGGATGCTTTATGCTACGTGACTTAATTCTAAACCAAAGGATGGGAACTGGATTTTTGTACTCATTTATGTAAGTATATCCTAACCCAGTTGAAGATTTACTTACAATTAAAAATAACCTCTCTTAGTGTATTTTTCAAAACTCTCAAGGTATTTAGACCTTGAGACACAACATTCAAATCAATACCGGTTCAGTGGGTTAACTGCTTTTTCTCACATACCGTTTGTTTGCTATTTCTTCTTTTTTAAAATTCTGCATTCCTTTGAAACTTTTCTAGAGAATTCTTCAATCAAAAGCAATTCATAAATGGCTCACAATAGACTATTAAATAGCAACAAATATTTATCTGCTCTGTCTACTTGTCCATGTCCCTTTTTTTAAAAGCTGGATTGTTTTGAAAAATAAGGATTAGAAGGGGATTTGGGGACATCGCAAGTACTAGCCAATCAGCACTATCCACAGCTGGCTTTTATTGCAAATTTGTTAAGGCTTCTTTTCAGAACTCAAGCCAGGAAGTGAAATGTAATGCAAGTTTCCAGCAAAAGCCTAGTGCTCTGAAAATGTTTACATAAGCCTTCACCTTTAGTGCGAATAGGAAATAGTGCCAAACTCAGAGACACCACCGCATTCAAACATGGGCATCTCAGGTAACACAGCAAAGAAAGATCTTTGGCTCAACAGCTGTGCTGATGGCCTGTTGACAGGCCTTGAGGGAAGGGGAGGGGGAAGGAACAGACTGTTGAAAATATCAGGCATTCTAAAGATGGATCAGCGAAAAGAGAGTCTATTTAGCATTGAGCTGGGAGCTCTAGTAGACAAGGCATCCGTCAAATGTACAATATGTTGGGGCTTTGCTAAAACAGTTTCAAAAGTCTCGGTTTCTTCCTACCACCAGACTTCAAAAAGAACAACAAAGAGAGATTTTCTTCTCACCAAAGAACGATTAGCATTTAACATTATTATCTACCAAGTTGTGTCTGATTTACGCTGCTTGAGGCACAAGAGCCATTATGAGTAGCTTCTCTTTAATTGTTCACAGGGCTCAAGTCTGACTTAGGCACGCCCAAGATATTAAAAAACAAGATCTGAAAAAAAAGAAAAAGAACTTAGAGCATATGGTTCTAAAAATTCAAAGACAGAAATCTGTTCTACCTCATAAACCTCAGGGAAAACATAACCAAATACACCCCCATGGAAGAAGCTGTAAGAAAGAGGGGGCTTGTTTGTGTAGTTAATGAAAGAGAAAAGAAAAGAGAAAAGAAAAGAAAAGAAAAAGAGAAAAGAAAGAGTAAATCCCTGCCTTACATCAAACAATGAGAACAGTCTCTAAATACTGTCAACCACTAAACAAGCCCGAAACAAATTCTTAACTTGGGAAACTCCAGTGGCCTTTCACTCATCCTGCTGGTTTGAAGTGGGGTGGAGGGGGGGGGATGTATCTCTCTGCCTGCTAGGTCAGCAATATTAGTTTATAAAATAATTTTAGCTGTCTTCTTAAACTTTATTTAAAAAGTGACAGACATAAATGTAGAAACATAACTGGGGGGAATCTTTAGAATTGTTTTATAAAAATAGCAGATGTCAACAAACCTTTTTTTTAACAGTACATAAGTGTAAGGAACAAAGAAATGCAATTTTAAAATGTTTTAAACACCGAACATTCTTTTCTTTCTTTCACTTTTTGCTTTTAAGTAATAATAATAATAATAATAATAATAATAATAATAATAATAATAATAATAATAATAATAATAATAATAATAATAATAATAATATTTAATTTTGTATACCGCGTCCTCTCCCCAAGGGGACTCGGAGCGGTGCACAGGGAAATTAAAACATATAAAAATATATACAAACAATAAATACAATAAATAAAAGCAGATTAAATTGATCGTCCCTGCGCTAAAAAACCCATTAAAACTAAATTCCCTAAACACCCCAGAGGTAGAGACTAACCAAGGCCGGCCAGACAGAAAAAGTGTGTTTTCAGTTTTCGACGGAAGGAGCGGAGGTCCGTAGTTGTTCTAATGTCGGGGGGGAGGTCGTTCCAGAGGGCTGGGCCCGCCACAGAGAAGGCCCTTTCCCTGGGCGTCGCCCGCTGACACAGTCTAGTGGACGGCACCCGGAGAAGTCCCTCTCTGTGGGAGCGGATCGGCCGTGAGGATGTATGGGGCAGGATCCGATCCCGCAGATAGCTAGGTCCCGAGCCATGGAGCATTTTAAAGATGACAACCAGCACCTTGAAGCGCACCCGAAAGACGACAGGCAGCCAGTGCAGCTCGCGCAAGAGCGGTGTTATATGGGCGTACCTTGCGGTCCCCATTATTGCTCGCGCGGCTGCATTCTGGACCAGCTGAAGTCTTCGGGTGCACCTCAAGGGGAGCCCCATGTAGAGAGAGTTACAATAGTCCAGTCGGGATGTCACGAGAGCATGAGTGACTGTGCAAAGGGCATCCCGATCCAATAGGGGGCGCAACTGGCGAACCAGGCGAACCTGGTAAAACGCCCTCCTAGCCACGGCTGTCACTTGATCTTCCATGGACAGCCGGACATCCAGGAGGACACCCAAATAGCGCGCCCCATCCACAGGGGCAAGATGTTCGCCCCCTATGGCCAGCGTTGGAGTGAGCTGGTTGAATCGGGCGGCCGGAAACCACAGCCACTCGGTCTTGGTCGGGTTGAGCCTGAGTCCGTTACTTCCCAACTGCAGCATATACCAGTAAATGTTACTTCCGTTACTTCCCAACTGCAGCATATACCAATAAATGTTGTCCCAAGAAGAAAAATAGTGAATAGTCTGCCCTTTGCTTTTCCCAATTGCTTCAATCAAAAACCTTCACATAAATGATTGGCGTAATAAGCAGAACCAAATACAGGTGGTTACTGCTAAGAGCACTTGTGCCATAACAACAGCTGCTCCAATCCATAATGTGTCATAGTTTTGTTTTCTGATGTTAAACATTGCCCATTATTGAATATGGAAAAGCTCTGAACACTTCAGGTCATGTGCAATATTGTTTACTTATTGTGGAGAAGGGGAGGTAAGAACTGAGAACCGGCATTTGTGATTATCAATTGATCCGATACAGGTAGTCCTCAACTTACAACCATTCATTTCGTGACCATTCCAAGTTACAATGGCCCTCAAAAGAGTTACTTACAACCAGCCGTCACCCTTACAATTGCATCCTCACCATCATGTGATCAAAATTTGGATGCTTTGCCAAATTTGCATGGTTTTATAATGGTTGTAGTGTCCCATGGTCATGTGATCACCATTTGCGATTTTTTCCAACTGGCTTGCAACAAAGATTTAATGATCACAAACAACTATAGTGATTTCCTCAACAACTGTGGCAAAAAGTATTAGATTGTCTGACTTAGAAATCAAAATTCTGGCATCAGCTGTGGTCGTTAAGATCTTCCTGTATTGGCCCTATCAAAAAAAGCACCTAAAATTATTTGAATATACATATATATATATAAAGTGGATATATTGTTACAGCTTCCTGTTAGGCCTATTTAAGGGAGGAGACAAACTTGTCATCCTTCTCTGTCCTTCGACTCAACCTAGAGACCATCCAGACAGAGACCTATTAAATTGCTGCTGTCTTTTTAGATATGTGTTAAATTTCTTTAATTTATTATTATTATTATTAATCATTATTATTAATCATCCCTTAAAGAAATTTAACATATATATATAAATTTAACATATATATATATATATATATATATATATATATATATATATATATATATGGGGGGGGGTTTGTTAGGTTTTTTTGACACAAATATATATTGCTGATCAATAAAACGTAACACACATTTAAAAAAAAAATTACACAACGGAACTCATAGCTTTCTGTCTAGATGGTCTCTGGTGATGAGCCGAAAGGTAGAAAAGGAAAGCAGTATGTTTCCTCCCTTAATTGGGGCTTAACAGGGTGTTGTGACACAAATATATATATATTTGAATATATTTGAGTCAATTGAAACATTTAAAACCATTATTAAAAAATATGCAATTTATTTCATATGGAGTTCAGCAATTGTGAATACCTAGACATTGATGAACTGCTGTTTGTTCATCATTGTTCATCATTCAGTAGGAGAGTAGAACTATAACTAAGGAGTGGGACCATAACATAGAACATTCACGTAACTCCATGATAGTATTGAGATCATGACTGAATGAAAAAAAAGCCCATGTTTTTGATGCAAACATTCTCCGTCTTCAGAACCCTCCGTCTTCAGAACATTCTCCGTCTTCAGAACCTTCAGAAATTTCTATATTAAATGTTGGGGAACGTATCCTTGGTCAGAGTAAAAGAAGTTGGGTTAGAAGGACCTCCAACCATCACCAGAAAACAGTTTCCTGAATGAGTGCAATATATATCTGCTAAATGCTATTCCACTATCTACAGGGGTGGATTCAAGCACCATTACTACTGGTTCAGTAGTAAAAACAATTACTACTACTCCACACGTGTGCACATTTTTGCTTAAAACAATCTCTGTGTGTGCATTTTTGTTTAAAAGAATCTGCGCATGCACAGAACATTAAAAAACAAAAATTACATTTTTAAAATGAAGATTTTTCTGCACATTTGCAGAACAGAAAATCAAGATGGCCTATCATAGTACCGGTACGGTCACGTGTCCGCCAAAGTTACTACCGAATAGGTAGGAACCCACCTCTGACTATCTATATATATATATATTTCTCTCTCTCTCTCTCTCTCTCTCTCTCTCTCTCTGTATGTGTGTGTGTGTTTATTCCAGCATAACTCTGGAACGCCTGGAGCAATTTCAATCAAACTTGGTACACTGATGACTTACTGTCTGGAGAAAAATACTCTGGGGGTAAGACACCCTAAGTGTATGTGTTCTGTTAAAATGAAGCCTGTTGTGCCTTAAATGGCTTCTACTATACAGCGTAGTGGAGTTGCCGTGGTAACGGCTTCACAGTACTCCACAAGGAGGCTCCCTCTGGTAAGGGGAAAACCCAACATTAGAAATTATGCTTCTGGGGGCACAGGGAAAACATTTCTAACTAATTTAATTGTTGCCAAAATCAGGGCTCAAGGAGAAGTTGCTCTTGCCATTGCCTCTTCAGGAATTGCGACACGTTAATGGAAGGAGGGAGGACAGCCCATTCCGCACTTACGTTACCACTTGACATTGCCATTCCTGTCTGATACAGGACTGGGTTAAGTAAATACCCAGGCAACTCTGGGTTATCAGCTAGTTGCTTAATAAAACATGGTGGGTTTATCACTGTTATACAAATCACAGTTATTGGGGTATTTTTGTCAACAATACTCATGATTTAATATTGTTGGAGCTGTGAACAATCATAATAGTTACTATGATTCATTGAAGATGTTCCAGGTATTAATGACTTCACATGAGGAAATCCATATTGTAGTTGCAGGGTTGTTATATTCAGAAGAATCTCCATTCCCATTTCATTTATGCCCTTTTCCAGATTACTGCCTGTTAAGGTGGACTTTTACAAAACATTGGAAATAGGCTGCTACTCAAAACAATCTCCTCTGACTTATTTGGGAAGATTGAAATGATTATATGTATGTGGCTTCAAAATAATGCACATTAAAATAAATTGTATTTTATATTTTACTTTAATTTATTTGGCAGACTCAGGGGAAAGGAGGAATTTTCTCATAGGACTATGCCATATGCTTGGTTGCATATGAAATGGACAATGTAGCAGAAGTTGCCTGTTTTTAATTTGTCCTTTCCTTCTTGGACTGTGATGTTTTATTGAAGATTCATACAAAAGGGACTCTGTGTGTGTGTGTGTGTGTGTGTGTGTGTGTGTGTGTGTGTGTGTGTGTGTGTGTGTGGTGAAATTAGAACCAGATAGTTCTGACTTCATGGTAAATTTCATGTGCAGTCCAGCAAGCTTAACAAATCTCCTACTCCATCCCATTCCCCATCCACTTTTTGACTATTGGGGAGTGGATAAAATCATAAGTAAAATGTTAGATGCCTACCTCATTTATTTTGAACTGTGAAAATTGTATGAGTGTAAGATCTGCTGTTATCTAACATAATTGTGAAGTAAGTTCGGTTGGGCTTTAAAAGATGCAAAAGAGCAAGGGAAAGAGTTATTATTTTGTTTTACTGAAATCCTTAATCAGGAAAAATAGTGGAGGTAAGTGGTAACTCTCTCTCTCTCTCTCTCTCCCTCTCTCTCTCTCTCTCCACACACACACACACACACACACACACACACACACACACGTCACAGGTTACTGGTTTCTAGCTGTTGCTTTCTTTGTTTGTATGTGTATATATACTGTGAGTGTTTATCTACCTATTTATATCTGTGTCTGTGTCTATATGTGCCTGCCTGCCTGCCTGCCTGCCTGCCTGCCTGCCTGCCTGCCTGCCTGCCTGCCTGCCTGCCTGCCTGCCTGCCTGCCTGCCTGCCTGCCTGCCTGCCTGCCTGCCTATCTATCTATCTATCTATCTATCTATCTATCTATCTATCTATCTATCTATCTATCTATCTATCTATCTATCCTATCACCTTCCATCTACCCATCCTTCCTAAAGCTGTTTCAGCTGTTGGCTAAACAATGTCGACTGGCGACACCCAGGGGGAGAGCCTTCTCCGTGGCAGCACCTGTCCTCTGGAACGAATTGCCCCCGGAGTTACGAATTATCCCTGACCTACGCACCTTCCGCCGTGCTCTTAAAACTTTTTTTTTTCAAGCCGGGCTGGCGTAAATATGAATTGTATTATTTATTAATTTAATTGGGTTTGTTGGTTTTTAATCTTATCATGGGTCAAATTATTTAATATGTTTTAAAATTGTTTTAACTTTTATATATCTGTGTTTTATTTTGGCTGTACAACGCCCTGAGTCCTTCAGGAGTAGGGTGGTATAAAAAATTAAATAAACATAAAATCTAAATAAATCTAGTGGAAAACAGTTCCAGTTAATCCTATGAGGTTACTCTAAAAAATAAATGCAGCAGGTACATATGCATAATAGTAAGCATACTGTATAGAAAATACTGAGGAAAATATTTACAGAATTCAATTGAACTTCCATTAAGCATACAGCAAACTAGTCCAGGGCTATTTAAATAAAGTTTACACCAAATCTTTCAAGACTAAACATTTCATTATTGCATAACTTTCATCAATCAGCTCATGAAATATCATAGTGAATTATTGTCAACATGCCAGGGACAGTGGCCAACTTTTTTCTTTCAAATCTTGTGCAACAGTTTGATCTGTAGCAACTTATACTCCAAAAAGCTTCCTAAGGGTAGAGCAGTTTGACAGCAGAACCAATTACCCAGAGACGTAGTTGGGGCCCCTTCACTGGATGTATTCAGTGGTGAACTCCCTTTCACTGGCTAAGAACATACAAATAACCCTGCTGAATCATCCCAGGAGTCATCTTAATTCAAAAGTTCATTTGTCACAATGTTTAAACCACAGGTCTCTGGGCTACTCACAAGCTGGAGAGATGTCTTATCCTGCTGCCTTAATTTGAGAGATTAAGTGGTCTTTTCTATATTTCTATGAATTATAGGACTGCTAGAATTGTTATGAACTGGGAGCGCACTGAGAGTTCAGAAGTGGTTCTAAGAATAGTATTACATGTATTCCTTTTATTACCTGAATTGTCTCTTCAAGCAGCATGTAGCATGGAAAGCAAAAGGGGCAAATGATATAATATATGGAGTCTTTGGTGCTCCTTGAACACTTGCAGACATTTCATTACCCAACTTGGTAACATCTTCAGCTCAAATATTCTCCTCCCTTGATAAAGCATGTTGTAATTCAAAGGCATATAGGAAGGATTGGCAGCCCTATTCTGTCAGTACATGCAGAGAACAGGACTGAATTCATATAACACAGTAAACCAGAAGTTCCAATCTGAGGGCCTGTAATAACTGGGAGGCAGCCTCCAAAATATGAATTTAAGAATGCAATATGATAGAAAAATTATTAAATAAATGTTTGGAAAATAATTATATAGTCCTAACTTACTTCATTTCAATCAACTCTAAATGTAAATGAAACAAAACAAATTTTAGATTCTATCTTTTCTTTACTTTTCTTTTTGGAGTGTAGTCCTGGACAATAGTCAAACCACATCTGGATATGCTACTGGAGTATGTGTTACAAACCAAAATGGCTACATTCACATGTGGTATGGTGTGTAATCCAGCGGTGGGATTCATTTACCTTCTCTAGCAGTTTGCTAGCATGAGTGCATGCACAGTGCTCACGCATTACATTAGGGTGGGTGGGCGGAGCCTCCCGCAGCAGCCACTACTGATCCGCCTGAACAGGAGAGAATTGGCTGAATACCACCTCTGGTGTAATCCAAACTAAAAGTAAGACATATAGCATTGTTTGTTGTCAAAAGGGAGGGAAACAAAGTGAATTATTTTCTAATTTAAACTTTCAGCCAAAGCTATGGTTAGCCATGGTGATCGTGTTCATACATCAGAACCAACAAGCAGACCACTATTCAATGACTACCACACATCCTTTCTTATACTTTTAATAACACAGGAGGTAGCTGAACAGGGATGCAGAGTACATGGTTACAGATGCCCTTTTTATTATTTTAAAATATTGTGTCCTTTTCTGGAAAGGGTAAAGTGGTTCATAGCCTTAAGTAGGCATATAAATGATATGTGCATATCACACACACACACCCCAAGAGGCTCAATTTTATGAATTAAGTGAATGAAAAATGTTAAATTGCAATATTGTGAGTATTAATCTATATCAGGGATGGGCAATTGATTTTTCCACAGGACCACATGATGTAGAGGGCTGAACCAATAGGGATGCGCACATGCCAGTCATTTACATTTGATTTCTCATTTTCGATTGACCTCATGGGCCAGTTACAGAAAGCCAAAGGGGCAGAGGTAGCAGGGGGGTAGGGGCATAAAATGTCCTTGTCTGACCTATGTTATCACTTGTAACAAAAAGCTTTATTTATTTGCTGAATCAGGAAGCAGCTATAAAGTAATGAATGATGTTTAGAGGGCAGAAATGTTAAGTGCTCTTCAATTGAAGGATTACATTGCATCTCAATTTCCTTAAGATCTAGGTTTATAATCATGTAGTTGTGCTCAAGTACTTAAACAGACTAGCCTCAAAACCTATTGCGGGAAGAAATATCGATCTGGTTCAGTTCCAAGCCAGGAGAAAGGCACTGGAGGCAAAATGGAGGCTGGAGGCTGATGGGAAAGAGGGTTTAATGATGCAGCAGAACCACCAAGCACATGTGTTCTGGTGCAGCTGACTGCATGGAGTTGAGTGTACGTGGGGAAGGTGTGTGTTGGGCTTTGCACTTGAGCTTCCTGTTCCTGTGCAAGAACATATTCTATTGGCTCTTGTCAGACCCCCTTGGGACAATGTAGGAGTTATGTAGGAGTCACAGTTGGCTCTACAAGCAAAGTACAAATCCTAGGTGTTTGAGCTAAGTTTGGTTGACATTTGGACTGCTCTGAGATACAATGATGGCTTGTGATCTGAAATATTCTTAGGAGATTGTGCAATATAGTGAACTCTGTATGTTCTGCTAAATGGTAGTGGGTTAATCTATTATGTCCTGAAGGATATCCCATCCTCCTGGAGTTGAAGGTCTTTTGTTTTGTAGATAGGCTGGCCCAGTCTTTCTTAATGGACACAAAATAACTGCTGGGGCTATTAAGAAAAGGTAGGGGTTGCTTTCTTCCTCCAAAATCATGTTTCTCCATTTCTCCCTCTGGGAAATATAACAATCTGGGTTTTTTTTAATATTCCTCAAAATATTTCATTTTTCTAGGAGGGTGGGTGCTGACTTTCTACACTATCTTCTCTTTTTCTGATCCCATCATTCAGACCCCACCCAGGAACTGCAGAATTATTTCATAAAATATGGATGCAGTTAAAATAAATCCATGCAGAAATGCAGTGTAATCAAATCCAAATATTCCAAGCATTCATCCTAGTCAGGAAATGGATCAGGTGCAAGAAAGTCAAGTTTCTCCTCTGAGAAAATACACATTTCTGTTCCTAGTAATATGCATCACCATTTCATGATAGACCGTATGCACATTTTATGCCAAACAGTATTTATTTATTTTATTTAGTTAGTTTGTCACTTGTGTACAAGGTAACAGGAATAAGAATAGACATGCAGAAGAACACAGGAAATGGGTATGAATAAATGGGGAACAGTAGGACAGGGACGTTAAGCACGTTGGTGTGCTTATCAATGTCCTACTGACCTCTTAGGAATGAGGTGAGGTCAACAGTAGACAGTTTAAGGTTAAAATTATGGGGGTTTGAGGATGTAACAACAGAGTCAGGTTGTGCGTTCCAGGCCTTGACCACTGTTGCTGAAGTCGTATTTTCTGCAGTTTGGAGTTGTTTACCTTGAGTTTGTATCTATGGTGTGCTCGTGTATTACTCATACATGAAATGGTATAGGGCTTCCTGCCGAGGCAGGGAGTTGGACTAAATGACTTCCAAGGTCCCTTCCAACTCTGCTATTGTATTGTATTTCCTTCAAAAATAATTCAGGTACCTAGCTGCAATTATGTAAGCGCCTTCCATGGAAAAGGTCCCTTTCATGCCTCCGTAAACCGATATAACAGTAAGAATTTTTTGCACCAAAAAACACATAACGCCTAAAACAAACTTGCTTCTTTTCAGGGGGATGCAAGAATCAACTCAATGGTGGGTAATGATTTAATTCTCCGGCTTCTGGAACCGCTTCCTAAAGCTTTGCCTTCCACCCAACGCTCAGAAGGTACTGACTATATACCCACCCTCCCACCCCTCCAAAAAAGTATTATCCTCCCACATCGCCTTGCCCGCCACTATCCCGCCTTTTATTTTGCATTAGCCGTAACCACCCTCCAAACCCGCCTTCCTCGTCTGCTCGGCGATTACAGCGGCCTCACTTCGCGTTCCTGGCGAGGACGGAGGTAGTTTGTCCCTCGCTGCTCTCCTTCCCGGAAGCAGCTGTTCGCACCATCATGGCGGCGGTGCTGCTGCTGCTGCGGGAGATCTCAATGACAACGGCTGTGGCGAGGCACCTGCTGCGCGGGGGAGGAGGAGGAGGAAGCAGGAGCGAAGCAGTCCTCGCCATTGCGGCCAGGTATCTATAGAAGAGGCGGGTGGCTCCTTGGCTAGACGGATCCCCACCCCCACCCCATTGCATCTTCTTTCCCTGCCCACCCGACCTCTGTACCGCGAAGGTGGGAGAGGTGAAGGCGTTTAGCCTTCCAGGCAGCACCGGCGACGGAGCCCTGAGGATGCTTCGCCTCTCCGGTTGTAAAAGCTGCGCTCCCCGTTATCCCGCCTCTGCCATCTCTGGAGTTGGAGGGAGGGGTAACGGAAGGCAGGCTGTCAAAACAAAGCGGACGCTGCGGCATCGGAGAAGGAAAATGCTCCGAAATAGTAGAACTTCTCAGACGTGCGTGAAACGTTTTGCTTGTTGAGCGGATTCATCCTACACGTGGTTGCAGGCTGAAACAGGGAAGCTTGACATCCAAGCAATGGAGGCTATAGGGCTGTGTCGCTATCAGTCCAGATAGGATGATCACAGCAATCTTTCTGAGAATGCTACCTTTCCTGATTCTCGGTGTAAAGAGAAAAGAAGGAAGAATCATGCTTTTTGTGTCTAGAATGAAGGTTATGTTTCCTAGAACATGGGTTCGCTTATTGATATATAAGCCTTAGACGCTGAGCTTGTAAGATTGGCAGTTTGGCGGTTCGAATCCCTAGCGCTATGTAACTGAGTGAGTGTCTCAGCTTCTGCCAACCTAGCAGTTAGAAAGAATGTAAAAAATAGGCACCACCTTTGGTGGGAAGGTAACAGTGTTCAGTGTGCCTTTGGCATTTAGTTATGCCAGCCACACGACTACAGAGACATCTTCAGACAGCGCTGGCTCTTTGGCTTTGAAACAGAGATGAACACCAGCCCCTAGAGTCAGGAACGACGAGCACATATGTGTGAGGGGAATCTTTACCTTTACCTTTTTAAGTCTTTCAAAGCTTCCCATATTTGCAGTTCCCTTTCTTTTTTAGATTCCAGGGTTTATGAAAAAACTGACTACTATCTGGAAGTAATAATTATCCATTCAGAGTCACTTTGTAAGGGAAATGGGCGGCATAAAAAAATAATAAAATGCTATTCTTTCTAGTATATAGCCAACTGAATTAAATTTCCTCTACAGAAATTTGCAAATCCCTTTTTTAGATTTCAAGGTGAATGAAAAAAGTGACAACTATCGAGAAATAGTAACTATCCACTCAGGGTCACTTTATAGTGGAGATGGGTGTCAAAACAATTTAATAAAATGTTACTTTTTCTAGTAAATAACCAATTGGATCAAGTTTCATCTACAGAAATGATACTCTTACAATTTCAAAACATAGAAGGGAGTATTACGAATTTTTATCATGGTTAAGTTTTTAAGGAATCAGGCCTCTCTTTAGATAGATTTAGATTTTTGTTCAGAAAGTATAGATTTGCTTCTCAATATAAAATTGTATATTTTTGCTAGAAATCAAAAATAATTATTCCACATAAATAGCTGGGCTGTTATTTATGGGCAAGTGTACTGCAAAACTTTGGGTATTTAGAAGTGAGTTTTTGAGTGGACAGAAGTTTTATACTTCCAATATTATGATAGACCATTGTTTTTCTTCTCTAGAACAATATTGTTCGTAATATTTTTCTTCCATTCCATCATTTCCGATTCTCTCCAAGACCTCTGGACAAGTTCCTGCGTTTTCCCTGGCAAGGCTTTTCAGAAGTGGTTTGCTATTGCCTTCCTAGTACTGAAAGAAATTAGCTGGCCCAAGATTACCCATCTGGCTTAAAGTGGGTCTAGAATTCACAATTTCCAGTTTCTAGTCCAAGGCTTTAACCATTACATCAAGTTGACTTGCATGATCTGTTTATTTCAATATAAAAAATAGGTACAATTAGCAATAAAATTTCCTCCACCCAGAGTGTAAAACTATTTTTCTTAATTTTCCCAAGTGAACATTTTCAGAAATGTAAAAACCATTGAAAACAATGTTGAAGAATTTATGTCATTTTATAGCCAAAATCCAATTAGCTCCAAGTATTTTATTACTGAAAATTAGTACATGACATGACATATATCCCAGTGTTATTTGAAATGTTGTAAAAACACCCTAATTGTATATGCCTGCATACAATATGATACTTTACAACAGAGCTGTCAAACTTGTGGCCAAATGTGTCACATGCTGGCCATGCTCAACACACAGTTTAGTGAAGGAAGAAAAAGTCACAATATATCACATAACGATGCCGTGACGATGCACGTTTGACACCCCTGCTTTACAATAATGAAAGGGATGTCTTTCATAATGCAAATTGCACATTATGCTTCATTCTATTCCTAAAAAGCTAAGCAATTCCTTGAAATGAAGCAGTTAGTGTAGTTGTTTGTATAATATTCCTTTAACATCTCTTAAGTAGTATAAAATCAGACATTAGAAGCATAGTTTAGGAAACTCTTAATTAAAAGCTAGTTCATCATTTTGTAAGACAGAATTCTCATTTTCAAAGATGGTAGTGTACTCCTAATTGCTACCAAGTATCCATTAAATCAAAATGCAGAATGTATTACAAAGAATATATCATGAATATAATTAATTTGCAATCCAAATATTTGCATCCAGGGGTGTCAAACTCAATTTCATTGAGGGCTGCATTAGGGTTGTGTTTGACTTTGGGGTCCAGGGTGGGAGTGGCCAGCTCGACATCACTCATGTTGGGGTGCCTGTGGTGCCCAAGTGCTCTGCCAGCAAAAACAGCTCAGAAGGGCCCCCCGTGGTCTCCCCAAACTTTGTTTTTGGCTGCGATGGCATCCTGCAACCCTCTGCCAGCAAAAAAGGAGCTCAGCAGGGCCACCAGAAGCTCTTGCAAGCTTCATTTCCAGCTACGACGGCCTCCTGCAACCCTCTGCCAATGAAAATGGAGCTCCTTTTTTGTGGCAGAGGAACCACGGGCTGGTCCTTTGCTGTTTCCAGGACAGCTTGTAAACGAATGAGTAAATCCAGATTAATCTAAAGTCTTCTTCAAGTTAAGCTCAATTCCTGTTGATTTATGGACATATCTGTGGCATTTTTTGAGCTGGATTGATGGTTTTATTTTTTATTTTTCCAACTAACATTCCCAATCCCCAGCCCTGGGTCTCCCATCCAAATACTAACCACACCTTCCCCATTTAGCTTACCAGCCATGACAAATTCATTACACAGCTAAGAAAAGTACATGAATGTAACTATTAAGAATCTAGTTAATATTGTGGAATTCTTTATTTTTTTAGGATCAGTCATCTACTTTAACTTGCTAGGACAAAAGTAAAATGGATTTCATTTAAAAATATAAAAAGTAATATTGAGAATATTTTTTGCAAGCAGTTACAGTATATTGATTAGGAATGTGTCTAGTTGCTCTCTGATCTTGGTAGTAGTTTGTCATTAATTCCTGAGACTGAAAGAAAACTCATTTTGTAATAGAATACTTATTTATACTTTTAAACCACTCAAAAACTGAAGTGTACAGATTAAAAACTTAAAATGCAAAATCACAGTACAGGTAGTCCTCAACTTACTATCACAATTGAGCCCAAAATTTCCATTCCTAAGTGAGACAATTGTAAAGTGAGTTTTGCTCCATTTTACAACCTTTTCTTGTCACAGTTATTAAGTGAATCATTGCAGTTGATATGTTAGTAACCCAGTTGTTAAGTGAATCAGACTTCCCCATTGAGGTTGCAAAAGTGATCACATGACCTTGGGACTCAGCAATGGTCATAAATATAAACCAGTTGCCATTCATCTAAATTTTGACCACATGATTATGGGGACGCAACGAAGGTGGTAACTGAAAAATGGTCATGTCACTTTTTCAGCACTGTTGTAACTTTCAATGGTCACTAAATGATCTGTTGTAAAGCAAGGATTTACAACAAATCCAAATGCATCAAAGAATTGATTCTTCAAATGCATTTGAAAATAAAAGGGTACATGTTGAAAAATCAAAACATAGGTTTCATGTTGTTTTTAGTAGGAGGAATTCTAGGGACAGAATACTATAATTGAAAAGATCCTCTCACTTTATAAAATATCCATGTCCTGTCATTAATTTGGGACCCTAGTAGAAATGATTCATCTATTCTGAGTATTTTAATGGAGGAGAATCCTTTCTGATAAGCAAGTAATTAACACTTTGAGTTCACCTCATAAACATTCAACATCCAGTATTTTTTTAAAGTGTCATAATTTAATAATTCCACTTATTAATCTACCTGTCCCAATGTACATATTTAATTATTTGATTTATATCCCACAATTTTAATTTATAGAGCTCAAGGTGGCCTAATCCTTAAAGTTGATAAGCTGATTTCAGTGTGGAAAAGAGATGCTTTCAAATTTGACTTCACAGGTTGGCTCCTAGTCTAATGTTAGACCTGAAAGGGCCTATCATGTGACCCTACATTGTCAGTCATTGTATATATTCTGTCTATATGGTTTTCTTAATAAAAATATGAGATAGGTTTACCATTGCTTTTTTCCGCACAGTATGAATGAAGTATGCTTTTGTTACTAAAGCAGTAATCTGCTTCAGCATCTTCTTACATTGCTGCTGCTTGCTTGCTTGGATGTTCCTACTGGGAATATATTCTGTTGGCAAACACTCCCTGCATTCTTTGCTCATCCCTCCTAGGAACACCTTCTGCCGCCGCCACCACCATTATGATGAGACATTACAACAAGACTTGGGGGGAGGGGGAGTCTGTGGTTACCCGAACATATTCCCAGTAGCTTTCTTTATTACATGGAAATCAGATATTTTTTATCACCACTTCATTCTTTTTTAAAATATCCCAATCTAGTCTGAGTCTTTAACAATATTCCGACAGTCTTCCATCCAAATACTAATCAGGCTGGACACTTTATAGCTTTTATCAAAGTCAGCCGATACCTGCTAAGTACTGTTACAGTGAGTCTTATATATTATATTTAGAAATAAATAAACAAATATTAAAATGTTGAGAATTGTTTATGACATTATGTCTAGGTCGGCTTGACCCATTCAGTTTATTCAGGCCTTCAGTGATGAATAATTCAGGAATATAAGTTCTATCCGTAAGAGAAATACTATTTAACTTGATCTGAGATGTCTAACCAATCATGTTTCCAGCATAGGTTTTCCCACATGGCAAATAAAACAGTTTATCCTGTAAAACAGCCCTGAAGCCAAACTGAAATAGATCCTGAAAATCATTCACATTTGATATTCCCTACAATTGATCAGCAATTAATAACTGGAACATCTGGCTAAAGGTTGGTTTGGTATCTAGCATTTACGTTTTAAAAGATTAATATATCTTTCATGACTGGGAGTTTACTTAAACATAAATAACAAAGTGTAGCAGTTCTAAAGTACTCTGAACAGTGAAAGGACATAACCTTTTCCAATGTGAGGTGGGTTGTAGAACATTAGCGTTTCATTCCTTGCACTTCTAGAATTAAATAATTTGACTTTTGAGTTACGTTGTGATAATTAATGCACCCTTGGTATGATCTGAATATATTTGTGGGGAGACATTTGACATTTCAGAAAATATGCAGGGCAAAGCACAGGGTCACCTGTGGTGTTTTGCAAATAATATTTCCACCCCCATTCTTCTCACAGTTTCCAGCAGTCAGCCCACAATTACAGAATTCCAGCACTAGTCAGTAGTTAAGAAATTGTTGAATGAGCACAATAATTGTTCTCTTTAATTTGTTCATCATATGAAAACTATTCTTGATATATTCTAGGTAAAGAAAGTTTGGAACTGATGCCACAGCCTATTAATTCAGTTAAGATAGCTGCTTCTTGGTTAGCAAGTAGTTTTTTCTTAAGTGTTGTATTGTTTCTTTTCATAAGTAACTATATGCATAAAGACTACTGATCATTAATTATTTAGACATCTGATACCAGGGAACAATTTAAAACACCTCTTTAATGGTATCTATTATATTGGAAGGCTTAAGTTTTAAATTTTATGGAGTTGTTTGTAATATCCAGTTGAATGCCTTTTAATAGTGTGCTTTCCTAATAATGTATTTAGTACTTGAGGGGTCATGAGTTCAATTAAAAAAGACAGGTGAACTTTTTGTACAAATTGGCTTTGATATCTGAGACCAGGTATGTTCTTGACCTTGACAGCCAATGTTAAAATTAGGTTTATTTTATTGCATTTATTTACATTTCGGAAATGCTACATCTGCATATTTTTCAGGCTAGTGTTATCTTAAAAAGTAAAGAATCATTCTGTTCATGTTGTTATATATGTGTGATATATGTGTCAGAGGACGAAAAAGGGAGTGTCAAGTACTCAGTGTTGCCAGTGGTGGTTTACGACCGGTACGCCCTGTTATAGGCGTACCTGTGCCTGCCGGGAGCACCAGGTACCGTTCTGGTACCTGTATTTGGGCTGTTCGGGACCTACAGACACAAAGCGTACGGTACCTGTATGACGCTCTGCCGAGAAGCTGGGTGGTAAGTACGCATGCGCACGTGCTGCACGTGTTCATGTGGTGGGTGCCCAGCCCCGTTGCCCCATATTGGTTCAACAGGATCTGGAACCCACCACTGGGTGTTACCTAGTTTAATATGTGACTATTTTTCAAGTCCATGTTTTTAATCCAATTTATCTTCAAAACACTTCACATTTTTTTAACTCTAGAAGAAGAAAAAACCACAACTCAGCAGGTTGATTACTTTACCTGAGTTGAAAAACTGTCAGATTAGGTTTAGTTGGTATTTGGATGACAGATTCCATCGGATACTATAGTTGTAGTCTAAAATGAGCAATAAAATAAAATAAAAAATTCTGTCTTATTATAACAACATTTTATGGATAAATCTATGAAATCACAAGGAATTGAATTGTGCATCAAAATATTAAGATAGATGTATGAATGTATAGAAGCTGTTTTTCAGCCTATTTGTCCTTGTTTTTATTATCCTGTACCATCTGCCATTATGACTGTTTTAATCATTAAACTAAGTCTTCTTTGTAATGATTTAAATCCAAATTTAAATATTTAATTCCAAAACACTTTTGATCTGATAAATAGAGCAGCTGATAATGCCTTACTGTGAAATTTAAAAAAATGGTAGAGATAGAATAGAACTGAGATATACTAGAAATTGACTTTCAGAGCAGTTATTTATGTTCTTTGAAAATATTCAGTGAAAAAAACTTCATCTGCGATAGAGGATTTCTATTCCACTTCAGTATCTTTGTGGTTTCTACCCTTTTCAGTGTTCTGTAGATGATGGTGATGTAGGTGATGGTTTTTATCTGCTATGGCTGAAAAAGAGAAATTTGGTGTCAATTGTTCGTGCTTTAGAAACTTCTAGATTAAACTATTGTAATTGTTTCTGGATGGGATAGGTTTTAAAAACAGTTCTGTAATTTCAGTAAGTGTAATTTGGCCCCAAAAATCTATTGGTTGAGATTTGAACCAGGGTTAATTTTAAGTGCTAATAGTGTCTGTCTATGTGTTTGATAGGACTTTTGGAGAGAGCCACGGAAAAAACATTTTGCCATTAAAATAAGAATTACCAAGAAACTTTTTTCTTTTAATTTAAAAAGGCTCCTTTTTAGCTCTCATATACTCGACTTCAACAGTGCTAATAGAAATCTGAAAATATGATTCACGTTTTGTGATACAATGCATTTATATGGTTCCTATTATAGTCTTCTCTGAAATAATTTTTGAGGTTTTACTAAACAATTGTCTTAGTAATTTTTATAATTGTTCAACTTCAGCTGAAACTGTCACCATTTTTTCAGAATTCCAGTGAGCAAGATTCCAAGCAGTAATTACTGAAAAATATAATCTGCTTATTATTCAGATATATTAAAACAATTTTAAATGTTTCTTTGTTTATTTATTTAGAAGTTTTATATGACTGTCCCAACTTGTGTAATGATGACAGTGTGCCTCATATTTTCTAACATATTGTTAGGAAAACTAAATTATGGTTAAAGCTTGCTAGCTTTAACCATAATTTAGTTTTCCTAATAATATGTTAGAACTAGATGACAACTTTTTTTTCATGTCACCATGAAATAATAGTGTTTTGGTCAGGAGTAATAGTAAAGTAATGGACGGTCATTAAAGTTTAAGCAGTTCAGATTGAAAAGGTGCATTGAATACATGCTCCCTAGGAATGTCTTGCACTTTTTATATACATATAGGTAAAGAAAACTAGGCAGGGCAATACTGATTATTACTTGGAGGAGGTACCTCATGTAACCTGAAGGTTGTAGACTACACTGGGATTTTTTTTTAAATCCTCATAAAAAGGAAAATCAATTCCATATCCTTACCAATAAAACGACATCAATGTCTCCATGTAACTCACTAGGAGTCCAGTTTGAAGAGGGAGTTTTATTACCACACAGAGCCTCACAGAATGTAACTAATCACCAATGAATTCTTATAGTAATAGCTTTGATTGGATTTCAACTGGATAAGATCAAGTTATGGGTTTTGTTGTTGCTCTCAGTTGGGCAAGATTTCCTTTGCAATGGAAAGAGACAATCTCATACGGGTAAGCTGTTTAATCTACAGGCTGATTTTAGTTATTTAGTTATTTAATTAATTTGAAAGACTTATATGAGTGAGTGATTATAGGCATTTGACAACAATTCTAAATAAATAATAGCAACCAACATACTGCCATGCTACCAAGGTTTGATTGAGAACACTCCTAAAACATGCATATTATTTACCAGAACACCTGTGTGTGTTTGTAAAATACAGCTCCATGTAAATTCATAAGAGCAATCCAATTGGAAAGTCCCTGTGGTATGAATAATTGTGGGCAGGACCTCCCAGTCCACAAACAGGGCAATTTGCACACAAAATGAATTCCTTCCTTGTGCAACCTCCCCTTCCCTCCCACAGCTTTGGTCACCACCTGTTCTTCAAGTAAAAGGAAGACTTCCAAATCTGTCTCTGTGTGCAGAGTGCTACCCTATCAAATGTTGAAATGAAAAATCCCCAGATTCAGGGAACCCGAACACTACTCCCACCTGCTAGGATTGAGGCATGGTCGGCTTGTCTCTTCTTAGGTCCTGAAAGTCTACAGACACTGGATAAACATCTCAACAAAGTCCTTGGTTTAAAAATCTACAACTGATTGTCTGATAATAATTTTAATGATATCTTTTCCTGTGCCAATAAATGACCTTGCCTACTGGTAGATGTTAAATTAGGATGGAGAGAGAGCTGTAATGGTATAGGGCAAGGACATTGGGGACAGGTGGTAGAGCCTACAGAAGGTATGTGGGCATGGCAAACATTTCAGAAGGTACCCTCCCTCGTTTTTTGGACTATAAAGGCAACTGTGGTGTGTGTGTCTTGGATGAGAAATGAAACATTTTCAAGGAAAAACTAAAGAAAGTTCAGTTGCCGTTGGAAAAGCACCTTTGGGACAATCATGACCTGGTTGGTTGAGAATCTCCATAAACAGTCATCCGCAAATGTGGCCAATGCTTTTATGATTCTAGGCTGCAATTAAGACTTCAGCTGAACTGTGTATCGTTGCTATGAAAATCATTATTATATTTGTCTGTCTCTATTTTTTCATTGGATAAATCAATTTTTCACTTTAAATCTTGCATTGCAGGCCTTTGAAGACTTCCACATGGCAGCTGGCACAGGACCAAGATACACAAGTTATCACAGTTGATCAAAAATTGGTAAGGCTTTTCTGATGTATATATTCCCTTGAAGATATTTCTGTGTATCAGGTACTACGAATTGTATACTGTAGTTGGGAATCAGTGTTAAGTGCAATTACCAGATATCAAAGTTCTTCAATTAAAATACAAACTATGGTAACTTATCAAAAGGCACTCAAGTTTAATAAGGGTGCATGGAGGTTTAATATGTGGACTCCACATATTCACGTATTATGAAATTATGTATTATAACTACAATTGTACCTTGGGACTTGTCATTAATTGGTTCCAGAAAGCACAAGAAGTACCCAAAAAGACAAGTACTAAACAATTTTTTCCCATAAGGAATAATATATTAGTTGTGAAAAGCTGACAAGTTTTAGTTTGCTTGTCAAGTATCAAACAAATGAGTATCGGGGAAAAATGTTCACGTCAAAATGTGTTGTGTACCAAATTCGATGAGTTTTAAAGCAGTCAAGTACTGACGTACCACTATACCTGCATTATGTTTAGGAAGCAATGTATTAATATGCAATTTGCCATTTTGAAATACTTTTCTGAATAAAATCATGAAGTCATATATGACTCAATAATGCTTATTCAAATTAATTGTTAGATTTACCCTTTTTAAAGAAATGTAATAAAAATGGCCCTTATAAATTGATTGTAAAATCTGCTCAATATATTCTGCCCAAAATGTGCATGAAGGATCACAATTAGAAACAACTGTATAGCATTCTTTTGCTAATCATTACCAGTTCATAATTTTTAAGTTCCAGTATATTACAATGTGTGGCTTCTTACCAAAACAACGATGGTGTAATATTTATGCTTATATTATTCATAAACTGGATGGTTTTTTTTTTTAATATTCAAGGGACTTGATATATCATGGGTTACATAATAATCTCCATTGACATTATTGTGTTTTAATTTTGGAGGTGAAAAATAGTAACAAATCTCTATCAAAGCAAACACAAAACACACTTAGAATAGATCTGTATAAAGTCACTTTTTAAAAAAATGAGTTTTAAAAGCTTACAATAATACCGGAGCTTTCAGCAGGGATAATTTTGTCACTATAGTCTACTATTTTGACATAGTGCACGTTCAATATTGTATCTAATTTTTATTGGTGATGATGATTTATAACTGCCATTTGATAAATTTAAAGTTTAAAGCAGAAGGAAGTGTTATTATTTTTTTCATCTTATTAGGATGGCTGGATTGGGATGCAAGAAAGTAAGGAAAATAGGTAACATTAAGGGAAGTTTGTTTCGTTGTTTGAATTCATTGCTGTTGTAATTGATGTATTGTAGAGAAATTTTCACTATTCATTTTTTGAGCATTAAATAAAAAGATAACAGTTTAATTGAATACACGACATTTCTCTTTAATAATGTATACTTCAGTTGCATTTTGGTTTTTTCCTCAAATATTTTAGCAGTTGCAGTCTCAACTTTTCAAGTTGAAGCCAACGTATTGTATAATTTTAATTGAATTATTTACTAGCTGTAACTAATATTTTTTCTATTTTCTTCTGTATAGTAATAATTCTTAGAATTAGTAAATGAGGCAACATTTTGTAATAACTGCTAGAGTAGGACTCAAAATATAGCACTGACTCCATTTCACAAATGATTTTTTCTATTGGATGATTTCATTCAACTTAAATGAATAGAATTCTATGTCTAGTAGAAAATTATTTTACTATCTTTTAAGTTAGACCAAAGGTCCAGAAACTGAAAAAGCTTTTTGGATGAGAAGCAAAATATTTTTAAGGAAAAAAAACCAAGAAAGTCCATTTGTTTTTTTTATAAAAGCACCTTTGGGAAACCGTAAACTGTTTATGTGTATATGTCTAGGAAGCTAAAGTGGAAGAATTCTAAAATATAGTTCCATCCTACATAGCATTCTCATTTCTTACTACTTAACAGCAAGCTATATATAAACCATCAATTGGAGTTCTAGAGATCTGGGGTGTGGCCTAAAGAGCTGAAAACTTTTTGATCTTATGTGTTTTCAGGTGGCTCCTATGGGGTTTCTCTGTTACTGATGTGAGATTTCTGTGGTGATCTCCCTCAGTGAAGCTTAAAATGATTTACTGCCTCACATATGAAACAAAAGTAGTTGCAATGTTATTGTATAAATTATGTTTCTCCTTGTGTGTTACATATGGTTTTCCTTCAACCGTTTCTGCAGACTTTTGGCCTCAGTTACCATGCCAGTATGTCTTTTAATTCAGCTCAAATTTTGAATTTGTTGGTAGTATTATTTCATTATTTTTTCCAATTTAAACCAAAAACATATAGAAATAGCTGTCTTTATTCAGTTTTATTCTAAAACAATATGTATGTAGTAGGTACAATGAGATTATTGTTAATATTAGTGTCCAATTATCACTAAACTTGCATCATAAATATGATTGTAAATTTGTGTGTCAGATAAATCTTCCTATAATATTGAAAGTGGAATTCCTAACATGCTAGTTTCCCTAACACTCTACTTTTCCATAGGAAAAGAAGAGAGAAAACATCTTCTATAATCATGGATTTCAGTCAGAAAATATTCTGATGTAGATTTGATCAGTTAATCACAGCAATGTGTGATCTTATGTATAAAAGGAAGGATATTATAATAATTCATAATAGATACTAGCACTTTTATATCATCGATGTATTCCAGTCTCAGACAGTCTGTTCTGACCTAGGCTTCCCAAGTGCATGAAGCAAACTCCTTGTTCCGACAAAAAACCCTTTTATTAATTTATTGTGAACTAGCTATACCCGGCCACGCGTTGCTGTGGCCCAGTCTGGTTAAATGGCTAACCAATCTGTGTGTAGATCTACACCTGCACACATACACCCAACCACCATATAAGCCCCAACCTACCTACCTACTGTATTTCTCCCTCTCTGTCTATCCCTCTACCTACCTATCTACTGTATTTCTCCCTATCTATCTATCCATCCCCCTACCTATGTACCTACCTACCTACCTACCTACCTACCTACCTACCTACCTACCTACTATATTTCTTCCTTTCTCCCTCTACCTACCTACCTACCTACCGTCTCTTTCTTTCTTTCTTTCTCTTTCTTTCTTTCTTTCTTTCTTTGTATCTATCTATCTATCTATCTCTCTATCTATCTATCTATCTATCCACCTACCTACCTACCTACCTACCTACATACATACATACATACATACATACATACATACCTTATTTCTGCCTCTCTATCTATCCCTTGGGGGTCATCTAGTCCAACTCCCTGCTAGGCAGGAAGCCCTATACCCATGATGGCGAACCTATGGCACGGGTGTCACAGGTGGCACACGGAACCATTTCTTAGGCCACTCGAGGCATTGCCCTGTCAGCTTCAGTTTGTATGTGTGCCCTGGCCAGCTGATTTAGGCCTTCTTTTGAGGCCACTTTTTGCCCTCTGGAGGTGGGGGAAGGCTGTTTTCACCCTCCCCCGGCTCCTATAAACCCTCTGGAGCCTGGGGATGACGTAAAAAGCATGCCAAATGCAGGGGGTCATGCACATAGCATTATGGATGTGGCACACCTGTGCACATCGCCCCTGCACTCCCCCTGCAATTGGCAAGTGAGCCAAAAAAGGTTAGCCATCACTGCCCTATACCATTTCAGACTAATGGCTATCCAACATCTTCTTGAAGACTTTCAGTGTTGGGGCATTCACAACTTCTGGAGGCAAGCTATTCCACTGATTAATTGTTCTAACTGTCAGGAAATTTATCCTCAGTTCTAAGTTGCTCCTCTCCTTGATTAGTTTCCACCCATTGCTTCTTGTCCTGCCCCCAGGTGCCTTGGAGAATAGCTTGACTCCCTCTTCTTTGTGGCAACCCCTGAGATATTGGAAGGCTGCTATCCTGTCTCCCCTAGTCCCTCTTTTATTAAACTGCATTTCTCCCTGTCTCTCTATTCCCCTATCTACCTACCTACTGTAATACAATACTACAATAGCAGAGTTGGAAGGGACCTTGGAGGTCATCTAGTCCAACCCCGCTGCTCAAGCAGGAGACCCTATGCTGTTTCAGACAAATGGTTTTCCAGTCTCTTCTCTCTTCAGTGTTGGGGCATCCATAACTTCTGGTGGCAAGATGTTCCACTGGTTAATAGTTCTCACTGCCAGGAAATTTGCCCTCAGTTCTAGGTTGCTTCTCTCCTTGATTAGTTTCCACCCATTGCTTCTTGTTCTGCCCCCAGGTGCCTTGGTGAATAGCTTGACTCCCTCTTCTTTGGGGCAACCCCTGAGATATTGGAAGGCTGCTATCATGTCTTCCCTAGTCCTTCTTTTCATTAAACTGTATTTGCTGTCAGATGGGTGATTCTTTGTTACAGTTTGGTTCAGTTCATATTAAACAGTTTAAAGCAGCTGCCTGTCTCCGTTTTTTTTACCTCAGAGAACAGTCCTGAGCAGAATCCCCCCCCCCTCTATGGGCCACCTCGGAGTTTGCTGTCCTCTGTGCCTTTTTGGCCCCAAGAGGCCGCCGTATGAGGCCTTTTCCAACACTGGCAGTTGAAAAGCAGTTTGATGGGCGTGGCTACAGGGTTGTTTACACACATTCAGTGGGTACATTTTTGTGTGTGTAATTGGTACACAACTCACGCGTGCTAGGCACAAAATGATGAGCTATTCTATTATCGGAAGTCCTTGGCTGCGTTGTGTCAAAATTTGAGGCAAATTGGTCCAGTACTTTTTGAGATTAGTGGATTCGTACAAACTATTTTACATTTTTATTTATATAGATTCTGCTCATTCACATCCAGCAAAGTCTTTCAGGGGAGAATTTACACAGGGAGAAGGTCACAGACCTTATCTGGCTTGGAGAGCTGACATGCCGATATCTGCAAAACTTGGGAAGATGTCTTGGAGAGTTACAAACCAATTAAGCAAACTAATTGTCTCCTGCAAGCTCCACTCCCCTTTCACTGCTCTTTTATGTCTTCTAGGAGGGGCCATTCATCGTCCCTCTGTGGCCTTACTCCAAAGTCGACCCCTGTTCTTTAGCTGTTCCCTTCGTCTGGCAACTCTGCGGATGCACACACTGGGAACAGGCTTGGCTGTTTGTCTGCCTCACTGATGTTTGCCTCTGAAGGCAGCTGATAACTGGCATATTGCTGTGGCCCCATCTCTATCTCTAACACAGAGCCCTCATCAGAGCCTTCCCCAGACTCCAGGACTGACCCATTTTCCTCCCCAACCTCCTCACTGACCACTAGTGAGCCACAACACAGTCCAAGCTACCTTTGGTAACCTAACTCTGCTCAAGTTATCTTAGAGCAGGGGTAGTTAACCTTTTTATACCTACCACCCACTTTTGTATCTCTGTTAGTAGTAAAATTTTGTAACCACCCACCGGTTCCACAGTAATGGTGATTTATAAAGTAGGGAAGTCAATTAAATTTAAAAAAAAGGAAAGTGCTTCAGTATCGGACAAAACCCTTACCACCCACCATGAAAGCTGGACCGCCCACTAGTGGGCGGTAGGGACCAGGTTGACTACCACTGTCTTAGAGGGTGCCTTTAAGTTCAGTTCATCTTTTATTCACAAAATGGAGAAGTCAGATTTTAGTCTCTTCTAATCAATGGTTTGCCCATCCACCAGTAATAGTGAGGACCAGCAATGCAAGACTATTTTTCATGGTCTCCCTTTCTCGGGGGGGGGGGGGGGGCTGTATCCTGAAAGCATTTCTCTGATCCTTGTTTGTTTCTTTGATCTGCTTGACCTCAGCCTGCAGACAAATGAATACTGCCAGTTGAAATATTTGTCTTTATTTGGGTTGGTTTTGCTTAGAGGCCCAAAGTTCATTATGACTTTTGTGTGGAAATTTCTTATAGACTTCAGTAAATGTTCTGGAGCTTAGTGACATATGATAATGTAATAAAATGTGTTCATTGTTTTAAGTTTGATGGCTGTGGATTTCTTGGTAAAAATTTAAACGGATAACATTGTCAAAAGCAAAGATAACATAAACTGATAGTACAATTTACCTTTAGGAAATTGAAGGAGTAAGTCTCAACTTGCTACCAACAGTCAAAGGTTGTAAATTAAGCTTATAAAATAAAAAGGACAAGTAAATTGGAATGGGCTTTTATGATTTAGAATTTGGGGCTTTATTTTCTTCTGGGACTCAAAATCAGAACGTATTCAGAGACTTTCTGATCTAGAATTCTACATTATGGCTTTTGATTATGACTTTTATTAAATAACTTTAGAAATCTTGTAAAACAAATGTATGCTCCACCCCAGTGTGGGACAATATGTCAATGAAATTCTTGGAGTCATGTTATTCCTTAAATATCCTTGGAAACAATACAGTATACAAATTAGCTTATGCTGTGCCATCAGATATGTGATGTGAAGTAGCAGAATTACAGAAATGTAGACACATGGATAGGAAACAAATAGATTGCATTTGTTGATACCTAACAGTCTAAATTTGGAACAGGCCCCAGACTTTTGTACTACTACTCTACTTCCAGTGGTGCAAGCCAAGCCACTCATATTACTTACTGAAGATTTATCTCAAATGGACTGTCCAGTTCAATCTAACCACATATGCTGTAACGCTGTTTAGTTGGGCTAGTCAGTTGCTTGCTCTTCATCCCAACACTGAATAACACTCCTGAAGAGTACCTTGTGTAGCCAAGAACAATATTGTTGTTGCTTAATTTGTGCTATGAAGAGTTCTGTTTGTGTTAGCTACTGAAGATTTGCTTTACTGTTCTGTGTCCATCCAAATATATTTTTGTAGCTAGTACCAGTTCAAAGCATAGTTGAGGACAGCTGTACCTTGGACACAGGCAGTGGAAAGATTATAATAACCTTATGACCAAAGCTTTGTATTTAAATTGAAGGTTGTGTCATTGACAAGAGTCTTTTCTTCTTTGTCTCTGAAAAAGATTTACTGAAATAAAATATAGGGCGAAAATGTAGTCTTTGTGAAATAAATTGGCAAACGAGAGTGCAACTTTGGTTATATGTACACTGTATTTTCAAATAACTTTTAAATTATTTTTATTTCTATTGTTTTATTTCAACATAATTCTTATATTTACAAGAGTTCAATCAGGTTTTGCATTTTTGCTACATTTATTAACAACATTTTTCTATTATGGCCAGTTTTATGGAATGTCTGTGTGATTCATTTCTCTTTCTTTCTTTCTTTCTTTCTTTCTTTCTTTCTTTCTTTCTTTCTTTCTTTCTTTCTTTCTTTCTTTCTTTCTTTCTTTAATAATAATAATAATAATAATAATAATAATAATAATAATAATAATAATAATAATAATAATAATAATAATCTTTATTGTCATTGTAAAAATTACAATGAAATTGGTTTAACTTCACTGGTGCAAAATTATAACAGAAACAAAAAAGAGAGGGGAAAAAAAGAAAAAACTAGCATGTGCATGGAGTGATTGCAGTTGAATTTAAAAGTCTCACAGCCCATGGATAGAAGCTACCTTTAAACCTGTTCGTTCGGCTGGCTATACTTTGATATCTTCTGCGTGATGGTAGAAGGGCAAAGAGATACCAACCAGGGTGTGAATCATCTTTGAGAATCTTCCTTGCTCTGCTAAAGCAGCGAGATCTGGCGATGTTATCCAGTGATGTCAGAGGGCAACCGATGGTTTCTTGTGCCGAATTGATCACTCTCTGTAGTGCCTTCCTCTCCGCAACTGTTAAACCAGCATACCACACTGTGATACAATATGTGAGGACACTTTCTATGATGGACCGATAGAAAGAGGTCATCAGCCGTTGTTCCACCTGATTTTTCCGCAGGACTCTAAGGAAATGAAGTCTCTGTTGAGCTTTTCCAATCACCAGAGACGTGTTGTTTTTCCAGGTGAGATCTTGGCTAATAAGCACTCCTAAGAATTTAAAAGAGGAAACCCTCTCCACACAGCCCCCCTCAATATACAGTGGGGCAGGTTCCTCTCTGTGCCTCCGGAAATCTAGCACCATCTCCTTTGTCTTGCTAGTATTTAGATTTTCTTTCTTTCTTTCTTTCTTTCTTTCTTTCTTTCTTTCTTTCTTTCTTTCTGTCTCTCTCGCTTTCTTTCTTTCTCTTTCTTCTTTACATTTTTCTAATATATTTCAGTCCAATATGAATACAGGGTATAAATATGTGCATGGATTCGCACACACACATACACATAATGGGAAATTTCTGAATGTCTTCTGTCTTCTGAATGGGTTGAATCTGAGGAATATAATTAAGAATTGTGGCTGTCTTCCAATGAAAATTAGTTCTCAACAGTAAACCTGATACTAGATCTGTCTTTTACAAACCAAACCAAAAAAAAAGGTGTGTGGGGGGGAATCTGGGTTAGAAACTAAAATTCCTATCTAATGGAAAATGACTCTTTATTGCAAAAAGAGAAGTAAAAGATGCAGCATCCCCGCCTCCGAATTAATTATTAGAAATAGAACTTCGTAATGAACAGTTGTTGCAATTCTTTCATAATAGTTTCCTAGCTTTTTGTATCGACAAAATCAGCATCAGAAGTTCCTGGATTCTTATGTACTTACATAATTTCTACAACATTACCATCCCCCACCAGCCCGTTTCATGATAGCTACGTGTCATGACAGTGTTGACAGCCAGAAACAGAATTTGTAAATCCGGTTACAAAACAAAGAAATATCAGTGTTAAATTGTTTGAAGTAGAACAATCTGGAATGGAAGTGGTTTGAGAAGCATTACTTATAAATTCATTTCAAATATGTAGTCAAATAGCTGGAATTAACCATCATAAATACTTTTTCCTGACTATTTCTCTGTCTCTGTTCTTGGAATATTTGTAAATGTTTGTTATCTTTGTGAGATTGCCTAGCTTTTAATCTTCAAAAATTATTCACTACCTTTGTTTCCTGCTACTTAATTTCAAGTTTCCTCCAGCAACAGTCATTCTTTTGCAAGATTCTTAAAATTATTGGTTTATTTGTCCCAAAGATGCTTTCTCAAAAGGCAATTAGACTTTGTTTTTCCTTGAAGACGTTTCACTTCTCACCCAAGAAGCTTTTCAGTTCTTTTCAGAATTAAGGACAACCATGACCTGGATGACTAAGAATCTCCATAGACATACTGGTTTATTTGACAGTATTTGGGTGTTTTAAAAGAATATTGCTATTCTTGCTTAATCATAGTCAATGTTTTAGAACAAATCTGTGTAATGGATTATGAGCGTGTCTGTCCTAAGGTAGTGATTAGTTGTGTTCGTTTAAAAAAAGAATCCTTGGAAAAAAAGAGAAGAAACAAACAAATTATGTCAAAAGTAGTTGCAAGATGTTCAGTCATTTTGAATAGAAGACCTTATAGGCTAAGAATAATTCCCTGCTAATAATGAGACAAAATTCAGGCTTTGAATATAGATCTCATCTATTCTGATCTTTTAATCACCCAACCGTTCCATAGCTAAAATTTAAGCCATCTTTCAGTTTATAGTTAGATATCATCTCATGATCTCTCAATATACTTACTATGAGACATAGGTGCAATAAAAGATCTGATGCCTGGAAGCTTTAAACCTTGGGATAGAAAAACAAAACAAAACAGAAGTTGAATCCCATTAAGAGTGAATCATTGTGTGACCAGAAACTGGCTTTGTCTCTGCTCTAACAATAATTGCAGAAAGAAAACAAAGACAGAATGGTGGAAGCAAAATTTATTTACAAATAAGGCTCTGTTAATGCAGGTAATCCTCAGTTAATAACAATAATTGCGTCTGGAATTTTCATTACTAAGCAATGGCAAAGCACAATGTCAGATGACATCATTTAGGGAGAATACTCCGAACAGCCTTGGTTGCCATTGTTAAGTGAACATTGCAGGTCATTAAGCGAGGACCTCCTCCCAATTTCCTACAGCTTCCAACAAATAATGTTAGTGTGGAAGAAGGCAAGAAGTTGTATGTCCCAGGTGGCTTGCAGTCAGATTGGCAGGCAGGTAACTGGCTGCTGCCAGGTGGCTGTAATGGCCCGGTTAAGTATTTTCAATCCCAGCAGTGACTGCTGCCAGATGTGTATATTTTACCCAAGTAACTTGCAACCTTCCCCATTGGCTTCCTCATCAAGGGCAATGGGTGTGTGTGTGGGGGGAGGGGAGAAACTATGGATGGAAACTAATCAATGGAAAAAGCAACCTGGAATTAAGGAGAAATTTTCTGACTGTGAGAACAATTAACCAGTAGAACAGCTAGACAGTCACTTGTCTGAAATGGTATAGGATCTCCTGCTTGAGCAGGGGCTGGACTAGAAGACCTCAAAAGTCCATTCCAGCTCTGTTCTGATTGATTGATTGATTGATTGATTGATTGATTGATTGATTGATTGATTGATTGACTTTGGTTGTGGGAAGCCAAGAGGAGAGGTCACAAATGGCAATCACATGACAGTGGGATGCTGCAACTATCATAAGTGCAAATTTATTGCCAAACAGCCAAATTGCAATCATGTGCAACAGCTGGAACTTTGCGGATCGGTTGTAAGTATACTTGTTCAGCGCTGTCACAACTTCAGACAATTTCTGAACTAATGGTCAGTAAGCAAGGACTAGTTATAGCTGTTTTTCTTTTCTATGATATCGCCTATCACAGTGATGGTTAACCTTTTGGGGACCAAGTACCAAAACTGGAGTGTGTATGCGCCAGAACCCAGAAGAGAACAGCTGGCAATGGCATGCATGCCCACAGTGAGGGCTCTGTGTGCCACCTCTGGCACTCGTGCCATAGGTTCACCATCACAGGCCTATCATTTAGGCACATGGTTATTTAGATACGTTTTTTTTTTTAATTCTTAGTAAAAACACTACAATAGTTTGCATGTTTTTTTGTCTGCCACAAACTTTTTAAAGTGTTCTTAAAATCGATATTAAAACTATCACAATGATCAGAATACTACTTTTTGATATAATGTACAGTTCTTTTATATTAAGTATAATATATTGATTGTAACTTGCAAATGTTTGTCTACTGCAGAAAACACTGCAAAGTAACACTAAGAAAAGAAAAACAAACATGATAATTATGCAGGTATTAAAGCCATCCTCTAAGCCAATGCATGCATATTTATATCTAGATAAATATATTCACTTTAAAAAAAAAGATTGCTAATTCATTGCAATTCATTACTTGTCAATTAATTCCCTCTTTAATTAGAATAACATATCTCAATTCAGCCCCCGGTGCTTGCTGCCACTTGCTTTTGTAAGTAATTACTGTGATTAAACATGTGGCAGTGTTAACTAGCTCAGCTAACTGGCTAGTGATACAGAGCTTTCTGTAAAATGACTTCAGGCAGCGAGTATTCTGCTAGACGACAGTCTATATCTGTAACTGTCGCAGTTCAAATAACAAAAATTTAAAAATATATATAAAGAGTTCTATTGTTTAAAAGGAATATATTTTGATTGAAAAGAAATGCACATATTCTTCCTCATTTGCAAAAACTAATCTGACAGATTTCTCAGAGGATAAGACTATTATTTTGAATTACAAACCTGAAATTTTTTCCTGCCTATTATATTTGCATTTGGTTTGCAAAGTGAACAGAAGTTTTATTTTGCCCGTTCAATTTCACATTGGCACTGCTATATGTTTTGGGGTATAGGAACAAATTAGACTGGGCTTTTTAAAAAAAAAAATCTCAAGTGTCTGTTTTGTCTGGATTTTTCTCATAGAAGGTTCTTGTGCAGATATTTCAAGGCTTTCGTCTGGAGCACTGGGTCAAAGGATATTTCTCTTTGAAGGGCAGACAGGAGTCTTTTTTAATTCATGAGTTTCTTTGCTTTACATCAAAGAATAACTCAGACGGTAGTGTGATGGCAGTTCGGAGCAGTCTTTTAAATGTTTAATGTTGAATACATATGTTTAGTTCTTAATATTGTTCAGTTTGAAATGTGTATTTTGCAAGACATCTGTTTTATTTTCTTTGTTTGACTTTGTTGTTTATATTAATAATATTTCTGTGATACTCCATCACTTCGAAAAAAATTAAATATTAATAAAATTAAAAGTTATTATAATATAAAACACAGTATCAGTAAAGGTGTTTAAGCAGTAAAATTAAACACAACTAAGTCTAACATTTTAAGAAGCTGTGACCTCAAAAACCATACTAAAGAGCAGTAGTTTTTACCTGGTACTAAAGAAAATTCAGCTAGATCCTATCTAGGAAGAGCATCCATTCCTCTATCCCCAAATGGGGGCCTCTTTCTGTTATCTACAATGGGCAGGCTCTCACAGTAGGGTTGCATTTGAAGAACAATGCCTGATAATGATACATGCTCTATTTAGGAGTTATAGGAAGAGGGAAGTCTGATGATTTTTTAAAAAGAGAAACACAAAGTATCCTTTTTTAAAAATACAAAACTAAAAGAAAAAATAAGCCAATATATGTATAAGAGCAACCAAGGTAGGAAGAAAAAATAAAAATTTGAGAATGTACAAATAGTTTGTGTGTGTGTGTGTACACTGTATGAACACAAATGTGATTTCTAAATATTTAAAGAATGCAATTTTGTGTAGCATGAGATTTACAGATCAATTAAGAAAAATGTTAATCTAGCAGATAAAGAATGAATGATTATTTCATTCATTCAATTCTCGTTATTTGCTTTATTAGGTTTTAAAGATTTTTTTAAAAAAAAATACTGTGCTAGACAAAAACAATTAAAAGTATTTCAACATAATCTGTCATGTTTACTGCATTATAAAGCTTTTTTATATTATTGTGATTATCTCCTATTAAATAGAAATAAGGATATAATGTTATTCAGATGTTTTAATTATGATAATTATTGAGACCTAGATATTATGAAGGAATAATGGGACTTGATTCATTTTGAAGCTAAATTTATACTTGAGACAGTTTGTTTTACTAAACATATTCAATTCAACTTCCTTTTATAGTTACTGATTCTGTGAAATCCTCATTTCTACACTCTTATACAGGTAGTCCTAGACTTACAATAGTTCATTTAGTGACCAAAGTTACAATGGTACTGAAAAAAGTGACATAACTATTTTTCTCACTTACTTCCGTTGCAGTATTCTAAAGGTCATGAGATCAAAATTGAGATGCTTGGCAACTAACTCATATTTATGATTGTTGCAGTGTCCCAGGGTTATTTAATCTCCTTTTGCAATCTTTGACAAGTAAAGTGAGGAAGCCAGATTCATTGAACAATCATGTTACTAACCTAACAACTGCAGTTATTCACTTAACTGTGGCAAGAAAAGTCATTAAATGGGGCAAAATTCATTTAACAAATGTCTCATTTAGCAACAGAAATTTTGGGCTCCATTATGATCATAAATCAAGAACCATTTGTATAGATTACTTGCAACTTTTTAAAAAGGCAATAATCAAGCAATTGGAAAAGAACCAAAGATCAAAATCCAAAAGATAACCGATCAAACAGATCTGAGTGAATTTTCTTTACAGATGCTGGGAATATTGATTGAGAACTGTCCAGAGTTGGTTATAAGATTGGTGGCTGTATAAATGCTTTTTAAAAAGATTCTTTACAACAATCTTGTAGATTTTTTTCCTAATTTCTCCTCAGGAAATATAAGTACCCTTAACAAGGCTACTGGTTGGCTATCTGTAGTGTGAATGGAAAAATAAGTTTTACTGTCCTTATTGCAATAAAGGAAACCTTAATAGAAAAACTTGCTTTTGTTCATCAGATTTGATATTGATCTTCCTCCAGCAGTGTTGTAGGCATATCTGATGCCACTTTATCTCCTGGAAATCCTTAGAAAACCAAAGGGCTCTTTGAGTTTCAGAGGAGTCCTCATAACTGATGCCTCAGACAATCAGCACACCAGAACCTCAGGAATAACCCAAATTGCCCCAGAAACCAACAGGATCTCTTGGCTCCCAGGGTGAAGCAATTTAATAGGCCCCAACTTCCTGTGGTGAAAAGGAGCTACAGAGAACTGTAAGGCTAATAGAGAATGATTGGATCTGATTGGATTAGGACTAAACATTCTCTAACATCACAAGTAAAAAAAATTGAGTTCTGATATAACATATTGAAAGTAATTTCTTCAAGTTGTTCTTTAATTTTTCCAAAAAATAAAATAATTTTATAATTAATAGAATAGAAAGCTTATCAACCTCTAAGCATGTCACCTAACATTATTTTAGTGAACAAATGACCACAAAAGTGGGTGTGTTTGTTTGCTTGTTTGTTTTAAAAATATGCCCTCACTCACTTAATAGCTTGCAACTTCCCACAAGACGCTACATGACAATTCCAGATTTAAGAAAGATTAGACCTGCACAGGACTAACAATAGATTCAAAGGACAAAATTTTGTGCAGTGCAAAAAGCTACATTTGTTATTAGAGCACATATTCAAAATTGAATGTTCCAAGATTACCTGATGGGAACATCTTAAAGCAATAGCAATCATTTCCTTTTAACTTTTTCCAGCATTTAATGTAGCAAATAATATTAATTGTGATCCAGATTGGTGGCAATAGTATACAATCCTTTAGAGCTAAGCATTTATATTAGAAAATATGGCATTTATCATAATTGTATAATCTAGTTTTTCACAGTTTTTCCTTTGTTTTGGCTATTGCCCAGTGTAGTCTGCCTACAAAATTGCCAGGCATAGGGGTAATAATGATTTTGATGATTTGACATCAAAAGGATTGATTTATTCTCTAGGGCACCAGAGGGCAGGCCAAGAAGTAATGGGCAGAAGCTTGTAATAGAGAGAGACAAGGTAGATGTAAGGATAAATTTTAAAGTTAACAGACCAATTAATCAATGGAATAGCTTGCCTCCTGGAATTGTGGTGTTCCATCACTGCAGATTTTTAAAAATAGACCGGATAACTATTTGAATGGGATGGTATAAGACTCCTGCCCTGATCAGGGTGTTGGATTAAAAGACCTCCAAGGTCTGTTCCATCCCTAAGATTCTATGAAATTTATTAGTGGGGTTTAATGCACTTGTGGATAAATGCACAGAGTGAATTAATGTGAAGAAGGAATTAGTCTATATCCAAATCAGTGGTGGGTTGCTACTGGCATTATTACGGGTACGCTGCGCGTGTGTGCACAATGGAACGAAAATTACTTAGAAAAAAAGGAAAACCGCTGAGGAGCAGCAATTCAAGCTGCCGTCCCAAATCAGCTGAGCTTCAGAAGCTGGAATAAAGGTAAGTATAACCCACGGGCTGGCAGGTGGGCCCACTTTTTTTTTTAAAGTCGCTCTCTGTTTGAAGTCAGCAATTCTGGTTTAGGAGAACTGGTCCAAACGGGTGAGAACCCACCACTGATCCAAATGCTTCAGAGGTTACATGTTCTAAGAGTTTTTATGGCTTAGTTATAGTGCCAGTGGAGAGAGTACAGAGCAGAGATGCTAAAGCATCTGTTTGCACCTGTTTGTCTATGTGAATTAACTTACAACTGAACAGTGCTATATATTGGAAGGAAGTTACTTAGGTTGCTTCTCCTTGCAGGAGACCTGTTTTTATAACTTTTCTTCACTTCTTTCTATAGGAGAAATTACATGTCTGCCTGAATTCAATATCTTTTCAGATTTGTTTATTAAATTTATACAGCCATCAACCTCACCGAAAGTGACTCTGTGTGGTGCAGAACAGTCGCATGAAAAACAACAAATTTAAAAAAACAAATTAAAAATCCATATTCCTAAATATCATAAAAACAAAAATCCAAATCCTAGGAGAGGGGGAGATAAAAATGGGCACTTAAACAATGGAGTCATCTGATCAAGTCTCCTGCTTGTTGGGAGTTCCAGGCCTGCCCGCATAGTCAGGTCTTAGAGGCCCTGCAGTTTCCTCTGCTTTTAGCCAGCAGGCCTATAGCTAAATTTAAGTGCAACAGGACCATCCTAGCTGGAAATGATGGTGATCTATTAAGGGTAGGAGAAGACTGCAATGTAATGGGAAAAGCAACTAAACGAATGCAACCCAAATGTTCACATTAGTATTTTTGAAGGTCAACAGATAAAATTTGTTATATGACTTCATTTAATGTTCACTTTGTCCAGGTGTTGATCCGAGCAAAGCAAACTTGCATCACCTTTGTCGTCTCAGTTTTATATTTGTATATTTGGGCTACCTTTTTAAAAAAAATATGGGAGGTTGTTGGTCTTTAATCCTTCTTCTTTTTAGTCCAAGGATCTATTATGGAGTTGAAGTAGGCTAGGGAACCGGAAGTAATTATGAAGGCCACTGGCATTTTTTCAGTTTAATAAAAGCAGGGACTAATTATTCAGTTTTTATTTAACTGAAATGCAGCCAAAAAGGAGGCTCCTGCAGAGCAGCTGCACTTCTTCAGTGTTATCCCAATTTACCACAGACACAACTGTCACAAACAGTACTTTTAAACTTGATACATAGCCATGGAAGGAAGGGGCCTTTTGTCTTGAGTGCATGCAGAACTTCTTTATACAAATCAACTGGCAGATGATGGACAATGATGAAAATTTGAGTCTTTGAAGTCATAATGGTCATTGAAATGTGTGAAATTCTGGCATTGAAAAGAGGGCAGCTAGCAAGTTTCAGAATCTTGGGTGGCTGCTGGGAGCTTGCTGGGAGGTTTTCTGCATTTTGACATCAACTTCCCGTCGCTTGTTCCCAGCTTCCTTTATTTAGAGAGGAGGAAAATGTTAAACAGCTACTTGCTCACATGGATGCTATACAGTCTCTTTGGGATTGTGCAGATGGAAATTTTGGATGTACTTCTGTCCCTTGAAACACAAACTGCTGACACTTAAATATCCATAAATAAGTTGGGGCAGAAACAAGATTTTATTCTGCCTTATTCTTTACTTCTACCATGTTACCTAATACTTCGCCTTGTGAACTTATGTGCCGTAATAAATTGGCCAAAGTGACTTGAGAACTAAAGCAAGATCATAGCAATGGACATTATTCCACTGTTGTTGTTTTGAGTCAGTAATGCCATTGGTCCCCCCTTCCTTTGGGGAAGTACATGGTATAAAGACTTGAACTCTATATACTAGTTTCTTAAATCTCCAAGAATTCTATTATAGGATATTTAACTCTTTAAAAAAGAAAACAAATAGGAATATTTAATATTTCTCCTTTAGATCACTACATCTGAGAGTAAGCTTCAAAATAGAATTATGTGCCATACTAATGCATTTTATATATAGTTTTCCCAGTTGATCTTTGGCCATTTCTTCATTAAACATCTTGAAATATACATATACATCAGTGTGTATCAAAGAACTCCCACACATTCTGTGTTGCCAATAATTAAAGGAGAGCGAACTTGAAATCATGAAGCTAAATATATTTTTAAACGTCTTCTCCCAACAATAGTGTTGCAGCCATTTGCTTCATTGGTACTTTCACTAAGGTCTTGAATTTGGAACAAAGTTCTTGGTGACACAGTGGAGAATTGAATTGAATTTTTTTCCTCCCAACATCTCAAATATTTTAGATGACATCTAGAAGCAGGAGATTTAACCCCTTTAAATGTGACTAAAAAGATCATTTCTTTGGTCAGCAGCTAAAGCTGCGTGGATAAAGTAACTATAGTAGATTGTTACACACTTTCAAAATGCAACTTGGAGTAGGAATATGCTATTCCTACGGTTTAAGAATGTATTAAGTGAATAGACTAAAAAGTAAAATATTCACTTAATACATTCTTAATATTCTTCCTTAAATCAAAGGTTTATGTTCAGAACCTAAGTTTCTAGTATGAGTCATAGCTTCTACATTTTTTTTATTTGTCCATTCAACATGCTTCTCATTATTCAAGATCAATAGAACTTTTTAACAGAATAAAAGATGATTATTAGTGATTTGTCAAAAAATACAAGAGCATGATTGGTATTCATTTAAAAGTTAAGTTTATCTATTATGTTAAAAGACAAAAATTATTCCAGTAGGCTAATGATCAAATGTCTGGCTTTTGGTCATGAAATGCTCCTGAGTGACACACATTACGATAGTTAAGCAGATTAGTCCCTCCAACCTTGCAAAACAGGTCTTTATGTTCTTTTTTTCCCATGGAAGAAATGGTGGCTCACTTTTGTTTTTTCGGCTAAATTGCAGCTTCTAATGTACACCTCTTCATCGTCGCTGTTTGGTAAAGCATAACCTATAGGCCTAAGTATCTTAACATTGTGTTCCACTATATATACATTTGCATCCATTGTGCAAATTGATTTAATGGAGTGAAAATTGAGATTGAAAAATAATTTGCTAATGCTAGCAACTTTTGTAAGGCATGTATCTTGCTATACTTTTGTATTCAGTGTTTTCTTTGTAAGTGTCCTGGGTGAAGCCCTATGGAAAATGTATCCTGATGATATCTGAGAAAACCAGAAAAAGTTTCGTTTAAAGAAAAACTGAATGTAGGGCATGATTGCCTTCCCTTATTGTTTCTACTTTTAGTCAAAATGGTCTTATTTTCTCATTGCATCCATTGGAGACAAACCCAGGGAAATTGTGGATTGAACCCATTCTTATTCAAGTACCACATGGGTAAACTATGAAAGTGAAACAGCCTAATACATTCCTTGTTTATTTCAAGTAGGGATCTAATTTCCTTTAACGGGATATTCTCATTGAATTATACTTTTCATATATCCTACATAAGATACGATTGCTTATAAAATATTCTCTTTCTGGTTCAGGAAGAAAATTCAGAAATATGTAAAATGAAGTTGCAGTATTTTCTCCTTGATGACTTAATTTCAGATGCAAGCTTATCGAAATATATCTCTGGGGTCAATAAAGATCTGGAGGATAAAACTAAAGATTTGCAGGAGTAGCTTTTGAAGACTGGTAAACACATTTGGAATCTGGAATCATTTCATGGGAACTCTTAACAAACTACCCTGAGGAGGCTTATACATGTGCAAAATCATTGTCACTGTGGCCATTCACAAAAATCTCATGAACCAGATGGCAAATGGGAGAAGCTCTTCCTAGCCCCATCTTGCAGCTGCCTTCTCCACCACAACTTTTCGTTATTTTAAGATGCACGTGGCAGCATAAAAAAAAAAGGCACTGAGCTGCAGCCACACCTTATTTCCAAGAACACCTCTATGGCTATTGGATCCAAAGCATATTTTATGTATCTTATGATTTGCAAAGTAGTTTCTAAAGATTCTAGTTTGTATAGAATGACATGATATTATGTGCATTAAAACTGGGCTTTGACTGTAGCATTGAATATGCTTGTGGCCAAAATATGGTGAAACTGATGGTACTGTCCATATTATTAGCAGGAAAGATTGGTTGTTGAATGCAATGCCAATATTATATGATAGAAATAAATCATTTATGAGAGTAAGGTAGTGAGAGTAACACTTAACAAATTGGTATCTGGTATCCATTTGGTTGTTTATTCTGTTTATTGATAAATATATCAAAAAAGTTTATGTGATGTTGCATTGGTTGGGGATATGAATGCGACTGTATGTGGAGAATCCTGAATTCTTGACTGAGAATTTGAGGTATTTGCAGGAAATCAAGAGAGTTGTTTTTGACAGGAGAATGAAGCCTAGCAATAGTAATTTAAATGACTTTCACAGAAAGTACATGAATTGGAGGGGGAGGGGAGGAAGGAAGGTTGGTTAAATGCAAAAGTGAGTACCGTGTTTTTCAGACTATAAGACGCACCGGAGTATAAGACACACCATGATTTTGAAGAGGTAATTTTTTTTTAAAAAAAGTTTTTGTACTCTGCAGACCTCCCAAACCCTCTGCACACCTCATTCCCCCCCCCAAAAGCATGCAGAGTTTTGGGAGGCTTGTAGAGGTCTCCTGAGGGCCTGGGGGGGGGGGGGCAAAACGAGCAAAATATGGCCCTTTTTTGCCCCCCCCCCCAAAGGGCATGCAGAGGCTTTGGGAGGCTTGTAGAGTGCTCCCAGGGGAGCAAAAACGGCCCATTATTTGCTTCTTTTTTGCCCTCCCCAGCCCTCAGGAGCACTTCCCAAGTCTCCCAAACCCACTGCATTTCCATTTTTGCAAAGGGGTCAGGGTTTTGGGAGGCCAAAACTGCTGTATTCAGTGTATAGGACATACCCAGATTTTCACCCTCTTTTGAGGGAAAAAGGGTGTGTCTTATACTCCGAAAAATACAGTAATTTAGAAACATAAATTGTTGTTGTTTGGTCATATAGAGAGAACGTATGAGGACCAAATCATAAAACAAATACCTGGAAGTAGAGTGACCAAGTCAAGAGAATGAAAAGAATCAAGACATTTCTAGTTGGATGGAGCTGATGAATCTTACCAAAAAAAAAAGTGGTAAACTTAAAAGAGCAAAAGGCAACATATGAAGTGATATAAGGGCATGGTCATTGTCACTCATGCTTTAATCACTTCCCAGTTGAAAGTAGTGATTGGATGGAGTTGATGAGGTCCTTCAAAAGAAGGGCACGAGAAGTTTAAAAAGCAGAGTATGAAGCGGTATGAGGGCATTCTGGAAGAATGAAAAAAATATGAATAGTGTTGTCGTAAACTAAATTTAGCTAATTTTTTTCCCCTCATCTCATGCTTAGGGTTTTTTCCTTTACAATTTCTTAATACTTTTCTACACTTTGCATAACATGGTTTATTCCAAAAGTAAATAGTGTGTAGGTTAGGTACTTCTATTTTTGTTAATTTTGTCATTTTTCCTTAATGTATAGGTCTGCATATTTTGTGGCGTCCTTTGTAGAATCAGTAGAAACTATTTATTTGTCAGTTACATATTTATGCAGAGGCCCACAAATCCTGACTAAGATTGTATCTGTGTGAATGTGAATAAATTGCCAGTTGATTTTTATAAACAGACAAGCTGCAACAGTTAAGCCTCGCCTTATTTTTACCATAGGTGAAACAAATTGTGTGAAGTACTACAATTGATTGCCCAATCAAAACAACCTTTGTGATAGTTCTTTTTAAGCAATCAAATGAATGCCTGTCTGTCGGAAGAGAGTGTAGTTTTGTATGTTGCAACTTTTTGACTAAATAATTGATGTGTCTTCATATTTTGACTAGCCTGGAATTTAATATAAACACTATTTGGACTCAAAGAAAACATTTATGATTAAATTGTTAAAATATTTTGACAGTTTGCTTTAGGTAGTCTGAGCTCAGCTATTATGCGTTGTTGTAATTTCCTGTGGGTTTCTCCCTTTGGTTCTAAATGCAAGACAAACATTTCACACTTGGCAGTTGTGACCGATCTCTCGGAGTTGATTTTATAAAGTGAAACAAAAAGAGGAGGGGGGAGTGGAAGACATGCCTCCCCTTTTCCAGGAATGGTCTGCTGAGAGCTGCTTTTTAAAGTCCTTGACAGCAGATACACAGGTTGATAGCTGGAGGCTTATTTTTTAAAATCCCAGTGTGCTATTTAAATTTGTTTGCCTCCTTAAATTTAAGTCGTGTCATCACTGGTTTGGATTACCTCTGTCTGCCAAGAGTTGGACTTGCATCAGATCAGCCTTTGTTTTGGAGACAGGCAGAAGAAAGAGGTCCAAGCCTTTCCCATTGGCATTGTGCAGGGAAAAATCTAAAGTAGGTGGTAGTTTTGAATTACCCTGCTAGGTTAATGTAGTCCTTTTGGGAGGAAGCATTTGATAATCTGACCTTTTGTCAACAGATGCTAGAAGATTAGGATTCAAATTATAGAGAATACCTTTTGTATCACCAAGGGCTTGCTTCAAACCTATGCAAAATATCTGGCTTACTGACCTTTAATCGTATTACTCCAACTCCATCCGTGCGGTATATTACTGGCTAATACCAGAAATAGTTGTATTGGCCTATACGAACTAAAACTAACCTCCAAACGTTAGTTGACACTTGTAATCTGATCAACAAAATTGCACAAAAATGTGCAAGCTTTTTGCTTTCCAAAATTCTTCATTCATTTAGTACAAAAAACTATAGATGGGAAACATAAGTCAAGTATGGTGTAGAACCTGGAGGCGAAATAGAGAATTTGGAGTCATCACAATTGCAACTGAGCAGTCACAGCAAGACTACAATCAGGGGTATTGCAAAACTGCTTAGTCATGGCACTGAGATAAATGCATGGTGCTAAGCTTCATTAAGGCTTCTGGGGCGCCCCATAGGGCTGCCCATTTTAGCCTAAACGCTACAGAAGAAATGTTTACAGCAGTGCATTGTAAAGGTACCACAGTACCCCTGATGTTTAAATGTTAATGATCTTCTACTCAGTAAAAAATTGTAATTCCAGAAAGTTTATGTGAGCTATATAAAAGACTCTTGAATATTCGTTATCCTATACATGAATGATGAATAGATTTGGAAACTCGGCGTTTATTTCCTCTCAATGAAAATTAACTTTCACCAAAGTATCCGGTCATTGGCATTTCAAAAAATGCACTCGTTTTATCTCATTTTTCTTGTTTTCATAGGACATTACCCCTCTAACTGGTGTTCCAGAGGAGCATATTAAAACACGAAAAGCTTATATTTTTGTTCCGGCCCGAAATGCCATGCAAGCTGGTGTTAATAACACGAAAAAATGGAAAATGGAATTTGATACAAGGGAGCGCTGGGAAAACCCATTGATGGGTTGGGCATCTTCGTAAGTATAAAATAGCATTTTTCAAAGTTTATTCTTTAATCAACTAATATAGACCTTTATCCAGCACAGTTAGATTTTAAAAGTGCTTCTAAAATTATGTTTTTGTCAGGGATGTTATTTCTTATTTGGGAATTTTGTTATTAACTTCTAACTGTGAAATTGGAGCTATTCTCACACTCTAGAAAGGGAGTCATCTGGTGGTCAGATGTACAAATGACCATGTAGCATTGCATTAAGTAGGCCATGAAAATTCCAAGAGTCAGACAAGATCAAATTGTTATTAGTTTCATTACATAAGAATCAGTTTTGTCCAGTGATTCAAGTATCCAACTAGAAGCCAGGAGACCGTGAGTTCTAGTCCCACTTTAGGCATGGAAGGCAGGGTCAGGAAAGCTTCGTGAGTTGACAGCCAGCTGAGTAATTTTGGGCCAGTCACTCTGTCTCAGCCCATGACATCAGGCTCAAACCACAACCTGGTGAGTCAATTTCTGTCCAATGAATTGATCAACACTCAGTTAATTTGAAAAAGCAGACCCTGCACCTATGAGAAAATACTTCAGAAAGGGGAGGGGGAAGCTAGATTAAATTTTACTGATAAAGAAATGAGAGGCCAAAACAGAGAGTTGTCTTTATTTACTATCGCCTAATGCAGGGGTCCTCAACCTTTGCAACTTTAAGTCTGAAGGACTTCAGCTCCCAGAATTCTCCAGCCAGCTTTGCTGGCTGGAGAATTCTGGGAGCTGAAGTCCTTCAGACTTAAAGTTGCAAAGGTTGGGGACCCCTGGCCTAATGGATCTTAGCCCAGAATCTGGGCAATTCACAACAATTAAATAAATTACAATAAAAGGTATAATTTACTAATTACAGCTAAAGCACTCATAATGTGGTAATTTGCAGGATCTGATTTGTTCCCTTTGCATGTGACTAGGCAATGTTTGTGAAATAATCACTATATTCCAAAACATTTGTGGTTTATCTGTAGACCGTATAAACATGATAAACCCCCTCATCTTATCAATTCAGACAGATAAAGAATGCATTCCAGTGAAAGCATTGCTAAAAGTTGCAAACAGATGTGACAAGCCGATATGTATCTGTAGGGATGCTTCCAGCTTAGGTCATACTTGATCTAGGTTTTAAAGTAATTTCCTGGGTTCCTTAACTCTCTTACTTTTAGAATTAAGCTGCCTCTTCTTTGGGGACTATGCCACTTTAGATACTGGCTGAAGCAATTCTTTGGGAACGTTCTTGGTTTACCTTATTTTACTGTATTAGATAGGTTTGTGTTTTCCTTAAGAAAAAATATCAATCTTGATTTCTCTTAGTGCCGCAGCATGGAATTTTGGACTTCAGTAAAAGAAACGAGTTTCCCACTTGTATTATAACTGCCCAGATTCTTAGCTCAAAACTTGCTGACCTCAGTGTGAGAATGGATGCATTTTTATGCGATAGTATCTCCATAGTGCTTTCATAATTTGTTAAATTTTATATCAAAGGCTTAATGAAGGAAGCCATTCGGTTTACAATCTGTCTTCGTCTGTCACCTACCTCCTTGCTTTTTAAAGTCTGAAAGTTAGTTCCCCATCTCTGAAGAAAGTACTGCAGATTTTATGAAGATTTAGTTGAAGATCAAAAGGACTTCTTGTGACCAAGCAATTGCACACAGCCACTTATGACCTTGAGACACATTTTACATAATTTGAGATTTATTCTCATAAATTCTGAGAATTCATCATGCTTCCCTTGGTAGTACTAGAAGTTCTAATTTAGTGATTGTGGTGGTGTTATTCATGAAAGAGATATTCTGAAAAATTAAGTAAGCACATGTTTAACATTTCAGGCCGGACTGTGGGTTTGGATATTTGGCTGACTCAGAAAATGGAAGGCTAAGAATTCTTGGCCCTTTGTGGTTCAGCCTCCTCCTCCTTTAGAAATCAAAAATCACACAGAAAACCTAGATTGTTTTTGTTTCTTTTTTTCTGGTGTCATAAATTGCATTTCTAACCACCCATAAGATGTTGTGAAACTTCAGAATTAGAAGCAGGCAGCCAGCAATTTGTCTCAATTCTTGGATAGAGAATATGTTTTAAATGTAAAGAGATAAAAGAATGCATGCAAGGTTGTGTGGATGTTCGAGCCAGATATGTATTTTAAAAATCTGTGGGATTTCAGCCAGCCCTGAGGCACACTTGTATTATGCCCACAAGCTTCCATTCTATTCTACACCATCTGTTGTTTTTCTTCAGAAACTCTCTGGAACTACTAGATGTGGCCATCTAGGGATTTGGAGTTAAATGTGATCACCATAGGATGACACTTTTCCCTTGCCTTATGAGTCAGGTGAGGCCGTGGAGCTGCTGAACCAGTATCTGGTTTTGACAATGGGCTAGGTCAGGGGTCTGCAAAGTCGGCTCTTTTAAGACTGGTGGACTTCAACTCCCAGAATTCCCCAGCCAGCTATGCTGGCTGGGGAACTCTGGGAGTTGAAGTACACCAGTCTTAAAAGAGCCGACTTTGCAGACCCCTGGGCTAGGTGGTAGCACATAAACAGAAGCTGAACTCTAACAAGATCAAAGTACTGTGAGCTATCAGTCGTTGTATTTGTGGAGTTGATAATCCTTCTGTTCCGGACAGGATCGTCCTTAAGGTCCCAGTATGGCATCATTAGTACTGTTATTATAGACTCAAATTCTTTTTGCCCAGTTTTGGTATCTCTTAATGGTCTAGATCAGTGGTGGGCAAACTTTTTCAGTACTGAGTGCCCAAACCAGAATGCCCGTGCATGTGTGCGTGTGCCAGAGCGCCGGAAACCCGAAGGCCAGCTGTCCGGTGCACACATGCCTGTTTTTACGCGGTTTTGGGGGCATTTTCCAGCACCTGTGAAGACCAGCGAGTCAGAAACTAGAGGAACAGCTGGTGACGGTGAACATGCCTACAGAGAGGACTTTGCATGCATGCCATAGGTCTAGATATTGTGATATTTAAGAACTATCAATCAGCATTACTGCAATGTATTGTAAAGCTTCAAAGATTGCAAATACGATTGTTAGAATTTTACTGGTGAATTTTATCACTCAGTTTCAGAAACAGAGGGTTTGCCCGTTGATTTCCCAACTCAGTTCAGATACTCATTAAAGCCCTACATGGAATCTTACCATTGTATCTGTCCATTAAGAATCTCTGTTGAAACTTTCTATGGAAATTCTCAGTCATCCAGGTCATGGTTGTCCCAAAAAGTGCTTTTTCAAAAGTCAGCTGGACTTTCTTGGTTTTTCCCCCCTTGAAAACGTTTTGCTTCTCATCTAAGAAGCTTCTTCAGGTCTTGAACCTTTGGTCCATGTGTCTTTTGAAGAAGCACCTTTGCGACTTTGTTGAAACTTTCTGTGCCTTTTCTCTCAGCGATACAAAAATAATTTATAGGGAGAGGATATCCTTTAGACCACAGCCAATAATTGTGCAGTTTTGGCACTGGAAAAAAAACCAGATGGATCTTAATAGTTTTTCTGAAATCATAGTGCAACTTTTAAATTTAATTTATTTAGAATGTTTTACCTGCTATCTTATTTCCATAATGTTTTATTATTTACAGAGCAGATCCTCTGTCCAATATGCAACTAACCTTCTCTACAAAAGAAGATGCTATTGCATTTGCTGAAAAAAATGGTATGTACAGCAGCAACCAGAGTGTGATTGATGAGTGCATGCTTATTGAATGAGAGGGGCAGTTTGAGCTACTAGTACAAAAAAATGACAGTGGCCTGGGACTGAAATTTCATCTTGGCAGATGTGTTCTGTTGAGTGGATAGTAGTAGTAGTGTAACTAGTTATTTTACAGCAGTAACTGCTATAGAACATTCAAATATTAATATTCTCTTATATTTCTTGAAATTGAAGTTTGGGTTAACACTATTAACAATCGTTAATAATAATTATAAAAAAATATTGAACTTGTCAATAGTAAAAATTATTCAGTTGCCTCTTCCTAAACTCTTGTAACTCTCATTTTCTCAGCCATCCTCACTCTGGTTGGCTACCCTGGCATAGAGGGATTGGTGTCTTACTTTGCAAATCTGCAAAGGCAAATTTTTCACTTATGTATAATTTAGCCTGGAATATTGATACCAAAAGGGGGTGCAGTGGTTCAGTGGTTAAAGATGCTGAATTTGTCAGCTGGAAAGTTGACAGCCTGGGTTCGACTTGAGTGCCAAGTGATGGGGTAAGCTCCCAATATCCTGCCGACTTAGCAGTTTGAAAGCATGCAAATTTGAGTAGAGTACTTCAGTGGGAGGTAACAGCATTCTGTGCCCCCTTGGTATATAGTCATGCTGTCCATAGGACCATGGAAATGTCTTTGGGCAATACTAAGAAATGGAGATGAGCACCGTCCCCTAAAGTCAGACACAACTGGAAAAGGGAAATCTTTACCTTTAGCGATTCCAAGCTCTGGTGCTGTGTTTCATGGGAGTTTTGTATCCAACTTTGTCTTTCCCAATAGTGTCACATTATGACACAATTTTACCAAGATAGGCAGGATGGATGTGCCATGGTGCTAGTATTGAGAAACACATTTCTTATTGTCCACAGATGTCTTTGGAGGGAGGATCCTTAGCAACCCTAATGAGGGCATGGTCACTGGGAGGGGAGGGTGTCTCGGGGCGGTAGGATCCGTCTGTACCTGCAGATAGAAAGCCATTTGGCTTTAGAGATTTAAACCAGCACCAAGAAACAGATTCTCAATAAGTAATTTGATCTATGCATAATAAGCATTTGTAATTAATATTGTTGCTTTTGGTGAGAAGTTCAGCTATTGGATCAAAATCTAAAGTGGGGGGTCATCTGCCTCCATTTTGCAGGACCAGAATGTCGATTTAGCAATTTTCTTAACTAAAACATATTGAATATGTTACTCCTGACATCTTAAATAGACTGAGAATTTTTAGGGAGTAGTTCTCATAAGCATTCATATCCCATAAATGTTGATGTTAAACTAAATCTCTACATTTTACTTTATCTCATTTCCTACAAATATTTGACAAGAAAATCAGTTTGCTAAAGTGAGAACTAAGAACGTTGGCCTAATTCCAGTGAATGTGAGTGAGAGATGTTTTACCATCTGCCTGTGCCAGGGCATCTTTATCTAGGTTTACAAGTCTCACTTATTCCATGATTAGGCCCCATGAGTGCAGAGATTCTCAGGCAGATCAAATGATGCCAAACCCTGTGATTCTTTATGGGCTTGTTTCTAACACTCTGCTAACATGCAGTTATTAAACGCAGTTTCATTCCGGCACTCGAGTCAAAAGTTGAAATCATCCCTAGGAGCCTAACCCAGGTTTGCTTTCTTGTTTAATATATATTTACTTCAGCATAAATTCTCTTTAAATTATCCCTAATCACATAATGTTGACAGTATTTTAAGAAATATAGGCCAAAAGAGAGATCTAAGATGGTTAATCTAATTTGCATGGAAGAGTGTGTTTGTGTGTGTGTGTTTGTGTGTGTATTAGTAATGGGGTGTGTGTGTATAGGTAGTAGGTAGGTAAGTAGATGATAGATAGATAGATAGATAGATAGATAGATAGATAGATAGATAGATAGATAGATAGATAGATAGATAGATAGATAGATACATAGATAGATACATAGATAGATAGATACATAGATAGATAGATACATAGATACATAGATAATGTAATGAATAGTAATGCATTACTAATACTAATAGTAATGCATTAATAGGAAATATTTTAAGCATAAAGTTAGTAATCCTATTAAACAGTCGCCATGTTGATATATTCTGAAATACTTTCTTCTGATTCAAAGACTGTTTCTGTTTGTTTATCATAGAAGGGAGTTAGCTGTTCCTCAACAGGTCTGGAACAGTGAATTTTCTCTAGATTACATCTTGCATGTAAAAGAGAGTAAAATAAAAAAATATTCATTCCGTATCCTCTCCCATTCCCACTCCCATTCCCAGAGGGCCTCCTCAGAAGCAAGTGCAGAATATCATGGTTGCAGTTTTACTGGGATGTGAATAGTCTATTAATCACATTTATCCTTCCTTGATCCCATGTCTCTGTCTCAGGCTGCCCATTCCTTTCTGCCTCTGTATGGTTATCATCATGCAAATCCAATTTCTGAATGTGACAGAGGAATATAATCAGGATAAGGTTTACAGCTGGAAAATGACTCTTTAGAAGACTAATATCAGGCAATTCCATTTGTTTTAAATGTGAAGCTATGGAAAAATTAGCAAGATTCCTGTTATGTGAAGCAGCTGATTCTGAATTCAGGATCACATTCTAAATTCTCCAAAGCTCACCTCTTTGTCCTTCTTGCTTCCTTGTGGCATTGGGGTACTCTGCTACCAGGCATGTTTCCAAAACTTGGCTTGACATCTGATAGAGAGGTGTGAATGCATAAGATTACAGGCCTTCATGTGTCAACTGTCGGTCCTGGTCCATCAGCAGGAGCGGTGAAAGTTGGAACACACAGTGCCTGAGATCTGACAAACCTGGGAACAGGTGTAGGTCACATTTAAGGCATATCTGTCTTAAAGGATTATTGTTCCCTCCCTTTTGCAAAAGAATAAACTAGTAATTGCATATTGTATATCAAATATGTTGGTATTTCTTTTCTGTTAGCTCTTAAAAGCTTGGGCTTGCTTTTGTTTGTGTTGCACTTGCTCAGAATTACCAGCTATGTGTGTGTGTTGTTTAGAATTCTCAACATGTTTTTTCCTAGGCTGGAGCTATGATGTTCAAGAGCAGAGGATTCCAAAACCTAAATCCAAGTCTTATGGCGCAAACTTTTCTTGGAACAAAAGAACAAGGGTGTCCACAAAATAGGTTGGCATTGGTTGTCTCTGCATCTGACTGTGAATAAAGTCAGCTGTGCTGTATTTATAGTCCATGTATAATACATCTCTTAATCTCCTAATAAATTTGACCTTTAAACTACTCATGCATCTTGTGGTATCTATTTAAAATGTTTTTGATGTCTCCAATTGAACCTGTTACAAACTTCCCTATATTTAGAGAGGAGATTTGGGGTGTCCATACCTCTAGGAAATTGCTGTACGTGGAATTCATTAAAAGGAATGTTTGAAATGAGCTGCAGCATTAAAGACCAAGGCTTGGCTTTTGAATAATTTTATAATTCAATATCTATTCATGTGTGTGTGTGTGTATGTATATGTAGTATATGTATATATATATTCGCATAGAAAAGCTGTGAAGACATAATCTTCAGTCACTTGTGGAACTTTTTTACTTTGTTATATACAAGAGTGCAAAGGTGGTATTCAGCCAGTTCTGACAGGTTCCGGAGAACTGGTAGCGGAAATTTTGAGTAGTTCAGAGAACCCGAAAATAGACTGGCCACGCCCCCGCTGCCTGCCAGCTGATCTTATTTGGTTGCCCTGAACAGGAGAACGGAACTGGAAAGCAGGTTAGTGAGGTGGGGTGGGGAGAGAATGGGGATTTTATAGTATCCTTCCCTTGCCATGCCCACAAAGCCAGGCCCACAGAAAATTGAATCCCACCACTGCAATAGTGTACTATTTTATTAAAACAAGATTTCTTGAGTCAATAGCAGGTCCCGCTGGAAGATTAAATTCTGATTCTCAATGCCATTCTACCTTAAAAATGATGAACGATGTTATATTTTGAGAACTTGAAGGCATACTTAGAATATGCTTAAACCCTATGAGATAAATCCTGTCATTGCTTGTTAACATGTAAGTGTGAAAACCTATCAGGATCCCAGTAAACCTCTGGGCTCCATTACTGCAAGGGGAAAGGATACATCCTACCACCCTGTTGCAAATGCTGCGACATCTTTTCCAGTCAAGAATTGCTAAGGGTGTTTTGGAAAGTTCTCTGCAACTAAGACAAATGTATCACCGCTTCATTCCAGCCCTTCTCAAAGAGGCAGTGACCAATTCCAGCCTTGCTTCTCAGTGTAGCATCAAGGCAGGTACCAACATAAAAGACCATGACATTTACAGAATTGCAACAAATGACTTTCTTGAGATGGCTTCCATAAAAGTAAGCAGCTTCTTTCTCAAGGAATAAGCTCCACTGCAGCCTTCTGGCACTTCAAATCTGGAAGAATGAATGTGTCTGTTCCTGCTATTGCTCAAAACGGAAGCCGAAGCATTTTAGTCACCATGCTGAACACCAGGAAGAAGGTAGTGCCTCTTGTAATCCCTAAAATCAAATCATATCTGTAATAAAGCCTTTTGTAATGCAAAGGCAGCCAACTTACTTGCAAGCCAAATGGAACTGAATTTTCAACCTCCCTGAGGGTCAAAGAAAGCCTCCAGAGCCTTGGGAAGGTAAATACACCCACCACCACCATGATGCAGGAGGCTGATGCCACGCCCACCATGACCACACCCACACAGCAATTGGGCAGAGAACCCATTGCAGAAATTTTTGAAGCCCACTCCCTAGAGGAATGTTGTGGCTATAGCACATCCTTCTATAGATGACACTAACACATTTGCAAACATTTAATTTCTAGGTATTTCCTTGAAAAGTTCTATTATTTCAAGAAGAAATAAAGTGTTGGATGTGATGCTTTTAAATTTACAAATAAAATATTTTAGTAATCCAGAGTTACATAGAGTTGCATCATCATTGATACCCTTAAGACTGCTCCTGCCTCATTTCCTATTATAATATTTTTACGTGTGAGGCTGAATACATCCCACTGAAATGATATAATTTGGTATAGGTGAATCATTACTACTTCTTTCAATTATCTGTTTCATTATGAAGTAATAGAACAAGCAATAAATCCATGTTTCTCTATAGGAATTTATAAATTATTGCAACCAGGTGTGTATTTCTAAAATTCCCAGGCTGGTCAATTGTTCACATCAGTTATATTTGTTCACTTCAATAATAGATATTAAGAGAATATCTAAGCATTTGGTAACACACTGCAATAAGAAACAAGGTTGTTTAGATCCTTTTATTACAAACTGCGCAGTTTGTAATAAAGCAAGCTTAAATTCTAGTGGTTTTTTTTTTTTAGTTTTAGGAGTTCCTAAGGAGATAGTACATTTTAAGGCCAAATCAACAAGACATTGCATGCCAGAAAGGTAAGAAATTCTACTTGCAGAGAAGCGGAGGCATTGCAATTCTCATAGCTAGGGTGCTTTGGGCTACTTTGCAATCTGTTCAAGCCCATCTGGAAGCAGACATAAAAGCCTTTTTGGCTACTGGAATTGTTAAAGGTAAAGTTTCCCCTTGCACATATGTGCTAGTCGTTCCCGACTTTAGGGGGCGGTGCTCATTTCCGTTTCAAAGCCGAAGAGCCAGCGCTGTCTGAAGACGTCTCCATGGTCATGTGGCCGGCATGACTCAACACCGAAGGCGCACGGAACGCGGTTACCTTCCCACCAAAGGTGGTCCCTATTTTTCTGCTTGCATTTTTACATGCTTTCGAAATGCTAGGTTGGCAGAAGTTGGGACAAGTAATGGGAGCTCACTCCGTTACACAATGCTAGGGATTCAAACCGCCAAACTACCAACCTTTCTGATTGACAAGCTCAGCGTCTTAGCTGCTGAACTACTGGAATTGTTAGATGAGGACAACACAACCACTTCAAAATTGAGAGCAGGGGGGAGCTTTCCTTTTGAGGCGGAAGCTTAAATCACTTTGGGGTCAGGCTGTAACACTAAACTTCAACATTTGCAGTCAGAAGACCTAGTAAGGGTTACCAATTTTGATAGATTTAGAGGGATCACTCAAATTTATGAAGGATAAATCCATCAACAGAGGCTAGCCACAATAAAGATGTGCACCCTCCAGGCCCAAATCTACCGTTCTGTTGCAGAACATCTGCTGAAGGAGAAATAGGGAGAGAAACACAAACACTGTAGCTGATTCCCTGATGCAGAAGCTTCTCCGGGGCTTCTGACTGGCCATTACTCAGGGTCTGATGCAAGCTCTTCTGATTAGCTATTATTTTGAATACTTTAAGAAAAGGTGCCTGAAGGGATGCTGGTATTCTGGGAGGGAGGAAGAGTTAGAATCAAAACAGTAGAAGAGGCGGAGAATTTTCTTTAAAAACATTCCTCAATCCTGGATGATGATGAGATCAGGGGCCACGCAAAAATAACTTTTTATCTTTTTTTATGATGGTAATTCCTGTACGGATGTTAATAGAACAGAGTAATTGAATGTATAAAATAATATGAAAATTTATGATTTAAAATGTATGTACCCCTTCCTTTTATTATTTCCTAATGGAATATGTATGAAGACTCGGAGGCGGTCATCAAACCCGATGTGGAAGCTCTAAAATATTACTTAATACCTTATCTACCCCTTTCCTTTTATAAAATGTTAAAACCAATAAAACTTTTTCAAAAAAAAAAAAAAAAAGGTTAAAAGGCCCAGGTTAACTGGTTAATCTGTAAGAAACTAAAAAGATAATTTATTTAGGACATTGGCCACACTGTGGTAATAGTGATGAAGTAACAAACACGCTTTCTCTTATGCCTCTTTTGATGTGAAAAATGAATTTAATGCTCTTAAAATACCCAAAGTGAACCTTCTCCTCGTGTTTTCAAAAGTTCAGTCAAAGTGAGCAATCTAGGAATTGTAAGTCTACAAAAAGGGCTTTCCAGTGGTGGGTTCCTATCAGTTCAGATTGGTTCAGGCTAACCGGTAGTGGTTTGGCGGCCTGGATGGCTGGAACCGGCAGCAACCCAGGGCTGCCACGCCCCCAAACTGCTTCTCCGGGCAGTGCTGTAGACACCACCATCTTGTTTTTTTGCATCTGCGCATTTGCAGAGCGATTTTTATTGCACTGCATGCACGTGCATAGCGCGCCCACCAGTGACCTAGCAGTAGTGACTGCCAGAACCCAGCCCTGGGGCTTTCCAATCTTTTCTAGACCCAGAAATAGTTTTCAAAACAGCTCTGAAAACCTCTGATCAAGAGACAAAGTTCTAGTGATAGAAAATGATTGGATTCAAGGGAGCTCTTTTAATTATTCAACACACTCTCATCAAGTTCCCATGGAATACTAGAATTCCACTACATTCCATGCTGGAGCAGAGTTTGAAAAACTTTGGTCCAGTTCACCTGGAATGTGCCTAAGGATCCAAAGTTCAGGCCTCCGCTCTTGTGAAGTGCCGTGAAAGCCCACTCGATGCTGTGGAGGTGTCATCAAAGACACATTTTGGGGTTTATTTTTGTTGGATTGAATAAAATGAAGCCTAGGAGACCTCTGGGGGTTCTGTCTATCAGGAAAGCATCCAATAGTACAAATGCAGAAGCTTCTGCTGAATTATCTTTTATAGTTCTTTTGCAACTGCAGAACCGAAATTTCATTTATTGTTCTTAAATATTGTGGGGAATAGTTAATAAGCAAATGGGTATCTGTCCATATGCAAGAATGGGGATCATTCACCTTTCCTGTTAAGGCAGAGTTTAATTCTGGTCACAAGTCTACAGTTCAACTTTTTAGTCAGGTTTATTTGGAGTTGAGATGCAGTTTACCTGTGTCAGATATTTTACTGGAATAAATAAATAGGCTTAAGGTGATATTTACATCTCACTAGTATTAACTTTTTCTTGAGAAATGGTGAATGAGGTGAGACGTGCCATGAAAAAAGTACACAAGTTTTTCTTTCTCTCTCAAAACATTTGGGTTGAGGCCACCCAGTGAAGTTGATTGGAAGAAAATTTAAAACAGATGGAAAGTGGCAGGTCTTCCCACATTGCATGTTAACCTGTGAAATTCATTAGCAGAAGACATGATGGTGGCCATTAGCCTGATGGCTTTAAAAAGAGAAAATAGGTTCATGGAGGAGAGAACTCCTGGTCTTGAAAAATCAGTTTTACCTTTAGTTTTTGTGCAGCAATATGCCTTCAATTATCAGATGCTGGAGAAAATTGTGCAAAAGAGTTATTTATGTTCTGCTGCCCTAATCCTAACCCCAGTGATAAAATTCAAAAACTTTTACCACCATTTCTGTGTGCGTGGCTTGATGGGCATGGCAGGGAAAGGATATTGCAAAATCTCCATTCCCATTCCACTCCGGGGCCAGAGGTGGTATTTGCCGGTTCTCTGAACTACTCAAAATTTCCGCTACCGGTTCTCTAGAACAGGGGTCCCCAACCTTTTTTGCACCAGGGACCGGTTTAATTTTAAAGAAAATTCCGTGGACTGGCCGGCGTAGAGGGGGAGCGGAGGGAGGGGGAACAGGCGGCACATGCGCACACGGGAGGGGGGTTTGAGTCGGCTCACTTGCCCCTCTAGGGCCCCCAACAGCGTGAGCGTCCGCACCTGCGCTCTCCTGCCCCCCGGTACACGCTCTGCCCAGGGGGCTGCCCTGTCCTCCCTCCTCCTTCTCTCCAGCCCTGCGGACCGGTTCCTGTCAAGCCGCGGACCGGCACCGGTCCATGGACCGGGGGTTCGGGACCCCTGCTCTAGAACCTCTCAGAACCTGCTGAATTTCACCCCTGCTTAACCCTAACCCTTGGTAAAGGTAAAGATACCCCTCACACATATGTGCTAGTTATTCCTGACTCTAGGGGACGCTAGGGATTCGAAGTGCCAAACTGCCGACCTTTCTGATCGACAAGCTCAGTGTCTTAGCCACTGAGCCCAATCTAGAAGGGTTTAAATCTTTATGCTCTAATTTTAGCCAGTTTCATTTCAGTCTTCCATTATTAGTGATATGTTTGTTATATCGCACAAAAAATATGTGTATATCTGTGCTCCTGAGCCAAGCAACTTTACTAACCAAAGAAAAGCCTTGATGGTATTTCTTTGAGTCCTTGCAAATTTATAGGGAACCACAAATTTCAGTAACAGGTCAAAGTAGCAATAGATTTGCTATATCACCCAAAAATGAACATCTATCTTTGCTTGAGCCAAGCAGTTTCATGAACCAAGGAAAAGCCTTGAAGATATTTCTTTGAATCCTTGTACGTTTCCAGGGAAACACAGATTGCAGCAAATGGTCAAGGTAACAGCAGATCTTGCTTCTTCCCCCTTCTCTGCCCCATCTTCTGAGAAATGAGAAGTCCTCCTGGTGAGACTGATGCCAGCATTGTTTACATTCCATCCAGCTGAAAGATGGTGCCAAGCATTTCAATACAGCTTGCTAATCTGACCATTATTTGTGTGTAATTACCAACCCAATGGATGAAAGAGAAAGGGAAGTAATCTGTCAGAAGCCCAGGCCAGAGGTGGCAGGAATATCTATCATTTGCAACTGTACAAACAAAGGAAACACAAACGGATTGTCTCTGCTTTGCCAGCTTGAAGAAGCCCTGTGTATGCAAATAGGGTCTCACTCAGCAAGAGGGGGCTCCATTGAGCTCCTATCACTTTAACAGCTGACCCACAAGGAAGAAGAGTGGCTTCTTACCTTGCCTTTGCTAGCGACACTTTATTTCAAAAGGCTTATTGAAAAGTTACTCCCATCATTCAGCACATATGAGGACTTTCAAGAAAGAAATTACTTCAGATTTTGTACTTGTTCTTTGTAATATAAATGTTGACACAAGAGGGTTTTTTTCTGCCATCAACAGGACTCTTTTTCAAAGCTCCTTAACAATGATTGCCAAGCCTCTAAGAATTACCATATTTTCAGAGTATAAGAGGCACAAAGTATAAGACGCACCAAGATTTGGAAGAGGCAAATTAAAAAAAAGTTTTTGCACTCTGCAGACCTCCCCAAAACAGCCCATTTTTCATGAAAATGGGCCCATTCCCCCTTCCAAAAATGGCATGAATAGCCTTTAGGAGGCTTGTAGAGTGCTCCTGGGGGTGGGAGGGGGCCAAAAACAAGCAAAAGATGACAGTTTTCACAAAAATTGGCTTGTTTTTTTCTCCCTAATAAAGGGCATGCATAGCCTTCAGGAGGCTTATAGAGTGCTCCTGGGGGTGGGGGTGGGGGGAAATTGAGCAAAAAGCAGCCCATGTTCCGCTTATTTCTGCCCTCCCCAGCCCCCAGGAGCTCTCTGAAAGCCTCCTAAAGGCTATGCATGGCCACTTTGGTAAAGGGGGTGGGGTTTCAGGAGGCCAAAAATGCTGTATTCAGTGTATAAGATGCACCCAGATTTTCAGCCTCTTTTTTGAGGGAAAAAGGTGTGTCTTATACTCCAAAAAATACGGTACCTAATGCTGAGTTTTTCTGAAAATAAGTCAGGATCTTATTTTCTTTTGACCCCCCCCCCAAAAAAAATAAACACTCGGCCTTATTTCTGGGGAGGTCTTATTATTTTTGAGTGCAGGAGGCGGTGAGCATGGTCACCTCATGGCTGCTGCTGTGGGCTTATTATCCAGGGAGGTCTTATTTTCAGGGAAACAGGGTATATGATCTCAGCATGATAATATACGTGTGCATCTATATACTTACATCCAGACATCCAGTACATATAAATCTAGATATAAAACAAAGTTTGCACCTTTAGTACATCTAAATTATTTTTGTCGTTTCAGCCAAATTGCATACATGGAAAACTCATTGTAAATCAGACAACAGAATTTGAAATTTTCAAATTTTCGCTAGGGATTCGAACTGCTGAATTGCTGACCTTCTGATCAACAAGCTCAGCATCTTAGGTACTGAGCCACTGCATCCCTCATAAATATATACATGTCAAAAATATTGGGGGGGGCGTCATCTCTTTGCCCCACAATATTCAGTTTTTCTGAACAGAGAGTCCACTTGATATGCAAGGCCTGTATGTGTAAACCTCACATTATAAGGGATTTTTCTGATCAGGTATATATTTAAGCTATATATATGAACAATATAATACAATATATTTGACAGATTATAGGCACAAAATCATATCCTATTTAGGCGTCATGCTGTTAAAAAGTCACCGTACACAAGATGCACAAGACAAACATAGCAACAGCTTTGCTTTTCTTTTTTTTGAATCAGCATTTCTCAGCTTACAACAATATTGCTGGAGATTTCCTGAAACTAGTCTTTGTTCAGGAAATCAAGGATAAAGAAAAGTGCCAGTCAATGCAAAGGGATAGGAGGATGCACTTAATGCATCATATGGGCTATCCAAAACAGCTGAAAATATGTTGTCACTCATCATCTGGTACCAAAAAGGATTTCTATATTTTGGAATCACTCACCACCCAGAAGCTGTTTGCATCCTGTTTAACCATCTTTAAATTTGTAGAACAGAGAAAATCTTGTGGGGGGGGGGGGTCTCAAAAGTTGACAAAGGCCTGTTACTTGTTTTCAAAGTAATTCTTCCAAAGACAATTTACACCTCTTCCAACAGATTTATGGAGAAGAAAGGAATGGCGTTACAAAATTCAAGCTACTAAACTATTGACTGTTTAGGACCAACATATTGTATCCTTACATCAGTGCTGGGTTCCGAATCCCGTTCCAACAAGCCCGGCAGCGTCCACATGGACATGCGCAGCACACACGCACGCAGCGCTCGCATGCATCATAGTGTCCAGCGATGCCTCCGTGAGCCTCTATGAGACTCCAGCTGCTCAGCGGAGCGACATACAGGCACTGTATATGCGGTGTGCATGTGCGGAAGCACTGAAGATTTTAAAGACAGGTAAGGAGCAAGGGCGGGTGGGTGGGCCCTCTGGAGCATCGAAACAGAATAGTACCCAGTGCTCCAGGCAAGCTCCGGTATGCCCATTCCAGGGCGTACCACCTGCAACCCACCATTGCCTTACATGCAGAGAAAAAATGGAGATTTCCTTCTTTTCTTTCTCATGAGCATCCTGTGGTCTGGTTAGCAGGTGGATCCTTTCACTGACAATGAAAAAGCTGTTTGCCTACACAAAACTCTCTTGGATCTTTATCGGCCATATCCAATATATTTCTGAACAGTTGCAAAAAAGAGGTGGAGCTTTGATCAGGTGATCATAGCTACCATTTTGATATTTTTTTTAACCTATTCCCACCATCATCATCCATCCCCAATGCAGACATTCCTGTATTAGGATAATTCCTGGGGTTTTTTTATAACGTTTGAAAGTAACCTCAAGGAAAGTGCTGCTGGAACTGAGAAACATATCTAAGCCCTGGAAACTTTCAGCTTCAGGTTAATGTCAGGATTCCAAGTAATACCCCCAACGAAAGAAGACTCTGAGGCTTGAGTTTCCTCAAAGTTTCATTTTATTAGAGATGTCAAAACCCGAATCTGAAAGTTTCCAGGTTTTCCCTACCCAAAAGAAAATTCAAGTCCCTGCCCAGCACCTACAATGTCGGTCACATGATCCAATCAGGCGCCATCCAAAACTGGAGATGCTTCCCAGTCACCTCATCATAGCTGCAGGGCAAAGTGGCCTTGACTTTCTGAGAAAAGAATCTTATTTTGACTATATATCACCCATACTCCATATAATCCCCCCTCCCATTTTCCCACAGTAGAAAATGTGGCAGGCCTGAAGGCCCAAATGTAAAACATGGCTTCCAGGTCTGATACACTCACTACACTCTCTTTCCAGAGAAAATAAGTATTGCTTCAGAATTTTCTAAAATTCATTATATTGTGGAGCAATCATTTGAATGCATTTGGCAGCATCATGAATTATTTGAATGAAATAAAATGCATTAACATAAATGAAGGTGGAGGATTCTTGCAGATCTGTTTTGTTTGGTAATGAAGTCTCCCACTATTGTTAAACATTCTCTTCAAGATGAATCAACTTGCTGTTCTGCTCCACACATGTACTCTTGTAAGGCCTGTAGGCAATTGGAATCGTCACAGCTGAAACAAAGGCCATAATAAAATGAGGAGGGTATGCTAGCTACAAAACTCCCTTTGTTGAGCCTTGTTCTGTTGAGTTGAAAACAGCAAGTAAAAGAGATCAGGAGATAAAATGATTGTTGCAAAACGTTGTCTTTACAGTTAACCCTCAATATGAATGGAATGTAAAACATCATGTGATTTGAATGAACGTACACTTTCAAATGTTGGACATGATTTCAGGAAACATCAACTTGGGAAAGGGTGTCAAACTCAAGTCAAGGCAGAGAATAGATGAGGGTGGGGCCAGTCAGAGGTGGTATTTGCCAGTTCCCCAAACTATTCAAAATTTCTGCTACCGGTTCTCCAGAACTGGCCAGAACCTGCTGAATACCATCTCTGATTTCAATGTTCTGAAAAAAGCATCCCAATTATTCTGTTTTAGCAGTTGCTTTTCAGGCAGTCCTTTGGTTGCAACAGCAATTGGGACTATAATTTCTGTTCTTACTCGATGCGGTCAGAATGCATGATATCATGTGACCACATCACTTAAGGACAGTAACTCAGGCAGATCTGGTTGCTGTTATAAACCTAAAACACCACAGATAACTAACCAAGGATTTCACATGTCCACAACATGGAAAGAAGCAGGAATTTCATGCAAGCAGGCCACTGGCTAAGAGTGAGGGTGGGTAGGTACCATGGGCAGGCACTATGGAATATAGATGGGTAGGTGGTTGGGTGCTATGGAGCATGGGCACATGAACATTATAAACAGGCGCTATGGAATGTGGGTGCCTGAGCAGACACTATGGAGCATGTCTTCTGTTCACCTTATAAGAGGTTCAAACAAGACGATTCTTGTGAGCCATGAAGTTAATGAAAGTTTAGTTCTTGCAATGATATCAAGATTGGCATTGAGTAACTTCAGGTAAGTGTTGACATAAAATTTCAGCCGTGATACCTGGAGTTCTCTTTAGCAGACAGTGCTTCAGGACTGTCTAGGTACCTTGAGTTTCTCTGAATATAGAAAGCCTTGGCAACGAGCCATAGTCCATGAGTCGTGGCACATTTTCTAGTACAATCTATGTTTGCTTTCAGGTTTTTTATCTAGGGAACTATCAATATTTGTTTCTTTATTTATAGCCTGGCTTTATTATTTTTAACAAATAATTCAAGGTGGTGAACATATCCAATGCACCTTCTCCATCCTATTTTCCCCATAACAACAACCCTGTGACCTGAGTTGCATTGAGAGTTTGACTAAAATGGGACTAGAACTCCCAGTGTCCAACTTGTCAGACTGACAACTCCACTTTCTAGTGAAGGTTGTTGAGAGTGTGGTGGCTCAACAGTTTCCGCAACACTTGGAGGAAGTTGATTATCTAGACCCGCGCCAGTCCGGCTTCCGACCCGGGCACAGCACCGAGACAGCATTGGTCGCATTGGTTGATGATCTCTGGAGGGCGCGGGATAGAGGATATTCCTCTATCCTAGTCCTATTAGACCTCTCAGCGGCTTTTGATACCATCGACCATGGTATCCTATTGCGCCGACTGGGGGGGTTGGGCTGGGAGGCACCGTTTTGCGGTGGTTCTTGTCCTACCTCTCTGGTCGGTCGCAATATGTGTTGACAGGGGGCAGAGGTCGGCCTCGAGACCCCTCATATGTGGGGTTCCTCAGGGGTCGGTCCTCTCGCCCCTCCTATTCAACACATATATGAAGCCGCTGGGTGAGATCATCCGTGGTTTTGGGGTGGGATATCATCTGTACGCTGATGATACTCAGTTGTACATATCCACCCCAGACCACCCCAACGATGCCATCGAGGTTATGTCCCGGTGCTTGGAAGCCGTACGGACCTGGATGGGTGGTAACAAACTCAAGCTCAACCCGTCCAAGACTGAGTGGCTGTGGCTTCCGGCGCCCCGGTTCAGCTAGATTATTCCAACTCTGGCCATTGGGGGCGAAACACCGGCCCCCGTGCAGAGGGCGCGCAATTTGGGTGTCCTCCTGGATTCCCGGCTGTCTATGGAAGATCATGTGGCAGCCGTGGCCAGGGGGGCGTTTCATCAGGTATGCCTGATGCGCCAATTGCGCCCCTTACTGGACCGGGGTGCCTTACACACAGTCACTCAAGCACTCGTCACCTCTCGACTCGACTACTGTAATGCTCTCTACATGGGGCTCCCCTTGAGGTGCACCCTAAAGCTGCAGCTAGTCCAGAACGCAGCCGCGCGGGTGATTACGGGAGCGCCTAGACACTCCCACATAACACCTATCCTGCGCGAGCTGCACTGGCTTCCTGTGGTCTTTCGGGTGCGCTTCAAGGTTTTAACGGCCATCTTTAAAGCGCTCCATGGCTCGGGGTCTAGTTATATGCGAGACCGCCTCCTGCCCCATACATCCCTCAGACCGATACGCTCCCACAGAGAGGGCCTCCTCAGGGTGCCGTCGGCTGGACAATGCCGACTGGCGACACCCAGGGGAAGAGCCTTCTCTGTGGCGGCCCCAGCCCTCTGGAACAACTTACCCCCTGAACTCCGCACCATCTCTGACCTCCGCCTCTTCCGCAAGTGTCTGAAGACACACCTATTTCATCTAGCCGGCCTAGCGTAACCTCCATACTGACTATTAGATAGTTTTTAAACTTGGGATTTTAATTCGGTTTTTAGCGCAGGGCTTATTTATTAGAATAAGTATTTTAAATTTTATATATTTTATATATTTTGTATGTATTTTAACATCCCTGTGCGCCGCCCTGGGTCCTAACAAGGAGAAGGGCGGGGTATAAATGTAATAAATAAAATAAATAAAATAAATAAATAACTACTACACCAAAATGGCTCTCACTATATAGAGAGCTTCCAATATGCAGAGGTTTCAAACCAAGTTTAAAATCTAGGAAATTTATTGGCATTAAACATCACTATCTAGAACTGAGTATGTATGATGCACACAAACTGTGCCATGAATGCATGCATGACAAGGGATACAAATTATCCCTGACCTACGCACCTTCCGACATGCTCTTAAAACTTTTCTTTTTCAACAAGCCGGGCTGGCGTAAATACAAATTTTATTAATTTTAATTGGGTTTGTTTGGTTTTTAACTTTATCATGGGCCAAATTATTTAATGTTTTTAAATTGTTTTAACTTTTGTATATCTGTGTTTTATTTTGGCTGTACACTGCCCTGAGTCCTTCAGGAGTGGGGCAGTATAAAAATATAAATCAACTAAAACTAAACTAAACTCGGGGGCACCGTAGCAGTCATGTGGCACCCACAGCAATGGTAACAACTGCATGGTGCTCATGGCAATGCTAGTGCACACTTACCAGCTACTCACAGGCCTGATGGCCAACAAGCCATGGCCCGGTAGTGGTTGGGGGCTCCTGATCTAGAATGCTTTTTGAAACTTTTGATGTTATCAGGACCAATTCCACCCAGGTTCTTATAGCATCTCCTATTATGGCTGAGATGTCAGATTGTCACCTAACCCCATAATCCATCTACCATCATATGACTCTGTCAATTTAAGTTTGGTTGGTGAATCTTTCAGAAGAACAGTGCTCTATTTACTAACTCAGAATTTCTCAACCGTGGCAACTTTAAGATGGATGGACTTCAACTTTCCAAATTCCCCAGACTGACTGAGGAATTCTGGGTGTCAAAGTCAGTTTATCTTAAAAGTTACCAAAGCTGAGAAACACTGCGCTAGCTTTTCAAGCATCTGTCATATTTCCAGATCAGAATATTGCCATGCCTCTAGATATTGTTGAACTCTATAGGACACAGAGCTTCCAGGTCAATTATCTTTGCAGTCATGCATTTTCTTTTCCTATAGCTCTAAAATTGTGCCTGATGTTGAAATTTTTATGTTTCATGTTCACTATCTTGTATATAGATATAATATGTGGTGACTCAGTGGCTAAGATGCTGAGCTTGTCGATCAGAAAGTTTGGCGGTTTGAATCCCTAGTGCCGAGTAATGGTGTGAGCTCCTGTTACTTCTCCCCGCTTCTGCCAACCTAGCAGTTTGAAAGCAAGTAAAAATGCAAGTAGAAAAATAGGAACCACCTTTGGTGGGAAGGTAACAGCATTCCGTGCACCTTCGCCGTTTAGTCATGCTGGCCACATGACCACAGAGATGTCTTCGAACAGTGCTGGCTCTTTGGCTTTGAAACAGAGATGAGCACCGCCCCCTAGAGTTGGGACCAACTAGCACATATGTGCAAGGAGAACCTTTACCTTTATCTTACCTTATCTTATATGCAATAGTAGCAGTCAGAAATGGTCCTGGGAAGAAAAGCATTAATCTCATCCCTTGCGGGTAATGACCAGTTGTCTTTCTTAGAAACTAATCTTATTGCTTTCCATATGAGCTTCTTTGCCCAATGAAAGCATTGAAGATGTCTATGGAGTATGAGGACTTGTTTAACTTGGGATTTTCCAGGACTTCTGTACTAGGTTAGGGGTAGGGGTAGGCTCTTTGATCTGAACTATAACCTGATGTTTTGTTCTTTATTGCTGGGTAAAATAACCACAGTGACAGCCTGCCTTCCATGCATGTCGAATACACAGCAGTCCTTTCCCTTTCTGTGCAACACAATGTCAGCCTCCTCAGTCACACATCATTCATTGCCTGTGGAACATAAAATCTAATGAGAGCCAATTAGGGACAGTTTGCACTTGTAATGGGATCGCGAAGGGAGGTGTTTATCTTTCTGGAATCTCAAGTTTCCATAAACAACATCTACAACTACTATTTCCACATATCTATAATATTGCCTTCACTATCATTACTTTGCAGTATAAACCACTCATATAAACAATCTCTTTCAAAAGATTAAAATGTTAGCGCAGATGAAGCATTTTCTTGTTTTAAAAAAAGGGGAAACGACTATTTAAATCATTCTTTAAATAAGCAGCAATCTTAACTTTCTTTTTCACACTGAGAAACAAAATGTGGAACTGAGTTTTTATCCTAATAAGACTTTGGGGGTAAAAAAACAGCTGAGTAGGATTATACAACTAGAAATGAAAACTAGACCTTCTGAAAAACTTGGTTTGTAGAACTTGCATTTTGTTTCATAGTAGATAGATAGATAGATAGATAGATAGATAGATAGATAGATAGATAGATAGATAGATAGATAGATAGATAGATAGATAGATAGATAGATAGATATTTTAAAATTTAAAATAGATAGATATTTTAAAATTTGGCTTTTAGCATAGGAGAGGAAAGTTTAATATATATTTTAAATTATGTATTTATTTTTTGTATTTTGTATGTTTTTAAATTTCCTGTGCGCCGCCCTGGGTCCACTATGGAGAAGGGCGGGATATAAATATAAATAAAGAAAAGTAAAGAAAGAAAGAAAGAAAGAAAGAAAGAAAGAAAGAAAGAAAGAAAGAAAGAAAGAAAGAAAGAAAGAAAGATGATAGATAGATAGATAGATAGATAGATAGATAGATAGATAGATAGATAGATAGATAGATAGATAGATAGATAGATAGATAGATAGATAGATAGATAGATAGATAGATAGATAGATAGATAGATAGATAGATAGAATTCTTTATTGGCCAAGTGTGACTGGGCACACAAGGAATTTGGTGCATAAGCTCTCAGTGTACTTAAAAGAAAAAAAGATTCATAATCATAAGGTACTACACTTAATGATAGTCTAAATAGGTATGTAACAAAGAAACAACCCCCTAGAATCTCTTCTGGGCTTTCTAAGGCCTTGATGTCCACGTTGATTACAATCTGTCCTTCATTAATAAAGGTAGTTTGGAAGCCTGGGAGCTCTCTAACAACAAAGGCCAGCATAAAAGGGGTTACTGGAAGAGTATGATAAGAAGAGAGAGCGAGCAGAAAGAAAACACCCCGACTCTCTTTCTAGCCTGTTTGACGGAGATGCAACCCGGCAGCACTGAAAAGCTTCAAGATTAATGGAGAAAAGGGGGAATCTGACAGCTTTTCCGCTGGTTTCTCTTCTCCTGGGTGGGCTGGTTGGTCCTGAATGTCACTTGCTACTTAATCTTGTGTATTTGAGGCAGACTGATGTGTTTAGGGAGCCTCACTTGCTCTGTATAGACATCAATTGGTAAGGCAGATAAAAGGAAACAGCTCTGAATTGCTCCTGGATGCCTTTTATAGAGCAATTTCTAACAACAAAATAATTAGTAGCTCCTACCAAAGAAACTATCACACCTAGAATGTGCCCCTTAAATGGTAGGAAGCCGTGGTATGTTTGCCGTCCCCTTTCCAGTTTTCCAAAAGTTAGCCTGGATCCAGAAAGTTCTAACCTTTCCTTGCATAGCATGAGTATTATTTCATATATCCCTGAATGTCTGCAAAACTCTGATGAATGAATTTTATCAGGATTGTAAATGAAGAGATTAGCAAATTATGGTAACTCAGATTATCTAATCATTGATTAGTCTCTATTTATAAAAATAGATGTGGTCTTTCTGGCAGATACTGTGAGTTGGTTTTTTTTGGTTTTTTTTGGTGGCATGTTATTAGAAAAAGAGACATATCAGATGACAACATGTGGGTAAATATTCCATCTCACTAATCTTTTCTTAAAAGCATCTCTCAAACATGCAACCCTGTTTAACTGGTTATTTACTCATATATGATCTGTTTTTCTCAAACTAAAGCTGACAGATGAACCCTAATACTTTATGATGAAACAGGGCAAAAGACAATGAGTTAGAGAGACAATGTTTGGTTCCCAGAGTTAAAAACTCCCCAAGCAAAATTCCCCGTTGGTAGTCAGGGATGCCAAATCCATTTTATCTTTCTTTTCTTTTCCTAATTCTCCCTCCCTTTGCAGATCTTAGCTCTACCACTCCCACTCCTACAAGAACTCCTCCCACTCAGAGTCACTGGAAAATTGAAAACTGCAAACCTTGCCTTTCCCCTTATTTCAGAGGTCTCCAACCTTTGCAACTTTAAGTCTGAAGGACTTCAGCTCCCAGAATTCTCCAGCCAGCTTTGCTGGCTGGAGAAGTCTGGCAGCTGAAGTCCTTCAGACTTAAAGTTGCAAAGGTTGGAGACCCCTCCCTTATTTAACCAGTAGAAAACATTTTTTGGATCAAAAGTCTTCCTAGGGTAAGGGGAGGGGGGTGTTTCTCTCTGTAGGAAATTTATGCAAGATGTGCCAAAGTTAAACTTTATAATTTGTCAGAATTTGCTTAGAAAATGTACAAAACACGAGACTTTAAATCTAATGTGGTTGTTTCATTTGTGCAATAACTTGCACCATTTCTTTCCTACCAGCATAAGTCCATGAACTTTACTTAACTGACAAATATCACACACTCTGAACTTTCACACAAACATGTCTGAACCAGCATCACAGCTACTTTTCTTTCTCTTTCAATTATTTGGATACAGTCAGAAGATTTAACCTATAAATTACTGAATTTTGTGTCTAAAGCTCTTGGGAAGAAATGGCTTGTGCCTTTCTCCAGAGAAAAATCTACCAAATCATCATCCAGTGTTACTACATGGAGGATTCCGCAGTCCCTCTTTGTTCCTTTCGTTTTCTAAAGAAATAGAATTTCTAAATCTATGAACATAGTATTATCTAAATAAAAAATCTTATTAAAATTTGGATGAAACAAATCCTCTCTCTCTCTCACACACACACACACATATGTTGAAGAAATTATGTTAAGTTTTCCATGCAACAGTTATGGCATCTCAGACTGTTCTCTAATATAGGGGTCTCCAATCTCTGGCCCATGGCCCACAGCCCACCATCGGGTTGTAGTGTACTGGGCCACATGAGCAGTGGGCTGGCATGCACAAATATGGGCACAGCTCAACTCATGCAAGCAGCAGGGTGGCCCTCAGCACACAAATCTCAAGTTGTGCAAGTTAAACTGCACCCACATGCATGTTTTCAATGGCCCACCACTCAAACATGTGCTAAGTGCGCACACATGAGGACCGGCCTGCCACTCACAGAGCACGGTTTCCCTCCCCCCACCAGCCAGGTCACCAAGCCTCAAAAGTTAGGAAATGGGGCTCTAATAATTACATTTCACCTTTTAAGTTACTTTTGTTATATTGAAAAAGTTTTATTGAGTTTTACAAATTTTTTAGGTAGGGTAGGGTAAGGTGAGTTGAGAAAATATTTTGAGAACTTTCACGTCGAGATCGTGTCCCCTCCGGGGCTTCTTAACAAAACATAGATAATACATATTTCAATAGTACTACAAGGTGAAGAGAAGTGCATACATCATTGTAAATTCCAAATTCTATGCTAGCAATCGTGTACAAACATCCAAACAAAAGTTATACTGTATTAAAAAAGTCATTTTTTAGATCTAAGTCTCTTGGCAATTGTGCCTTCTTGTTCTCCTCCCTGACCCCCAGTGGGCGGGGCCGTGGCCCCCTCCGCTCCTCCAGTTTCATCCCCCAGGATAGAGGAATATTTTTTAAGAAAGGCTTCCTCCAAGTTACTTTTTTTTCTGTTGCAATTGCTATAAACTTTAGGGGCTTTCAATTAGCTGCCATATTTAAGCTTCTCTCTCATAACTGTTTTACAACAATGTTCAAGTCACAATCACTTGTATTTGCCTTCTAAATCACGTACAATAGTTGTTCCTGCAAACACACAGTGGTATATGCACGGATTGAAAAGTGGATCACCGTAAACACAGAGTTTATCTATAATGGGAATTACATAAATATCTATTTTTATGTATCCATTGTTAGCTTTATAACTCATCTTGCCAAATTTGTTGCTTTAACCTGGTTTTACAATTGGTATTTTGAGATGCTTGCCTATAAGTTTAGAGCAGTGTTTTTCAAACTTGGCAAGTTTAAGGTGTGTGGACTTCAGTTCCCAGAATTTCCCAACTTGTTGAAAATTCTGGAAATTGAACTCCACATATCATAAACTTGCCAAGCAAGAGGAAAACATTGCTCTAGGGTTTCCTGCGCTTTTGGTTGACTGTTAATTCCCCCTAAGAGATAAGAATATATTTAGACATGGTGTGCATCGTTGTTGCATTGTTGCACTTTTCAGTGGCTTGCAGTTCAGAACTAAAGTTCTGTCATGCAGTTGCATCAATAGCTTAAGCTTCCATCCAGCTTCCATGGACAACTCATATTATTTTATTTCCAGTAATAGCAACCCTGTTGATTAAAGTGAAAGGGAGTGGCCGAAAAACATCCTATGGGTTTTCATGGCTAATGATGGAGCAGTGGTTAAAGTGCAGTGTTACAGGCAAATTCTGCCCACAGCCTGGAGTTCAATCGTGACAAGGCTCAAGGTTGACTCAGCCTTTCATCCTTCCAAGGTTGGTAAAATGAGGACTAAAATTGTTGGGACAATAGGCTAAATGCTATTGATGGGGGATTTGAACCTGTATGTCTTCATTCCAAGTCCAATATTTTAACAATAGTTGTGTGGGGGAGGGGGACGGAGGGAGAGAGAGAGAGATGTTTACTATGTTTTCTTATAGTAAACATATCTTGGGTAGAGAGACAACAGCTGTCAGTTGAATGATAGATCACCTCAATGTTAGCATCACAGACCTGTTTCTTTCTTCTTTGTCTTCTGCAAGAGGTATTTCTAGACATCTTCCTATTTTTAACCAACCAGCTGTTCTTCTAGCTAGTTGTGTCTCTTTCAGTAAAGCTGCAGCCAACCCCTGATGTTTTGAATACATTTTGGGTGGGCAACTTCAAAGACTCTGGAATTTCGGCACCTTCTTTTGTTTAAAAGTATAATCCCTGAAAAGAAACATTTGTGAATGTATGCATTAAGTAGACATTTGTAAATTAATGCACCATTGCAGACGCCACACAATTACATTTTTAATTTGATTAATTAGAATGGATACAAACAACTATATAACTAAGCTGTAGCCTTGCCATGAAATACATACCTCTATGTGATAAGGTGGCAATGAGGGGTAGGTATACACTTGCCTTCCCTACCGATTCACAAATGTGAGAGAGAGCGCATGCGCAGATCCTTCCACACATGCACTTTTGGCAAAAAAAAGAGAGCATAAATTGGATGCCATAGAGTCGGGCATGGTGGGTGGAGCCTCCCGTGATTTCTGCTACTGGTTTGGGCGATCCAGTCCAAACTGGTAGAATACCACCTCTGGTGGCAACCTGTAGAATTTTGCTAATGAGACAGAGCAATAACTATTACCTGGGCTGTTCGGTAGAATAAGATAATAAACTAGTTATCAAATTGTTTTTTGCATAACACAGTGCATCTTTCTTTTGAAAACTGGTTATTTGAAACCTTCCGTCTGTGGAGTTAGAAGACGACAGAAGAAGCATGGGTTCCTTTCAAAGCAAAACAAAAAACAAAACAGTAACCATCTTGTTTTGGGTGTTGCATGTGGCAGAGATGTAGTTTCGGCCAATGATAGACAGGATCTTATCAATGGGCAGAAAATGGCTATCATTCTGCTGTTGTTTGAAAGACCCGTGAAGATGTGGTTCTTCATTGAAGCCATCAGCAAGGGAAAATGAAATCTCTCATTTCATTAGACTGGACTATTGTCATCTTCCATGGATGGTTTTTCGAGGACCCAACATTTGTGAATACAACTACAATTTTTGCATGCCTCATGCTGAACTAAGTTTAAGACAAGCAAAACAAAAAATTCAAGCCAGAAAGCAAAAGAAAGTTCCAAAATTTCAAAGCATTAAAAAGTGTCTGTGGAGATTTTCAATCGTCTAGGTAAATGTAGATACATATTAACAGAGTTAGAAGGGACCTTGTAGGTCATCTAGTTCAACCCCCCACTCCACCCAAGCAGACCATACACCAGTTTTGGCAAACGGCAGTCCAGTCTCTTCTTGAAGGCTTCCTAGTGATGAGGCTCCCACAACTTCAAAAGGCAGGCAGTTCCATTGGTTGATTGCTCTCACTATCAGAAAATGTCTCCTCATTTCCAGGTTGAATCTCTCGTTGTTCAGTTTCCATCCATTATTCCTTGTCTGGCCTTCAGGTGCTTTGGAAAATAGCTTGAGTATCTCTTTTCTGTGGCAGCCCCTCAAATATTGGAACACGGCTATCATGTCTCCACTCGTTCTTCTCTTCACTAGACTAGCCATGCCCAGTTCCTGCTACCGTTCATTGTATGTTTTAGCCTCCGATCCCCTAATCATCTCTGCACTCTTTCTAGAGTCTCAACATCAGGTCATGGTCCCGGAGGTGCTTTTTCCAAAGGCAATTGGACTTTTCTTTGGAAAATCTTTCACTTCTTATCCAAGAGACTTCTTTAGTTGGGGAATGGAAGGATTTATGTTCATTGCAGTCATCTGGTCATTAGCACTCTGAGGGTTGGTTTTAACTCTCTGGGTGTTGTTGAGACCACTTGGGTGTTTATCTGTACGAAAACAAAAGACAAAACATTCAGACACAAACAGAGCGATGTGGTATATGCAGTGTGAAGCAGTGAAACATGTGCAGACTTGTTCATTGGAGAAACAAAACAAACACTTCACAAATGCATGGCACAACACAGGAGAACAAACTCATCAAGACAGGATTCAGCAGTCCATCTGCATTTGAAAGAAAAAAGGTCACTCTTTTGAAGACAGCAAAGTTCACATTCTGGACAAGAGAAAACCACTGGTTTGAAAGAGGAGTCAAAGAAGCCATCTGTGTTAAAACTGAACAGCCCTCCCTCAGCATAGGGAGGGGGGGATACAATATCACCTATCTTCTGTTTATGACATAGTTCTTTCATCAGTCCCAAGAAGGTTCCACACCCATTTATACTCTGATTAAGGCGACTGAGGGGATACAGATAAATCCCCAAGGGCCCTCAGCAGTTTTCAGAGGGCTAACAACTTACCCTCAGAGTTCTGACAACCAGAAGATTACAAAGAATACAAATCCTTCCATCCTCCACCAGTCAGAACTGAAGAAACCTCTTGGCTGAGAACTGAAATACAAATTATAATCAAGACATTATATATTCTTGATTCCAATAAACGAATACAAACATATTGGATGAAATCCTGTTCTGCTACCCCATGCCCTTGGAGCTTTCCTTTTTACACCAAATACTTGGGCTATGGCAAATATTAATGTTATTCTGTGCTCAGACTCCATCCCAGTGACCCTTCCCCCCCCCACAACAAGACTTGTGGTGATTTTGTAGACATTGTACCATTTTGTCAAAATACATCGTGAGCTGCTCCAGTACAAAGAGAGGAAGGAAAGATATTTTACATCTTTCCAATGTCTTTTTAAATACAGGCAGAAGAGTAGCAGGGCTTTAGCCTACAAAAGTGTTTAAAAAAAACAAAAACCTTTAGAACATTTATGGCAAACAAACCTGGCTACTATTACTAACAAGTGAGTATTCTAGCTAGCTAGATTCACACATGCTCATTGAACATATTACAAAACCAGCACTGTGAATCTGACAATAGATTATTAATATCAACACAGGATCCAATCTGAGTCGATCACTGAGACCAGGGCAGGGGTGGGTTGCTGCCGGTTTTACTACTGGTTCGCAACCCCGCGCACACCAGACACACGCTGCACGTACATGCACTGTTCAATGTAAATTGTTCTTCATGCATGCACAGAACAATTTACAGTGAACTGTGCACGCACAGTCACTGAAAACCAAAATGGCAGCGGCCCAGCAGTGGTGAGAGAACCAGTTTTGGGGTTTGGCAGGCCTGAGTTGCTACTGCTTCTGTGACCCAGGCCGAATTCCACTACCAGTTCAGCCGAAACCGGAGAAGCCCACCTCTGGACCAGAGGCTTTGTCTTCCGAGCTTTTGGGCTTAGGCTGGAGCCCATCTTCAGGCAATTTTTCTGTGTGGTCTGGGCTGTTTGGTGTGTGGTACATAACAGTGTGTGGTATGACACACAGAACAGCTCAGAGCATAGAGAATTTCCCTGAAGATGGCTCCAGGATGAATCTGAAAGCTCGGAAGACAAAACCCCTGGTCCCGTTCACTGACCCAGTTTGGATCCAGCAACATTATCCTGGGACACGTATATTTGCCTTTATTCATGAATATTAACACAGCTTGGAAGAAAATTGCCATTTTAGGGCAATCTAACTTCTTGCACCATAACAAAACAAAGAGATTGCAAGTGGTATAAATTACCCTGTGCTATATAAACAATCTGTTTTGTTTGTCACTGGTACATTTATAAAACAATGTCAAGGAATATTACAATATGCAATAAACAAGTGGTAAATGTTTTACAACTCTGCTTACGTATAGTCTCAAAATGAATGCTGCTTTGTTAAGATTTCAGTCTCAGCTCTTAAACCTTAGATCTTCTTTTCATGGACTCAACTCCCCAAACACCTTAATTCCTATGTTTCTTACAGGGTTGATGGGAAACGTCCATAATTTTTTTTTTATTTGTGAGACTTCTTATCAAAGTAATTTTAATTCAAGTTTTCAATTCAAGTTTTAGCTGATCAAATGTACATCTTAATAAGAATAACAGCAAAACAAGGAGCATACATTATTTTTTGTAGATGATATACAAATATTTTTTTCCTGGTAGCAAAAGGAAATATCATAATATAATGCTTGCTGTATAAAGATCTATGGAGCATTTTATTCTTTTTCTCAAACTCTACTGCTCAATGAATATGAGGCCCCTTTTAAAGAAACCTACAAATAATGAAAATGTTGGTTCAATTAATAAGTCAAAAAAAGGCACCAGTCATGTTTATCTATAATCTTTCTTCCAAATTTACCTCTGAATTCCATTCTCACATTCTTTTCTCTTTCTAGAGCCAAGCTGAGACTTTTTTCAGCTTCAATCATCCTCCCCTCCATGAATATTGTTTCCTGTTTTAAAGGCAAATGTTTGGTTTTCCTTGCAGAAAAACAAGCATTTAGTGGCATCATAATAATCCTAAAACAAACTTTTCTCCAGAAACTTCTGTTGAAGGAAATGTTTATTTGAAAAGTTTGATTTTCGCTCCTGAATTTAGGTCTTGACATAATAAACTATGTGGTTTCAGGGACACTTAGCAAATCTGGAAGTTTAAACTGGTCCTCCTAGCTGCACATACCAAATCACCCAGACACACACGTAGGTTTCTCACAAGCAGTTCAGTAGTTCTTCATAATGTTCTTCCAAAATGATAAATGATCAGTTTTCTTCTTATAATCAAGAGATAGCTGAAGCTCTGCAGAAGCTCTCCTAATTTATTACGTTTATTTTACAGCTTAAGATTTTTTCCAAACTCCTCAAATTACATAGCTTCTCTTCCTTTCCTCCCTCCCTCTTTCTTTTCTGTTGGCCTATATAATCTCCGCCTAGCTCTGCTCCCTTGGATCACCTCAGGTCTCTTTTACAGCCACAGGCTTGAAAAAAATAGCTGTTACATCAAAAAGTATACCTCTTTTACAACTGCTTTACATTAGGACAAAGTTATTCCGAGTATATCATTTTTCTGCACTGTTACAAAATAATCCAATCCCTAAGGCAAATCTTTATTGTGTTTAATGTACTCCTAAATACATTTATCTGGGTCTGAAACATATAAGAATATGAATATATGATGCTTATAGAAAGATAGAAAGGTATTGGCCTGTTACAAGGCAGGAGGATAGACTATAGACGATATATACCATGTTTCCCCGAAAATAAGACAGGGTCTTATTTCCTCCCCCCCAAAAAGAGCTTGGCCTTATTTTCAGGGAGGTTTTATTATTTTTGAGGTGTGGGAGGTGGTGAGCATGGTCACCTCATGGTTGCTGCTGTGTTGCAATATTTTTGGGAAGGGCTTATTTTCAGGGGAGGGCTTATTTTAGTTCATATGCTTAAAAGCCCAATTAGGCATATTATCCGGGCAGGTCTTATTTTTGGGGAAACAGGGTACCATTAACTCATATTTCATATTCATATACCAAACAAACAAACTTGTGTTATAGTATTTCCCAATGTTAACAACAACATTTGTTGTGTGGCTGTGTGGACTTTGGTAAACTGCGCACATCAGGCATGTGCATAAGCAAAGCACGCGCTCAGCAAAGCAGTTGTTAAACAAGTAGGATCCCATCCCTGCATAAAAGGAAGTCATCAGTCATTGTTCCACCTGATTTTTCTGCAAGACCCTAAGGAAATGGAGTCTCTGTTGAGCCTTCCTGACCACCTGGAATGTATTATTTTTCCATGTGAGATCTGGGCTAAGGTGGACTCTCAGGTATTTGAAAGAGGAGACCCTCCCCACACAGCCCTCCCTTGATGTAGAATGGTGTCTAGTACCATTTTGTCGTGCTGGTATTTATATGCAAGTTGTTTTCTGAGCATCATGTAGATAACTTCTGGACTTCTTCCCTGTGAACTAATTCATCTCCTCCTGTAATAAGACCCAGTACGGTGATATCATCTGCAAACTTTATTATCATATTAAATGAATCAGAAGATATGCAGTTGTGTCTGTACAACAAGTACAGGTAGGGACTGAGCACACAGCCCTCAATCAATCAATCAATCAATCAATCAAATTTTTATTTATATAACCGCATCCTCTCCCCAAGGGGACTCGGAGCGGTGCACAGGGAAAAAAATTAAAATACTATAAAAAAATACATACATAAAACAAATACGATGGATAAAAACGAATTAAATTAAGATTATCCCTGCGCTAAAATCCCCAAGTTATAAGGCTAAAATTCCCTAGCACCCTAAAGGTAAAGACTAACCTAGGCCGGCCAAGCAGAAAAAGTGTGTTTTGAGTTTTTGACGGATGGAGCGGAGGTCCGTAGTTGTTCTAATGTCGGGGGGAAGGTCGTTCCAGAGGGCTGGGCCCGCTGACAAAGTCTAGTGGACGGCACCCGGAGAAGTCCCTCTCTGTGGGAGTGAATCGGCCGGGAGGATGTGTGGGCCAGGATCCGATTCCGCAGATAGCTAGGTCCCGTGCCATGGAGCGCTTTAAAGATGACAACTAGCACCTTGAAGCGCACCCGAAAGACGACAGGCAGCCAGTGCAGCTCGCGCAAGAGAGGTGTTATATGGGTGAACCTAGAGGTCCCCATTATTGCTCGCGGGGCTGCATTCTGGGCCAGGTGAAGTCTTCAGGTGCACCTCAGGGGGAGCCCCATGTAGAGAGAGTTACAATAGTCCAGTCGGGATGTCACGAGGGCATGAGTGACTGTGCAAAGGGCATCCCGATCCAATAGGGGGGGCAACTGGCGTACCAGGCGAACCTGGTAAAACGCCCTCCTGGCCACGGCTGTCACTTGATCTTCCATGGACAGCCGGGTATCCAGGAGAACACCCAAGTTGCGCGCCCCATCCACAGGGGTAAGATGTTCGCCCCCTATGGCCAGTGATGGAGTCAACTAGTTGAATCGGGCGGCCAGAAACCACAGCCACTCGGTCTTGGACGGGTTGAGTCTGAGTCTGTTACTTCCCATCCAGGCCCGCACGGCTTCCAGGCACTGGCACATCACCGCTACGGCATTGTTGGGGTGGTTTGGGGTAGATATATACAACTGCGTGTCGTCAGCGTAGAGGTGGTACTCTACCCCAAAACCATGGATGATCTCACCCAGCGGCTTCATATATGTGTTGAACAGGAGAGGCGAGAGGACCGACCCCTGAGGCACCCCACATGTGAGGGGTCTCGAGGTCGACCTCTGCTCTCCTGCCAACACAAATTGCGATCGACCGGAGAGGTAGGAGGAGAACCACCGTAAAACGGTGCCTCCCACCCCCAACCCCCCCAGCCGATGCAATAGGATACCATGGTCGATGGTATCGAAAGCCGCTGAGAGGTCTAATAGGACCAGGATGGAGGAACAACCCCCATCTCTGGCCCTCCAGAGAGGAGAGCCAGTGCTGAGCTTCAGGAAGGAGGATGTGAAAGACCCAGTCCTCACTGTTTGTGGCTGGTCCATCAGAAAGTCTTTAATCCAATCGCAGATGAGAGAGGGAAAATTCAAGTCAGTCAACTTTTCAATGAGGATGCCCAATAAAATGGTGTTGAAAGCTGAGCTGTAGTCTACGAAAAGCATTCTGACATAGTTCTCATGTTTCTCTGCATGACTCACTACATAATGTAGGGCAGTATCAATGGCATCACCTGTTGACTTATTTCCTCTGTAGGTGAACTGATGTTGGTCAAAGTTGGATGGAAGGCATGGCCTGAGGTGTTGAAGAACCAGTGTCTCAAAGCACTTCATCGCTACAGATGTCAGTGCAGGGGTGAAATTCAGCAGCTTCTGACATGTTCTGGACAACCGGTAGCAGAAAATTTGGAGAACTGGAAAATACCATCTCTGTCTGGCCCCAGAGTGGGGTGGGAATGGAGATTTTGAAGTATCCTTCCCTTGCCATGCCCACCAAGCCATGCCCTCAGAACCAGTAGTAAAAAAAAAATTGAATTTTACCACTGCATCAGTGCAATGGGTCTGTAGTCATTCAGGCAGTTTATTGCTGTTTTCTTTGGGACTGGAATGATAGTGGCTGCTTTCAGACATTGTGGAACACTGGCTTCTTGCAGGGAGATGTCACAAATCCTTTTAGGACCTCTGATAGTTGGTCAGTACAGGTTTTTACCACTACCCACGCACCCTATCTGGACATGCCACTTTATTGGAATTCACAGCCTTAAATACTGCTCTCACTTGGTGTTCATGTAGGATGAGTGGCTGGGAGTTGGAGGGCCGGCAGGTTGAGGCTACAGGATTGGGTCTCTTGACCTCATAGCGGGTGAAGAATGTATTCAACTCCTCCACCAATGAGGCATTTGAGTTGACTGTCTTCGTGTGTATGTGTAGAAGGTAGAAAGTTATTCCCACCACCAGCTCTACCATGTGTGCAACTCCTGTGGAGTCTGCAGGGGAACAAAAAACTTTCCTTTTTTTCCTCCATCTTGTGAATTGAAGTCTTCTCCCTACAACTGGAAAGACATGGGGAATTAAACTTGAGGTGATAAAAAGGCCATGTTCTAGACGTGAAGTATTGCTTCTGCCAAGTGATGAACTTAAACAGTTTTAAAATCATAACTCACTCTTCTGCAATGCATAGCTATAAAATTCCCAACATTCAATGAGTTAAATGCATACTTAAACAGCTTGGGAGATCTAGTGAGCAATGAGATGAATACTATTTGCACTGATGTTTTGGTCAGTCAGTGATCAGTCACAGCAAAATCCATTCAATTCTACAGGAGCTTGAATTTGTGATATAAATATGTATTATGCATCCAGATATTATCTTGATAAATTGACATTTACTACTCAAAATACATTTTTCTTCAGCCCAAAACACCAGTCTCCAATGATGCAAAATAAGACCTAACAGTACAGGTAAGCCTTTTGTTGAATCAATGATGGATAGTCCCAGTTTCAAATTTACACTCCAACTTGGAGCACTGTACTCAGATTAAGCTGCCTCATGGCATTTTTTTGTAACTAAAATATTGACTGGAAAACAGATGAATAACACTAGGAAAAGATTGTTATAAATAAAGAATAGGGATATTATAACACATAAAAAAATTTAGTGCCTCAAGAAAGAATAGGCACAACATTATCTGGGCTCAGACTTCAAGAAACTGAGAAAAATATTATGGGATTTCTATTTCTTGTCTATAACCAGGCACATTGTGAAAAATTGCAGTGAAATCTTCTCCAGCAGGTATAGACTTCTGTCCTAAGAATCTGCATACAGTACACTGATGCAAAACATCATATCCATTAAGGAGCTTTTTCCATAAATTCTGATGGAATATACCTCACCAGACAAAGGAATGAGTGATGCAGAACAATAGTATATAATTCAACTAGTAGGACCTCTATTAAGCCGTCTTTGAAGGGCTCAGTGTAGCTCTTGATGGCTTTGTCAGTGGTCTTCATGCAAGTCTGCATGAAGAATAATTTTGTTTCACTATGTGTAATAGTTTATCATTGTGTATAGACAAATTCCTTGTGAATCCAATCACACTTGGCCAATAAAGAATTCTATTCTATTCTATTCTATTCTATTTAAGGATATGCTAGCATATCATAGGAGCCATGTATAACCCTTTAGAAGACTCAGTCTCAGTCCTTTGAAGAGGGTTGCTTTCTGAAGTTTGCTTTTGAGGGTTGCCTTGCAAAATGAATCATTAAATTATTTTCTCCCGTTGGTGGAGGGGGAAGGCTCTTGCCTCATCACATCCTAGACTAGATAAATCATTGTTTCAAGGCAGCCACTAAAAAGCAAAACATCCAAGCAGCTTGGCACTGCATGGAAATCCTTGCCCAGTAGAAGAAAATATGAAAGAAATACCCAAAGTCTTTGGAATTTTGCCTCTGGTCACTTTGCCTGGACTACTCTGTGCATAGAAAGAGTTACAAAATAGCCCCAACCAACATTAGATGTTGACACTCCACTCAAAATCTCCAAATGATGTTTCCTAGGGATTTCACATTTATATTGAATAGCATGAGGGAATAAAATAAATCTCTCAAGGATACCATAGGTCAGGGACCTGGTTCCCCTCACACATATGTGCTAGTCATTCCTGACTCTAGGGGGCAGTGCTCATCTCCATTTCTAAGCCAAAGAGTCAGCCCTATCTAAAGACATCTCCGTGGTCATGTGGTCAGCATGACAAAATGCTGAAGGTGCATGGAATGCTGTTATCTTCCCACCAAAGGTGATTCCTATTTTTCTACTTGCATTTTTAAATGTTTTCAAACTGCTAGGTTGTCAGAAGTTGGGACAAGTAACAGGAGCTGAGTTACATGGCGCTAGGGATTCAAATGGACAAACTGATGACCTTTCTGATCAACAAGCTCAGCATCTTAGCCACTGAACCACTATATGTGCCCTGTACACAGAGACCTAGTGTTGAGAACAACACGCTTTTATACCCATAGCAGCTGCCATTTATTTATTTATTTATTTATTTATTAAATTTATACCCCGCCCTTCTCCTTGTTAGGACCCAGGGCGGCGCACAGGGATGTTAAAATACATACAAAATATATAAAATATATAAAATTTAAAATACTTATTCTAATAAATAAATCCTGCGCTAAAAACCGAATTAAAATCCCAAGTTTAAAAACTATCTAATAGTCAGTATGGAGGTTACGCTAGGCCAGCTAGATGAAATAGGTGTGTCTTCAGACACTTGCGGAAGAGGCGGAGGTCGGAGATGGTGCAGAGTTCAGGGGGTAAGTCGTTCCAGAGGGCTGGGCCCGCCACAGAGAAGGCTCTTCCCCTGGGTGTCGCCAGTCAGCATTGTCCAGCCGACGGCACCCTGAGGAGGCCCTCTCTGTGGGAGCGTATCGGTCTGAGGGATGTATGGGGCAGGAGGCGGTCTCACATATAACTAGGCCCCGAGCCATGGAGCGCTTTAAAGATGGTCGTTAAAACCTTGAAGCGCACCCGAAAGACCACAGGAAGCCAGTGCAGCTCGCGCAGGATAGGTGTTATGTGGGAGTGTCTAGGCGCTCTCGTAATCACCCGCGTGGCTGCGTTCTGGACTAGCTGCAGCTTTCGGGTGCACCTCAAGGGGAGTCCCATGTAGAGAGCATATTAAAGCAGATTCTTACAGAATAATCAGATTTATTGAAGGAGGAAATAAGGATTCCGTTTACATAATTTTTGACAAATGGATACATTGACTTAGCAACCTATTTATCTTTAAGTTTCATGGGAATTATTTGAGCATCTGCTAACTGCATCAACATACATCTAATGGGAAGGACCAGAATTTATGTAAAACAGTTCCCTTAAAGCCCAATTCATGGGGCTTTAATGGTCCAAAAGGATAAGTAATATTCATTGAGAAGTCCAGGAAAATTATCAGGGCTTCACTCCTTTCCCATCTGGACTCTGGCATCAACCAAAGCAGTCAAAACAGCATCCATACTAAGTATGCATGCATTCCTTTGAGTCAGTTTTTGACTCCTGGCAACTTCCCGGATTAGTGCCTGCGGTTTTCTTGGCAAGTTTTTTCAGAAGTGATTTGCCCTTGTATCCTACTACTAGGTTTGTTCTTAAAGCAAGTCTAGGTATATCAGTTTCTAGTCTAATATGACATCCTAATTGCAATGGACCCAGAAATAGTGTTGGCCAGAAGCATTTGGAGTTGTAAGGCTGTTCCTTTTTTAATCATTGTGCCAAAGAACAGAGATGGCTTCCAACTGGCTTCCATCAATTTAGCTCTACTTTGGCTAATTTTTACAGGAAGGTATTATTAGCTTGTTCTTTGTGGCGCCAATGTAAGTGAAAACTCCCTCCTCTTCTCCTATGTCATGGGTGAGGATTTCAAAGGGATCCAAAACAAGACTCACACTCTAATGGTGATCCAATTCCTCATGCAAATTCTTCCATAGGTGCACCAACTCTTACCTATCTATCTCTTCAAGCTTAACTCCTTGTTAGAACAACATGGTGAATGAGTTCTGCTAGAAGAAAGAGGGTGCTTAGAAGTGATTGCACCAACCACCTGGGCCATCTACATATTTGACAGACCAGCCAGGTTTAAGCATTTGTGCTAAATACCATGATGGGAAATTCCACAGAAAATTATCCCAAAGCCCCTTGGCTGGACCATTTTAATTGACCTCCAGAAATTATCGGTCTACAATTAAGTAGACAATTCTAAAGTGACACCAGGGGTGGGTTCTGGCTGCTGCTACTGCCAGTTTGCTCAGGGACATGCTTCGCATGTGCGCTTGATATGTGCAATGCAAAAACCAAGATGGTGCTGCCGTAGGAAGAACTGGTTTGGGGGTGTGGCAGGCCGAGTTACTACCTACTCAGCTGAACCAGGCCAAAACGGTAGGAACTCACCTCTGGGCGACACTTATAGAAATGTCCTCCACACACTTTCAAGTCAGAGATGAGCCCTACTGTTTGCCTGACACAAACACTAATTAGGGCCGGTCTATGGCCATCATGGCTCTGACAGGAAATCTGAACTTTCTCAGTATGAACACTGAAATCTCCCAAGATAAGAAATATGGACTGCTCCACTGCCACACCAGAAACTGCCCTGGGTAGCTTAACAGAACCTGTCCCACTTAGCAAAAAGCTATTGAGGAAGGCCTGTGACCTTCTGGGTGCGTTACAAGGTTTTGATGACCATCTTCAAGGTGCTCCATGGCAAGGGGCCTAGCTACCTACGAGACCGTTTGCTGCCCCATACGTCCCTATGACCAATACACTCTCACAGAGAGGGTCTGCTCTGGGTGCCATCAACCGGGCAATGCCGGTTGGCGACGCCCAGGGGAAGAGCCTTCTCTGTGATGGGCCCAACCCTCTGGAATGCTCTACCTCCCAGACTCCGTGTCATCTCGGACCTCCGCCTGTTCCGCCAGCGGTTAAAAACGCACTTCTTCCAACAAGCCGGCCTGGCATGATTTTACTTGACACTGTACTGCTTTTAGTCGACCAAAGTTTTAATTCAGGGGTTTTAAATATGGGTTTTAGCGCAGGGTGGGTTTAATTTAATTCAGTTTTAAGAATGTTTATTCTTGTATATATGTATATTTATATTTTATATTCCCTGTGCGCCGCCCCGAGTCCCTATGTGGTGAGATGGGTGCGGCTTATAAATATGATTAAATAAATAAATAAATAAATAAAATAAATAAATGAGGAGGTTTGGTACATTCATACACTCTTACATTGCTCCAGCCATAGAAATACAGCTTGCATGCTTAGTATTATCACATTGACGAATGTAGCTTCTGATCAGTGAAATGGAAATCCTGTAGGATTTTGTCTAGGCTCATATATCTTGCAAAGCCCTGGTTTGATTAGCAAACAATAGTTGGCAAACTTCATACTGTGGACAAAAATGTAAATTGGGCTTTACAAACCACAATGGATAGCTCAGACAACAAGCTAATTAGAAGCAAACAAATATTACAATGCCTTCATTCAATGGTAAACAGTGGTAAATTTGGTAGTGTTAAAAGATAAAACATTTATGATAGTATTTTTACTGGAAAAAAATCAGTTGTGGGAGCAATTTGCTTCTGGACTCAGAAAATGTAGATTATATGAACTGATTATGTTATCTGAACTATAAATAATTTTAACTGTGGATAATCTACAAGTCAATTCCCAAATATTATTTATAAAGCAGTTTTTTCAATAAATTATAGGAAAGTTTAACTTAGAGTTTGAACCACACGCTAAAGTATATAACTGATGTAATAAAATAAGTAAATAAATAGTTTACCCAAAGGAAAAATTGTTATTTCTGATTCTCTTTGTGGCCATTTTGAGCTGTGTGAACTTTGCTTACAAATTAATACCAATTTAAAATCAATTTTAGTTACGGCTGATCTTTAAAAACATCTCCCCTTAATCTTCCAGATTATTCTATTAATAAAATCCTTCTGACCAGTCATCTGCACATAGAGATTTGCTTCTTAATTTGCACAACAAAAACAAAAACTGCATTGGAGGGGGGAAAGCACATAAAACTATTATTTCAGATTACAATAAAGTATGAAAAATTTGGCACAAGCCAAAAACCAATGACATGTATATTGGTGCCTAATTTATTCTGAGTGCTGAAACTGAAATTTCTTGGCTCAGAACCTACGATTCCTTCAAGTAGAATTTTGGAATTTTTGGCATGAGATCTAGACTCTCTTGTTAATAACTAATGGCAAAACCAAGAACAGTCTGTCTACACATTTTCCCTTCATTCTCAATATTTGGGGCTGTTTAAAAGCCAGAATCAGGAATTCTTTACCGTTTAGCGGTTTGCATAACAATTTCCTAAATGGAAGTTTGCATGTGGGGGGGGGGGGAGGCTGGAGGAGAATCTATTTCTCAATTTGCCCTTCTAAATGTTGTTCAGCTTTCTCAAATGCATACTCACACACACAACATACCCACACATACAAGCATCTCCAGAAAAATTCCGCAAGTAAATTCAATACTCTGGAAGGATTAGAATAAGAAGAGTATGTGACTGAAGAAGAAAAGTGATGTGATGCTTATTATTTTACTAAGGATGTTTTGAAAATCTGTTATCTCTGTCCAACAAGCGTGATCTCTGTATAACTCACATATAGATGCCTTGTAGGATTAGTCCCATTCTGTATTCCATTCCAAGAAAAGAAACCTCATGTTACCATCCGATCAAAGAGCTGGTTGAACACTTACTCTTACTCTGTCAAAGGTCGGTAGGATGGGATATGGTGAGTCCAACCTTCTTTCATGTTTCTCGTTCCTTCCACAGAAGATCATTGTTATCCCAATCAGTAAAATAGCCAGCAAATTATATATGTTGTGATTCAATCACTTACTCATTTGTATCCATAATGCTGAATTTTATATGTTCATAATGAACTGCAACACCAAATTTGTTCCAGACATTGATTGATTGATTATGTGCCATCAAATAATTTTTGACTCCTAGCAGTTACATAGATTTTTTGCATAAAGGTAAAGGCTCCCCTCGCACGTATGCGCTAGTCGTTCTCTAGGGGGCAGTGCTCATCTCCATTACAAAGTTGAAGAGCCAGTGCTATCTGAAGATGTCTCTGTTCTTCGGCCAGCATGATTAAACGCCAAAGGCACATGGAATGCTGTTACCTTCCCACCAAAGGCGGTCTCTATTTTTCTACTTGCATTTTTACATGCTTTCAAACTGCTAGGTTAGCAGAAGCTGGGACAAGTAATGGGAGCTCACGTCGTTACATGGTACTAGGGATTTGAACCGCTGAACTGCCAACCTTTCTAATTGACAAGCTCAATATCTTAGCCACTGAGCCACCATGTCCCTATTTTCTCCACAATCTCTCCCTTTTGGGTCTTCCAATGATACTCTCACTGTTGCTGTAACTGAGTCTGAAAATATATAATTCAGAAATATACATTAAAGGTGAGAAAAAGATGTCAGGTAAAGATTCACCTCTCCTAAATAAATTTGTAACGTTAGTACTGATCAATATAACAAAAATGTGATGATTCAGGTCTGTCTCATTTTCTTCATGGTCACCCTGTCCCAAAGATGAAATTATAACTTCAACCATATAAATTAACTAGATCCAGTTTGGTGCAGTGCATCTTCAATCAGCCCTGCACCATTTTGTCCAAGGTCTTCGTCTCTTGCATTGTTGATCAGATAAGGCTGCCAGAACAAAAGGACTCCCATTCATCTTGGCATCATTCACTCACTTTGAATATACCACAGGTGTAATGGAAAAACAGAGGATTACTATTCTCCATATGCAAAGTTGCAAAGTCACTCTCAAAGGTGTGCTATTCTGGAAGTTTGTGATTAAAATGTCTGCAGAGTATGTGCATTGTCCAAAAGTACCCAAAAGCTGTTAGCTGAAAGAAAAATGATGTGACAAGTATTTTCCACCGAAGGAAAAGAAAATGATTTTTTTAGAAAATCATGCACAAGTATCAGAGAAGAAGACAAAAGGGATTTTGTTTTTTCAAGAAGCATTTTTGCAGCATGGCCCAGAAAGCAAAGAACATGAATTTCAAAAAATCATATTGTAAACTGGCTTACAATATTTAAGCAAAAAACTCGATAGGTAGCACACATTGGGAAGTTAAAGCAACAGGAGAGGCTGCAGGTCTATAACCTATTATAAAGGAATTTCTAGTTAATTTAAATGCTTTCAGATCCTCAGGTTTTGATGAAATATTCAATGCAATATTCAGGCTGCTGAACTTGCAATATTCAATCTGGGGAAAAGAAAACTGAAGGAGATGCATTCAAGTAGGCTGAAGGATGCCATTGTGAAGGTGGTGAAGAATTATTTTCCACAGCTGAAAAACTAAGGAAACTTTGTTGACAGTAAGGTCTTCTCACTAAGAATGTGGTTTCTCTATGTCTGGAGATTTTAAAGAAATATCTGGGCATGTTTGAGGACAATTTAATTTGTATACTTGAGCTGCTTTAATTGGTATTCCAGTATCTTGCAGAGCATTGAACTAGAAGATTTATGTCTTTCAAATTCACATTTCTATGATTTTATTAATCTGATGCTTATATAAAACTTTGCAGTTTTAGTAGGCATGCTATAAAGTTTTGCTCTTATAATTTGCAGTAATTATTGGCAGCTGACTGAATTAAATAATGGAAAATAATTTTATTAAACTATTGAAGGAGAAATCAAACAATGCAAATATTTGTCTCACCAAATCCCATTATAGGTACTCATTTGTTTAATCTGTAGGGAATAAAATACTTAAATATCATATTTATATGAATCATTATTTATAAATAGAATGAAATTCAGATTAAAATAAATCCTCCTTTAAGTCAAACTCAACTCAGTTCCCGGTCATCAGCTTCATAATCACTTCATGACCACATAGTTTTCTTGGAACTGTGGGGACATGCTCTGCCATTGCAAATGACTGAAATGTTTTTTCAACTTCTCAGTATAGTTCAAAACCATCCTATTTAGTTCTGATCTCCTATTCAAGTACTAATTAGGTCCATGCTGTAAGGTTTTTTTGAGATCAGCCAAGATTGGTTCCATGCTGTTATTTAGCAGGTTCCAGTGAAATCCACTGCATTTCATTCTTAATAACTTTCTTTTGGGCAGAATTACGTTTGACTCTCAAAAAGAATTTTGAGGTTTTGTGTTATCTCTTTAAGAATAAAATGACAAACAAGTTCCAAAATTCAGTATTATAAGGTATGGGCATGCATATTATACTCATTTCACCTTCTTGCTCAAAGACCAAGTATTCCAGTGCTCAAATGTTTGCTTATTATAAGCAAACATTTTACTATATTACTATTTCTTTGAGAAAAATTGGTGTAATAGCCATTGTTGGTGATTCTCTAAAAATAAATGCCAACATATTGAAATTGTTCACAGTAGTCAATGCTTTATATTATGTTTTCCTCTGGAATGAATTGGATTCATTCATTCAGTTCTATTTATTTTCAATAGTCAAAACACTCTGTCCTGCTTTACTAAGTAGAAATTTAGTCACCACAAGTACTTGAGGGGAGGTGTTGTTAAAGTTGAGTTGCACAGCTAGGGTGGTGATTCAATATAAAAGACATAACTCAATATTCTTTGAACAGTTACATGAATCTCAGTCATCACAAAACAAATAAAACCAAAGAGAACATGCTTCAAGATGTGGTTTCTTTTAACAGTGATTATTTATCACCTTTCATGACAAGGAAAATCAAAGACAGCTTGGATATTTCTGTTCCTGATTGCTGGGAAAACTAAAGGCTACAAAGCTACTTGTAGGGAAATGTTCATTTTTGTTTCAGAGTAGGACAACTCTTACCAAGCCTTGCTATTTCATATAGGAAATAGTAAGAAATAATCCTGGAAATATATACAAGAATAACGCCTTAAATTTTTCATATTTTGCTGCATTTTAGTTGCCTTAATATACAAGAAGTTGGGATGTGCCACAATTCTTTTATAAATAGACACACTCATTATTAGGTGTTTGTATCTCCAAAGTGCTTTCAACTGGCCATAGCTAGGTAGCAGATGTGGATCTACAAGCTGTTGTAGCAAGGACACCACTACTAAATCAGATGTGCATTCCAGCTGCCCTCTGCTGGCTATGGAGGAAATGCCATGACTCAAAGATCACACTTCTATGGATGATTCGTGTGGTCATGAATTGTGATGGTTTATGGTTTCCAAGAACAACTCACATTATTTTCACTAATATACATTTCTGTGACATGAAGCAGTGGGATGAAATAGCTGATTCCCCAACCCTTCTTCATAATGTTGCTGCTTTTTCAGTTAGAGGTTGAGGCATTTCCCCTGAGTTGGGATATGATGTTAGAAAGTGCTGTTGGATAGAGCACTCTTCCCCTGAAGGTTACTTCAGATGTAATGGAAGATGATGAATGCTGAAAGAGTCAGATACCCATCAAGTTACTTCTTAGCTAGTTAGGGCTCTTCATCTTCTGTCCTTTTCTTGAACCCAGCAAATTTCCCCAAAACCAGCTAGTTCCATCCTCCTGGCCATGTTATTTTGAAGATCCTATGAGCTAGTTGAATCAGAAGCAGTGCCTGATTAGCTGATTTAATAGGAGATGAAAGATTCTAGTTTGCTAAGTGAAAATTGTATGCCAATAATTCAGAAGCAGCTATAAATCAATTTATGTACAATAACTCAGAAAGGATGATACTACAGAGTTAATTATTCTTTCCTGGAAAAGAAAAAAAATCAAATGAAATGTTGCTGTACAGTAGCTTTCCCTCTGAAGATATATAGTATATTTTTTCGCCATTACTTAAATCCAAGCAGCATGGCTCTCTAGAGAAAATGTTTGCAGACAGCACGGTGTGAAGGATCCCTGATCTTCCATTTTAAATGTTCTTTACTAAAAGAATCTCATTAATTGATTTCTCCAACAAATCTTCCCAACATTTGGGCCGAAGATAAACATCAACAGAGGTATAATTTCTAAATATCAAAAATAGTTCTTCCACTTTATTATATATTTGCTATGAACTGAATTCTCAGAGAAACCAGAACAGATTCAAAGAAGAGCAAAAAAAAAAAAAAGATTAGGAGTCTCAAAACTAAGTTTTGTATACAGAAATTGAAGAGCTGATATTTAACCTTGAGGGGGAAAACTAATACTGATGGTGAATGGCAGCATAAAACAGCATTCTTCAGAAACCTGGCTTTACCCAGAAAATCAAATTATAAGAAGACAGCTTTGATTAAAAGTTTTAATTTTTTAATGCTAAAACTCTCCAATTCAAGAGTAATTCAACCAATTATTTAGAGAAGTGGTATAATCTTACCTCCCTTCATATGATCAGGCCAGAGGATGTTTTGATTTTATTTATTTAACAAAAAAAATATATCAGAATATAGGCGGAATAGACCTATAGATCCATCAAACTTTATACGACGAAAAACCTGTTACAGTGATACAGAAGTAATGCAAGATAGCAATTAGTTACTCTGCATAAATTATTATATGGACACCTACTTTGCCCTCCAATATGAAAAATAATAACACAAATTATGATAAAAACAAAATTAACAACCTGAAATCTTATTGTCAATTTCAGACTTCACTGCAGAAGTTGAATGTTGCAGTTAAAATATCAAAATAGTGGGTTTATTATTTGCCTAGGCTTCTGTGAACACATTACTCATAATCAAATGCACCAATCATAATGAATTTAGGATGGCTTATTCCCATTACGTAAGACTCTAATCTAGGACTCTCTGGATATATTTACACGTCTTTGTATAATCCAACTACATTAAAATAATGTGAGTGCCAAATTGTTATGGTGTAATATATATGAAATATGATGCATGTATATGCATGTATATGAAATATATGACATTTCTTCCTATTTTCCCCAGAGGCCCTGGCCCAAAGTTACACAGACGGCTTTTCATGGTGGATCTAGAACCCAATCTCCTGGTTTCTAGACTAGCATCTTAACCACTACACCAAACCGGCTCTCTATTAATTTTGATTTAAAGAGTTACCTTTGAAAAAAATTATATGTTGGCACTTTCAGAGCAAAGTAAAATATAAATTTCATATTATTGCTGGCTTTTTGTGTTATTGTTTCATTCCTTTTAATTTCTAATTATGGATGTACTTAAAGGCCCCCCCCCCCCAACTTTGGTTTATAATAATAATAATAATAATAATAATAATGTTGAATTTATTGACCGCTCCCTCTCCCCACAGGGACTCGGGGCGGTGCACAGGGAAAATAAAAGCAATAAATATACAAAATACATACAAATTTAAAACAAATTAAACTTATTCCTGTGCTAAAATCCCTTAACTAAAAATCCCCACTAAATATAAATATACATTTGAACTCTATTATAACTCTATTTTTTCAGTATCAAGCAGAAAACAAATGTAGAGTCCATTGATGTATTTGGTAGCATAGATACCTTGAGCTTCATAGGATATGCCCATTCATACAGTAGAACCTCTTGAGCCTCATAGGATATGCCTTGAGCTTCATAGGATATGCCCATTCATACAGTAGAACCTCTGGTCACGAATGCTTCTGACCACCAAATCGGGCTCCAACCAAAACATTCACAATTTTTTCTCCTGTGGCCAATTTCCCTTTCCGTACCATTTTTTTTGTAAGTGCCATATTTCCGAAATTAGGTTCAGGTCATGACCAAATCGGTTTACGACCAAAGTTATGGAACAAATTATGGTTGTGACCAGAGGTTCTACTGTATATAAATGAATCTCTTTCTCTCTTGTTTCCATGCAGGATTTTGAACATTCAGATGGCAGCTACCAAAAATAAGATCAGTTGTCCAGCTGTGTCCTAAGATAGTTCTTGGTGAAGTTTTTGTTTGATTTTAATCTTTATAAAAAGAATTGTAAAAATGACAAGGAAGTTTTGGTTTTCAAACCACATATATTTCACTGTTAAGTCAAAATATGCATCCACATACCAAAAGAATCATGTGACATTCATTCTGAGATAAATTGTGAAGAAAGTAAATGGAAAAAGTTTATTCATCATCTATTACACCAAGTGCTGATAAATTGGTCACTTTTCACTGGAAACCACTGGGGCAGTATTAATAGTGAGTGCAGATCCTAATCATGAAACATTGGGAGCGTTGGAAAGGAAAAAAAAACATAAGCAGGGAGCTCATAATCCTGCTTTACAATCTATGCGGCAAGAGGAAGGGGTAAATCTTATTATGGATCAAGAATGAGTATCAGGTGAATCTGAGATTATTCCTGTCTCTGACCTATGCATCTGAATACCTCCTCTGTATATCAGACATTTGGATACGTCAGGGGCAAGTACCACAAACACACATTACAAGAGAAAAAACCATAAACCTTACTGAACCTTCCAATTTTAATAAAACAGGAGTACATTTGTTTTTAACTAACGTAGCATAGATACCTTGTATTCATGGCACATCCTTGCTCCTAAAATTAGCAAAACATGTCACTATGTCTTGGTATACATTTGTTTGTAGTAACTTCTATAAATATTGTTGCCACATCCATGGAGAGAAGTGTTGTCAATTTATCACTGTTGGCCAGAATTATTTTTGCAGCTGTGGAGCAGGTTAATTGTGGACACTAAAAGATAGGAATGCAGAGTAAACATTCCTTATACCATTAATGCATGTCATTATTTTAGCAGCCGTATGTTACCTTATTTACTGTCACACTAAGGTCATACTCATTACTTTAAAGGTAGGGAAGCAAGTCAGTGAAGCATTCCAAGTGAACAAATTCATCAGGTTTAAAATAGTCCGGTGGGGACCATCCACCATTACTGAGTATTTGTGGCTCACACCTTCAGCATTATATGAAATGGGTTTTTAAAAGAAACATCTATAAATATATTTATTTGCGGATGGAATAAATTATCAGCTGATCAATATTTGGATACATGTACACTATGGCTGGGCATTTTATTGAGAAAGCAATGTTCAGTGTGAGAAAATGACTTCTTATATTTGCCAAATGAGGTACAAAACTTAAGTCATTATTGGAAAGAGAATATAAAAATCTAGATATGCACAATTTTATTTGTGTGTGTACATTTCTAGAGTAAGTGCATCTGGGTTGCATATAAGGATGCACTTAAGAGTGCTTGGGATCAGCACATATATAGAGAGAAAATGCATTAAGAATGCATTAAGACTCTGGTTTCAGACTCCTCATTCAGAACAAAAAAACCGAATCAAAGTGAAATACTTTCTCATACCAGAACTGTATAATTTAGAATTACGATACTGACAAATGTCTCCCACTTCACTTTTTGGAAACCCTAATGAAATGTACCTTTCATTTATTTTCCACTTTTACTATATTCCTCCTTTTAAGTTCATATATTTACTGTATTAAAAAAAATTAGCATATGGAGTTAGTGACTGATTTTGAATATATCATCAGACAGTCTCCACAGCCTTCCTAACCTCATATGCAGTAACAATGCCAAACACAATTTCACTGAGGGACGCATCAGGGTTGTGTTTGACCTTGGAGTGGTGATGGCCAGGGTGGGCATGGTCAGCTAGACGTCACTCATGTCAGGGGCCCCTGTGGTAGCCTACGCGCTCTGCCAGCAAAAACAGAGCTCAGGAGGGCCATAAGTGGCTCTCCTGTGCTCCCTTTTCCCTGGCAGAGGGTTGCAGGAGGCCATCGCAGCTGAAGACAGAACTCGGGGGACAGCGTGCAGCCCTTCTGAGCTTGTTTTCTCTGGCAGAGGCATCACAGACCGGTCTTTTGTTGCTTCCAGGATGGCCTCGCGGGCAAGATCTAAGCACCCTGTGGGCTGAATCTGACCCATGGGCCTTGAGTATGACACCCCTGCCTTATAGAGTAGGTTCCTATGTTGCAGACTAAACTGCTTTTTCTATGGAGGGAAATTTAAAAAAGACTTCCTGAATGGACCTCTTTCAAATGCATCAAATATTCCTGCAGGGATATTTCAAAAGGAGGAAAAAAACTCTTTAGATTCAGGACATCGATAACGTGTTGACATTCTTCTGGAGGCTGTAATACAGTAATCCCTCGTTTTTCGTTATTAATGGGGACCAGAACCTTCCGCGAAAACTGAAAAACCGCGAAGTAGGATTCGCAATACACTATACCGGAAACTTGAGTTGGTGGACATCGTTTAAATCAAGCACTAGGGGGGGCTTGCCTCCTACCAATGCATTTTTTTTCTATTCTGTATTTTTGAAAAACCCGCGACGCACTGAAGCCGCGAAACATGAAGCCGCGAAAAACAAGGGATCACTGTACTGACATTTGCAATTTGGCATCCTTTGTATTTCAAAACAATTTTGAGAAAACATACCGGTACATTTTGAGGGGAAAAAGTCTACAAACTTTTCAGTCAGGCAACTTAAGCACTGAAGGATGTTCTGAAAGCTATTTATTTTCCCTGGGAGAAGAAACCATTTTATTTATTGGGGAAATATAAACAGCCAAACATGAACACTGACAATCCATGTGAATTCTGCAGGATCAAATACAATTTCTGCTTGAGATTCTATCTATCATTCTATAAGATTTATTGGTAGTTGTATTCCAGTGTAAACATTTTTCTGTAGTTACAGATAATGGATGAGCTGGACATCTAGAGAACATTGACTTTAGGTGAAACATTTCCTTTTCTTGCTAGTGTTAAGCATTGCCTTAATTTGATTATATAGATTATTCTAACTAATTATTGTATGACTTGCTTCTGTATTCTGTATTTCTTGGAATGGTTGGATGCTTTCAAGTATTTGTGGATATGGATAACCATCCCAAACACATTATTGAATATGAAACCCAATTTAAAACATAACATACTTAAATGTTCTACACAGCATTTATTGTCATTGTGGTTAGCGTAAACTATATAAATCACAAAACAATTCTTTCTGCATGGCAGTTTTCTGCCTGAAATTTGTTAACAATGCTGCATTTTAGTGTAAAGTCAGGGATATATGGAGAGTTAGCTATCAATCATTGTTTTTAAGTACAGTGAGATACAAATCTTTATAATATAAATTACTTGTTACAAAAAAAGGGCATCTGGGTTAGCTAGTTAAGTACAAAAATCTGTTAACCTCTATAAATAATGAAATGCAAGAAGCTCAATAATACAACACATACATTGGGTTACAATATTTGAATATGTAATTGCAGACATGTGGCACAGGCACATTATATGGGACAGGCAAAAACACTGAACACATTAAAAGTTTAAAAATGTAAGCACTTTGGGGGGGATATGAGCACACGACATAAACACCAAGCAACACTCTGAGCAGACAAAAGGAGCCACTGACAGTTGTAAAGCATTCAAACCTGGCAGAAACCTGTCCAAACAGCTGCAGTGGGATACTGATTGATTGTGTTTTTATTCTTACTGCTCAAGTGCTGCAGACAGTCATCAGTCTCAGAAAAAGCCCAACGTGGGCACCGGCACCGGCACCCTTACAAATGCACCCAGAAAGTAATTTAACAGATGCCTGGAAGAGTGTAGCACCACAACTTCCTCAATTAAAACAAAGCAGGAATATTCAGTAGTGGTTAATTTTTCTCAGCGGTGGGAGCTAGAATATGGAAAGGGAATTTTATGTCATTTATAATGAAATGCCAGATTGGGTGGGTGGGAAGGAATAGAGCAGGGTTAAAAACTGCTTTCTGATTAATGTACATTCAAGAACACTTTAAGTAGGTCATGCTTTTTTATATACCTATTTTTTTAAGAAATGTGAGGTGTTCTGGAATACAAAAGTGTTTTTGATATTAACCGCAACTCCAAAATGGAGTCCAGCTGACATTAAAAATGAAAGGGATGATTCAAAGTCATTTAGCAGATCTGAAGTATCTTTTTTTTAATCAAGTAGAACAGAAGTCAAACATTTCTGATGGAAATTCTTAGAGAAATAATAACATTTTTGTAAAATTTATTTTCATAAAAGTTCTACAGGTAGACTGTATATATGTTAATCAAAGGAAAACTCCACAGAATACATTGCTTACTCCCTATTATAGTTAGCAATAGCTATAATTTGTATTATAAAGGAACTAAATATTTTTTTTTATTCCTAAATAACTTTATTTATCAGTTTTTAACTAGATTGGGCTAAATTCATGATTAAAGGTGGCAAAATTGTTTGACTCTTACCTGCTGGCCATGGTATTCTTTAAAGAGACAAATAGGGCCCAATTATTGTTACAGAGTTAGCTCCATTGTTTCCTTTTAAATGATTTTAATCAAATTTATATAAATGGGGATTTTCCCTACAATGTAAATGAAGTATGATTTGAGTCAATTAAAATTATCATATTCTTATATGATAATTTCTTGTGATGGCGCTAAACATGAATTAAAATAACCTATTTATTTAATTTGTATACTGCCACATGCCTTCTAAACAAGCATTACTCTGTATAATTCAAAATGCCTATCACTATAGAAATGGCATTGCAGGATGGAAAAAGTGGTGATGTCAGCAAATCAATTAGTATTACAATGTTTAGGTTGTGGTCTACTTTAATTTCTACATTTGGTAATCTCACCACTACTATTATATACATATAATTATATACATGTGGCATCAGGAATAATTGAAAGTAAAACTGGCTGTTTCCCAGGGGAGGAGGTAAATGTTTTTAACACAGAGATTTATAGAAAAAATCACTTTTAGTTCTCAATCATGTAAAGGTGTAAATTATGTAAAATATGGCATTCTTTGCAAGTGATTTCTTTCTGCAGTTGTCTTAAAATTAAAGAAAAATCAAGCCAAAAATGAAAAAATACAACAAAATGCTGCAGTATCTCAAGACTTGTTTCACTCTAGTTTTGATCAAGGATTCTAATATCTAATATACAAATTCAACTTAAGAGCAATTCAGTGCTGTATTATGAACAAGGCAGTTTTAAATTTTGAAGCAATCTTCCAAAATAAGCAAAACTGGAAGATGGATACATTCTTGGAACTCAATGGAGTGTTGTCATGTATAACAAACAACAAAAGTTTCTATTCTCAGGAAGTTTTTTTTTTTTTTTTACACAATATTTAGTCTGGAATAAAATTTAAAAGAAATCTAATCCCCTGAAAATAGGGGTATTTAAAAAATATAGACAGTAGACTTTCAAATATAATTCAGAGACACTGAATTCTTTTTTTTAATAATTCCAATGGCTAGGAATTCTAGCATAACACTAGTCATGAATAATACATCCAATGATTATTTAAACTTATTTATTGTTCTTATTTCTTGTTTTTAAGTACAAGGGAGCCTCCATTTCATCATCATTTTTATACAATCATCAACTTAATTTTAATTTACAAAGGCAATTTGCACTTGAGGCTTCCAAATCCTAATAAAATACTGATATTTTCATTGTTTGATGAATGAATGAGGTCACCCTTCCTATTAAATTAATAGTTTGCATTATTATTTTTTTAAAAAAAGTTAATTTGTAAGTGTTAAAAAGTAGGGGTGGGGTACATTCTTTGAAAAGTCAGCAGTTCTTTGCATCAAAATGAATTCCTTGGTTTTGAAACATACTCTGGTTCTCAACAACTGTAATTTCCACAAAACTTTGGCTCTCCCTTTACAGCTGGATTTAAACTTTGCCCATACCAGCAAAATTCTGCATTATGGCTATTACAATTCACGAAACTCTGATACAGCAAACTGATTTTTTGGTAAATAACCAGAATTCACGATTCAGTAGTACAGACCCCATTACTGAAAAGAATCATAAATCTGATTCACAGAATTTATAAACAGACTTTCTGGGATTAATGCAAAAATATATTTATTGCAAGCTCTAACATATCCTTCTGTATACCAAACCATAATTCAGCTGAAAGAGAGACAAACAGGTACAATGTTATCTGAGAACCACCCTTGTTTTCTTCACATCCTTGAAGGCTCAAGATCTCTGTCTTCTAGTAAATTTATCAGAAAGCCAAAGCTGTCTTTTACTGACTCCATGTCATCCAAGGAACAGGGTTTAAGTATCCAACGTTTCCCTCGTGCAAGTGGTTCAAGTTCCAAATACTTTTTGATCTATTTAAAAAAAAAGAAAAAACAGCATTTTAAAAAATTAGTTCCGTTTATTTGCCAGTTTACCAGTTATCGTATTTTTCGGAGTATAAGACGCAGCGGAGTATAAGACGCATCAAGGTTTTGAAGAGGCAAATTACAAAATAAAGTAGGTAGATAGATAGAGGGATAGAGAGGGAGAGAAAGAAATTGAAATACAGTAGGTAAGTAGGGAGAGAGTAGGTAGGGAGATAAAGGAATAGAGAGAGAGAAATAGAGAGAGAGAGAAATATAGTAGGTACCGTATTTATCGGCGTATAACACGCACCGGCGTATAACACGCACCTTCATTTTAAGAGGGAAATTTCAGGAAAAAAAATTTAATTTCAAATAAAGAACTTTGAAGCAAAATAAGGGTAGCTCAGAACTTTTTTTATTAATATTATACCACTTATAAGGTAAATAATGTAAAAGGAAAATGTGGTGAAACTCACTTAACGACGGCCTTGGTTAGCAACCAAACTTTTAGGCTCAATTGTGGTCATAAGTTCTTTCTTTCTCTCTCTCTCTTTCCTCCTTCCCCCTCTCTCCATTTCTCTTTCTTTCTCTCTTTTTCTCTTTCTTAATCTCTCTTTCTCTTTCTTTCCCTTCGTCTCTCTCTTTCTATCTGTCTCTCTCTCCTTCCTCTGCCCATCTCTCTCACTCTGTGTTTGTCTGTCTGTCTCTCACTCACTTAATCAGTCTCTATCTATCTGTCTCTCCCTCCCTCTCTCTGTGTGTGTCACTCACTCTGATTCTCTCCCTCCCTCTCTCTGTCTCTGTATGCCTGTCTCTTCCTCTTTCCCCCTGTCTGTCTCCGATTCATTCTCTATCTGTGTCTCTCTCCGTCTCTCTCCCTCCCTCTCTTTCTCTCTTTCTGTCTTTCCCTCCCTTCCCCTCTGTCTCTCTCTGTGTATGTCAGTCACTCCCTCTCTTCCCTCTCCCCCCGCCCCAACCCGGGAAGCAGCAGAAGGGCTGGCATGCCAGAGGTTACGGACGCCTCCTCCCACAGCGGGCCAGGTGGCCCGGCAGGGGCGTCAGGCAGAGAAGCCGCGAGAAGCCGCGCGTATCTCCGCCGGCTTCCTCCGACAGGGAGGAGAAACGTGTGCTGTGGTGGCTGTCAAAGGGAGCCGGGGGAGATGCGCGGAGCTTCCCAGCCCGATGCCCCTGCCGGGCGCAAGGCTCTGGGAAGGGCAGAGAAGCTGCGCGGAAGGGAGAGAAGCCGCGCGAAAGGGAGGGAAGCCGCGCGTATCTCCGCCGGCTTCTCTGCCTTTCGCGCGGCTTCTCTGCCCTTCCCAGAGCCTTGCGCCCGGCAGGGGCATCGGGCAGGGATGCCCCTGCCGGGCGCAAGGCTCTGGGAAGGGCAGAGAAGCCGCGCGAAAGGCAGAGAAGCCGCGCGAAAGGGAGGGAAGCCGCGCGTATCTCCGCCGGCTTCTCTGCCTTTCGCGCGGCTTCTCTGCCCTTCCCAGAGCCTTGCGCCCGGCAGGGGCATCGGGCAGGGATGCCCCTGCCGGGCGCAAGGCTCTGGGAAGGGCAGAGAAGCCGCGCGGAAGGGAGAGAAGCCGCGCGAAAGGGAGGGAAGCCGCGCGTATCTCCGCCGGCTTCTCTGCCTTTCGCGCGGCTTCTCTGCCCTTCCCAGAGCCTTGCGCCCGGCAGGGGCATCGGGCAGGGATGCCCCTGCCGGGCGCAAGGCTCTGGGAAGGGCAGAGAAGCCGCGCGAAAGGCAGAGAAGCCGCGCGAAAGGGAGAGAAGCCGCGCGTATCTCCGCCAGCTTCCTCCGACAGGGAGGAGAAACGTGTGCTGTGGTGGCTGTCAGAGGGAGCCGGGGGAGATGCGCGGGGCTTCCCTGCCCGATGCCCCCTCTTTGGCCCTTCCCCCCGCCCGTTCGCTCGCTCCAGGGGGCTGTGGCTCCGGCGCAGCCACAGCCCCGGGCATTCCGCCCGCCCGTTCGCTCGCTCGAGGGGGCTGTGGAGCCGCGCGTACAGGGAGGCGGGCGCCCGGTGCCCGGACGGGTCCGGCGCAGCTCCCTGACATGCCGGGCCCTCTGCTGCGGACCACTGTAAAAACATGGCTTCGGCGTATAACACGCATACATCATTTGCCCCCTATTTTCAGGGGGAAAAAGTGCGTGTTATACGCCGATAAATACGGTATGTAGGGAGACACAGAGAGAAAGAGAGTGTGTGTGTGTGTGTAGGTAAGTAGAAGGATAGAGACAAAAATAGAAAGAGACAGAGAGAAGTAGGGAGGGAGGGAGAAAGAGTGTGTGTGTAGGTAGGTAAGTAGGTAAAGGGAGAGAGAGAGAGAGAAATACAATAGGTATGTATGGAGAGAGAGTGTGTGTGTAGATAGGGAGGTAGAGGGATAGAGAGAGAAATAGAAAGAGAGAAATACAGTAGGTAGGGGGAGAGAGAGTGTGTGTAGGTAGGTAGGTAGATTTATTTATTTATTTATTTTATTAAATTTATACCCCGCCCTTCTCCTTGTTAGGACCCAGGGCGGCGCACAGGCATCTAAAAACACAGAAATACAATAAATATCGATTAAAATGTAATTAAATTCATTAACCCGTGCTAAAAACCCAATATTAAAAACCCTACCAAATTACAAATTTCCTTAAAACGTCAGAAACGGGGGGCTATCCTAGGCCGGCTTGTTGGAATAAGTACGTCTTAAGACGTTGGCGGAAGAGGCGGAGGTCCAAGATTGTGCGAAGGTCGGGGGGTAGGTCGTTCCAGAGGGCCGGGCCCGCCACAGAGAAGGCCCTTCCTCTGGGTGTCGCCAACCGGCATTGCCCGGCCGACGGCACCCGAAGAAGACCCTCTCTGTGGGAGCGGATCGGACGAAGGGATGTATGGGGCAGGAGGCGGTCTCGTATATAGAGACCGCCTAGATAAAGGAATAGAGAAATATATATATAGAGAAACACAGTAGGGAGAGAGAGAGAGAAAGAGAGAGAGTAGTAGGTAGGTTGATGTTTCCAGGTGTATTTATCCATGTCCTGGAGAAGGAAATCGCTGACAAACCTTAAGACTTTGTTTCTGCTGGCACAGAAACAGTTAAAGAGCCTTCCGAAAGGGTGAAAAAAAAGCCTTTGTATTCTGCAAACCTCCCCAAAACTGCCCGTTCCTCCGCGAAAATGGGGCTTTTTTTTTTCAAATAAAAAGCATGAATAGCCTTGGGGGAGGGGGGCTTGCAGAGTGCTCCTGGGGGTTGGGAAGGGTCAAAAATGAGCAAACAACCAGCCCATTTATCACGAAAACGGGCCCTTTTGTGTCAAATAAATTGCATGCATAGCCCTATGGAGGCTTATAGAGTGCTGCTGGGGGAGGGAGGGGGGGGAAACGGCCCATTTTAGGCTAATTTCTGCCCTCCCCAGCCCCCAGGAGCTCTCTGGAAGCCTCCATAAGGCTAGGCACAGCCAGTTTGGTGAAGGGGGCAGGGTTCCAGGAGGCAAAAAAAAATGCTGTATTCGATGTATAAGACGCACCCAGATTTTCAGCCTCTTTTTGGAGGAAAAACGTACATCTTATGCTCCGAAAAATACGGTATTCTTTTCAAACTAGAAATGGCTGAATGCTTATTTTTGGAGTTACAGTATTTCTTGCTACTCTTGACACCAAGTTGATCTTGTGCACTGCATATGTTTATGTTATATGGATAACTAGTTTGTCTAAATGCTATTTTTCCATCATGCAATACATTATACAATAAGTTTCTAAATTAGAGATATTAGAGACAATTAGTCCTTTGGATGAATAAGTATGTTCAAATTCCCAAAGAGAAGATAATATACAGACATATTTAGAAACCCAAAACTAATTTTAATGAAATAGACAAGCATCAAATTCCATTTAAAGTTATATGACTAGAAATATTCAGAATGATTATTAGTAAATAAGATAATTTTGTATGTATTCTTAGTGATTTGTTGCACATCAACATCCCTCAGACAGCAGATTGAAAAGTTATTTAATTCACTGGATTTCACACATCCTAAAAGTTACAACTCAAAATATAAACAGCTGTCAAAATCAATTTAAGGTGTGTTTTTGAAAGCATATGTAAACAGTATGCAATGGGGCAAGGATTATTCTGAATGTAACTGAATTGACTGGCAAGCATTTATGGAAATTATGGGTATGAATTTAACCTTGAGAACATAAATGGAGATTTCAGAACAGGTGCTGGCATGACCAAAACTGATTCTAAACCCAAATATGAAATATGAAAAGTAAAGAAAAAGACCAAGAATTTTGTAGCCCAATACAAAGTATAAAATGGTCTTCTTCTTCCATTCCACTCACAGACTAGAGAAGCTTTCTTCAAGTTAAGCTTGAATTCCGGTGACTTCCTGCAGACCTTCAGGTTGTATTCTTGGCCGTAAGACAGAAGTGGATTGCATTTGCCAGGGATGTTTTCTCAACTTTTTAATAAAGTCTATAGCCCTGGCATTTTGTGGAAGTCTTCCATTCACACACTAAACAGGTTTAAATTAGTTGAGTCTTATCTCAAAATCCAATAATAAAATAATGTCCACCACATCTGAGGACAGCAAATGACTTAAGGAATTTTTATTAATTTCCCTTCCCAGCATTTGCAGTCTAAGTTGTCCCATTAACTTTATTTAATGGGACAACAGATCCTGAGGCTTTATTTTTCTCTAAATGTTTAGATACACTAAATTAGATACACATACACTAATTGTGAAGAAAGTGATTCAATATATATTCTACCATCTAAAAAATATCATACATTTCATTGCATAATAGAGATATGCCCCCTGTAACTCATTTTTTGGTATGTCAATAAATTGTAGAAATATATTAAATATAAACTAATACTAATAGCTAATACAAAAGTATTTGTATTAAATACTTAATAGTATTTAACTGAATACCTGATAAAAATACTTAGTGTTAACTATTTAATACTAATTAAATTAAGTATTCAAAAGCGAATACTAACACAAATGCATTGGAGAAGTCAATGATGCTAGGAACGGTTAGTGGAGGAAGAAGAAGGGGCATGCAAAGAACACGCTAGCTTGATGCCATCAAAACTGATACAAAAATGAACATCCAACAACTGAAAGAAGCTGTGTTTCACAGGAAAGCATGGAGAGCACTTGCTATAAAGTTGCCAAGATTCAGATACAATTGAATTGTTAAAACAACAGCAACAATGCTAGAAGCAACAACTTTGGACACCATATCTTAACCACAGCTCTAAACAAGCACAATTGGAACCATAATTTATTAGGTGAGTTTACCCAACCATTGTTCAGTCAATGGGATTGAGATGGGCAGCTATAGAAACTGAATAAGTAGGTAGGTAAGTAGGTAGGTCGATAGGAAAGTAGGTAGGTAGGTAGGTAGGTAGGTAGGTAGGTAGGTAGGTAGGTAGGTAGGTAGGAAGGAAGGAAGGAAGGAAGGAAGGAAGGAAGGAAGGAAGGAAGGAAGGAAGGAAGGAAGGAAGGAAGGAAGGAAATAAATCTTGCAGTTAACCACACAAAATATAGAAACTGATTTTAGACTATTAAATCAACAACTGTCTATACTACAAAGAACACTATTAAAAAGATAAAATTTGCATTTTTGCAACACAAAATGTAGACAAACATTAAGCTTTCTTATTATTTTAGATCATACATCACTGTAAATATGGCTTTCGTTGCTGATGTATTCGTAGTATTCGTAGTTGCTGAGATAAGAGAAAATCAATACCTCTGACCACTTAAATGGAATTAAAATAAAATCAACTGACAAGGTATGGCCAAGCATGGGTTTAAAGCTAAGATTGGAAATATAATAAAAGAAAAAAGTACATTTGTTTAGTTTAGATGGCTATTTTCTTATCAAACTCAACTTATTTTTTGACTCAAAGATGCTATTACTTTTTCAGTATTTTCAGTTGCAATACAGAAGGATTATTGAACATTCAAAAATGAAATGCAGGGAAGGGAAGGCAGAGAGAACATGGTCAAAGGTTGGAAAAGTTTTAGAAGCAATTAATATGGCCTTGAAATGTAGTTGCTAAACTACAAGATACTATGTCTAAAGAAAGTTCCTACAAAGAGCAACTTAGTCTAAGTACATAAATGCAATCCTGTGTCTAAGAAAATTTATTTAAAATTATTTTTTTCCTTTTATTCATAGAATGCAAAGAAGTCCGAAAAATGATTATGATGAATTTACCAAGTGGTTATACTGCTATATAGCAGTATCATAGAAAATTCCAATTTTATTAAACAGTACTAAAATTATAATAGGTATTAGAAAGATATACCCCGTGACTTGATATGTAATTTGCTCCTTAATTTATTTCTTTTCTTCCATTCTAACTACAATATATTAAAATATAACTACCATTAAAAATGGCACCAATACAGAACAACAAAGTTTGCTAAGAAATATTCTGATCACTGAATGAAGTTAATGAGTTTAATTCCCAAACTCACATATCAGAGACAACCAATTACCCTGTCTGAAACACAGACTTGTAAAACTATCAAGTAATTGTAAAATGGTCTGCTACACACGAGTAAGATGTTGTTTAAATGGCTTGTTTGACTAGATGCATTCACCATGAAATTGATTCTGTTAAAACAGTATTTTAAAACCACGTTTACGTTAACTGCATGGACAGAAAATGAGAAAAAAATCTGGCATTATAAAGGGTGGGCTTAGGTATGAGTCCAATTTTATGAGGTCGAGGGTTACTTGAATGAGAAACTCATCAACTGTGGTCATGCCCCATACAGGAACTAAGGCGGCTGCATACAATTAAGTTATGCTACTAATTCCATGTCAAGGACAATAAGGTCCTTTCTAAACCATCACAAAAGCATGTACTTAAATTATATGGCAAGAGGAAGTTACACAAATCCCTTATCATATTTGTGTAGAAGCACCGTATAAAAATACTTAATTCTTCAAGTAAAAGGACTACTGGTAACTGTATGATTGGCATTTTGTTGTTTAAACTTCTGCTTGCAGTTAACGCAGCATTTGAGCAAAAAATCTCTATCCATGCACATATACCATAAGAAGAGCTCTTTTGGATTAGAATGCCTAGTTTGTTATTCTAGTTTTACAGTAGTTAATAAGATGCCAATGAGAACCCCAAAGAGATCATGACAGCATCATCCTGATCATGTTTCCCAACAACTGGTGTTGAAAAACATAACTTACTGCCTTCATAACTAGACACTGACTGCCTTTGCATTAATGACTTATTACATAGACAACCCAAGTTTGCCACCCAACACATTCAGCATAAAGCTGTTGCCAGTTTTCATCATAGTATATTTACATGTATTCTCAGGTATACTTGTATTCACATGTATCATTTTAGAAAACAGACCTCTACTTATATCTACCATTCTTCCCACTCCTATCCTAGATATGCCTTAATGGTAGCTTTAAGTATTATTGTATCTAAAACTTATTTTACAATTAAAATATAAGAATCCTTACTCACCTATTTTCTATCATCTTAGTTAAATAAAAGGGGAGTATAAGTCCTTACAAATCTTAAACATAAGTATTGGGGTTTTGAACAATGAAGATGTAGCCCCCTCCCAATTTTGCAGAGGTTTTTTTAGCGGGAGATGCAGTTCACATATATAAGCAACACAGAATTTGAGCAAATCAGGCTAGGTAAAGGACAGAACCAACCTATTTTAGTGTTACAGCTGTAAACACTTGTTGAAGGAGGAAACAAATTCATTTTAATGTGTGTTAGTGCTGGGATGCATCTAAATTAAGTTGTCATAAGGTTAAAAGGAGGGGAAATGTATTCAATTACAAGGCAGAATATGACAGTCTGAAGCCAGGAAATACTTTTGCAATAAAGCTAAAGGATCTCAATCATAAGAACTATGTGAAGAGCACAGAGACCCTCTCAAAGGATATCTTTGATCTAAGACAGGCCAATCTGTTGCTCTCTTGATGACATTCTGGTGGCTCCACCCTTGTTTCCAATATACCTCTGTGCCCTGGTTGCTGTTCCCAGCAATCTGTATGTAACTGATAGAATCTGTATTGCTGTTTCCCTCCTATCAGTTACATACAGACTGTTGGGGAGTAGGAAAACTAATCTACCAATAATTTTATACATCTGAGGGTGATATTGAGGGAAAGCTCTAACTTCTATTCCACAATAATCTGGGACTTTCCCTTGGTTCACTGTGGTCACCCAGGAGATTGAAGAGAAAAGACCCCCCCCCCAATAAAACAAACAAGAAAGTAGGTGTTTTTACAGGGTGCAAAGGTTTTAGGATAAAAGAGACTTGTCCATTTCAAAAACAAAAAAACAAAGACACAGACGGAGTCAGTCAGAGAGAGGGGGGAGGAGATGTAGAATCTTGTTGAAGTGAACAGATAGCAATTGAATTCTTAGATATATGTTTCAGAATCTTCAAACAGTAGGAACTTTAAATATATAGGAAGAGGTGGAAATGTTCATTACTAAAATTAAGTTGAATCAGCAATTTTTAGCAATGCTTGTCAGCCTCTGCTTTGCTTACTTGCTATTGGCTGCCATAGAAACGGGGAGGGTGGGGGCATGGTATTTGGGATGGGAATAAATGGTACAGGAGGTATCATTCTCACCATCTTCTGCACATACTGATGGTTGATGTTTGGACCTGGTCAAGGCCAACCATCCTGCATACCAATGTGATGATACTGTCTGGAGATGCAACCCACATGATACCTTAGGGAGTTGCAGACCTGGAAACTGGGTTGGGGTCGTTAGAGGGAGGGGCTGACTAATAGTTTGATATGTACTTGTTCACGCCTTTCTGAATCAGATCTTGCTCTACTTCCCTGCTATCTTTTCATAACCAGTAAAAGTACTTTTTAATTCCACAAACAATGGAGTTGGGAGTTTTCTTTCTTGGTTACTGAAGGAGGCACACCTGACATTGCTTGATGTTGTCAGTTTTATAAATATATGTAAACACATATACTCACATATGTCTTCTTTGCTAGGGCATTGCAGATCAAAGCAGGAAGCAACAACACTACACCTATTGCAAATCCATTCAAGATCTGAAGTCTGGTCTAATCTGAGTTTACAACTAAAGAACAAAACTATTAATGTTTGTTGTTTTGGTTTATAATCTGAATCACACAGATTGGTCTCAAACCTGATAGTGATAGTATATCAGTGCACAATGTGAGTAGAGAATTAGCTAAGAGAGAGCAAATGGTGATTGCTAAGCTTAGTCAGGGAAATGTAGAGACTTACATATTTTTCAGTTATATCCTGTCTACAAAAGCCACTCAAAGTTTCTTAAACAACATAGAACAGTGAAACAGCAATAAAGTAGTGGCCTTCCAAATCAGAATTGTCTAATAAATATTTGATTTTTTTTTAAAGTGCCACGACAATAATCTATTATTAGAATTGGGATAAAAGGAACATAAATACAAGCCCCTCCCCAAAAGATTAAAAATTGAAAAATAGACACTGATTTTACATGGTGATTGGAAGGGAACAGAATTAATAATAGGCTACCCTAGAAAAGAAATTACTTTCCTGAAGTGCAATCGTAGAGTGAATCTTCTTGCTTTCCTAAATAGATAACATCAAACAGGTTTATGACAGTAGGTAGATATTGTCACTATGAACGCTGAAATGAATCTAGGACCAAGATGATAATTGAAGGCATATGGAAGGGTGCAGGAAAGTACAGATAACCAATGGTGGTATTCAGCCAGTTTGGATCGGTTTGCCTTGAACGGGCAGCAGAAATTGCAAGTGGGCACGTCTACCCATCCTGGCTCTATGCCATCCTATTTAGGGATGTTTTTTGAGCAAAGTGCATGTGCGGAAGGCCGGGCACATGGGTGCATATTTGTGAACCAGTAGAAAAGGTACGTGAAAACCACCCGTGGATAACAGTAGAATCATCTATGGACTGTTTCTTCCAAGGTAGTCAGATATGAATCAGATTTGATCTTACAGAGGAGGCTCCATATAAAAGAATTCAAGTGTTTTCTCTATGAGATCTATCTACCTGCTTAATATTAAGGATTAAAAATTATATGAATACTGCATCATATTCACAACTGTCTAAAAATAGTTAATAGTTAATTAATAGTAAGGCTATTAATAGTCTGGAACAGATGTTCAAAAAAGATAGCAAGGGACTGTGCTTGGTACAGAGTCAATGTGAGATGAAACTGATTAACAATGGAGAAATTAAAGAATAATGTGAAACAATAAACTGTCTAGAGAGCAAATGAGAAAGATCATAAAATCTGATCATAAAGTTAATATGCTTTTATAACTATCTCACAGCAGACTAGTAATAGAATATTTAAATTTGAACAATGATATACAAGTTCTTCCATGCGATAGGCAATTGCAGACAGCTCAATATTTATACCAAACACAAATGAACCTGACTAGATTTTTCTATTACATGTATTTATTTATTATTTGAAATCTTTTTCAATTGCCCTTCTTTTGTGCAGATATGAAAATAAAGCATGGATAAGGAGAAAACATCAAAAATAGCAAATTTTTCATAATGAAGCAGCTAAAAGAGAAAATAAAACAAAAATCTGATAATAATATTTGTACCTGAAATGTCTGGACAAATAAATTCTGTTTTGACTTGGAATTAAAGAGGTGGAATTCAACAGGTTCTGACCAGTTTTGGAGAACTGGTAGCGGAAAGTTTGAGTAGTTTGGAGAACCAGTAATACCACCTCTCACTGACCCTGCCCCCATCTATTATCTGCCTCCCGAGTCCCAGCTGATCGGGAGGGAATGGAGATTTTGCAGCAACCTTCTCTTTGAGTGTTTATTTATTATTAAATTTGTATTAAATTTGTATAAAGAGTGGAGAGGGAATGGAGATTTTACAGTATCCTTCCACCAAGCCATGCCGACAGAACTGGTATTATTTGGGCCAATCTTTTAAATAAAATACTTTGTATGAAAGGCCACTGAGAAGTAGAAGGATTGCTATTCTTACTTTTTTAAAGATTCATTTCAAGACCATTTCATGCTGTCCATTCACGTAGATTTAAACCTAACTGAAGTGGATTTTTGCTTTTTTACAAAGAACTTTCAGTCAAGTAACCATCTTTCCTTGTTCAAAACAACTATTTCTTTGGTCCTATATCTTTTTTGGGGTGGCAAGCAACACTACCTCAGATAGGTAGATCTATTAAGGACCAATAGGAGGAAAAAATACAGAAAATACAAACAACACTGAGATCTCCATAGGAACTTATGCATAAATCTTGAAAAGGATGTCACAACACTGTGAAGATCCTGTCTTAGTAGCTAGAGACTGGGGTGAGGGGCTGGATGGAAATAACAGACCGGGTAAACCCTAGTAATTCTGAGTTGCTTTGGTTTTATGACTTACTAGTTCTGGAAATGTTCCATCTGTTCTTTCAAAGCTTCAGCTGGGACAAAATGCAGTGGTGTAAACAATTATGGGTGTCGGTCATTGGATACATGTGATATTTCTGTTCTGCAAGCTGCATTGGCTATCAGGATGCTTCCAGGTGTCACAAGCTTCGTAACTTGGGGCCAAGTTAGGTATGGAATTGTCTCTTTGCAGTGGTGCTTCTTCATCCCTAGATCCATCAAGAGAGGCATAACCTAGGTCCTTTCATTTTTAAACAAATGATTTGGAAATTATCAAGTTATGTGCAACTTGAACAATAAATGAAATAAATGAAACTATTAAATGAAATAAATGAAACTATTAAAATATACTAGTCCTATAGACAAATTAACTGGAACAATAGACTGAGATCTACCCACAATATGACTTACGTTATACTACTTTTGTGTTTTAATGCCCAATATATGCCAATTTTTTTTAAAACATCAGAGTTAAGCAGAAGAATTAAATACATGAGGTCAATGACTGTGAATGAACTCTTCCACTGTTCTTAATTGAAGATTTAAGAAATGGAGCCAAGCCAAGTAATGGGGAAATTGTATTTGTCTGACCTTGTGACAGTTCTGTTAAAGCTATGAACATCTTGACAGGTAACATCTGGGTTTACCTCTTTCTGGGAACTTGGAAGATTGCCATGCCCTTAACTCTTCTACTATAAACCAACTTTCTAGTAGAGCCCTTTCTGAGCTAGTGCTTTCCAAATGTGTTAGGAGAGCCAATTCAATGTTGTTGGAATTTTGGGGATTACGATCCTCAAACATGTTGTCTGGGTGTGTATAAGTGTAAGTTTGTATGTATGTATGTACACACACATAGACTGCTGTAGTGGCTATAAAATATATACAGTGTATTTAAAAAAAACCTGAGATTCAGACTTAAGCACCCTTATGAAAATGAACACTTACTTTTGTTTTTTTCATATAAATGAAATGTTTAAGTCGGTGAATGCAAAATGTTGACCTCTTTGGTAATCTAAAGAACTAAATACATTGTAGGCTGTGAATCATTTATTTACCAGACTGCTTCTGACAGTGCTAAACTAGAAACAATTAATGAAGGCTAATATTACACAAGGAAATAGCATAAAAACCAATGTGGATTCTCTGAAAAATGAACTATTAATTCTTTTTGCAATATAAACAATCTCTTTACACCCATGGCCTCTGATTTCTCAGTCAAAAGATTCTTTGACACCTTTGAAATCTGTACACAGAAATGTATTAATAACATGTAAACACTATCTGGAATTAAAGTGAGATTTCAATGTTTAAGACTTTTGTGTTCAGCATTAACTGTAAAACTGATAAAATCTGATCAATTATTTGAGGAATAAACATGGTTTTCCTTTGAAGTAAAATGAGCATTTATGGTAGAAGACCTATATGGGTAAAATTATATGTATCATGCAGTTTCCCACCCCTTAAAATGAATGTTTGACCTGATAGTAAAAATAAAGGTGCACTTCACATATATTATTTTTGATTTGCATCCCATATTAAATATTTCATGATGAATATTGTATTAATAGAAAATAAACAATTTAATGTCTGGGGAAGCTGATACAAATTAACATACTTGAAACATTGATGATGGGGATACGATATTGCATCATGTCTAAAGACAGTGAAGTAATTTAATGTTGCAAATATATCTTACACCACTCATATTTCTGTTTTCTAACACTTTGACTTCACTCCCCACCTTCCAGCATTTTCAGCCTAAAGCAGCCACTCCAATTTATTTAATGGCCAATCCTGAAAGAGCAATATCTATTAAGGATGAAATATATTTTACTCTGCCAGGATTGAATTCATATCTTGTGACACAGAATGGACAGTTTGATAACACAATCACAAACCATACTAACATACAAACCACTAAATAACTTTTAAGCTTACAAAGAATAGCATGCAACCGCCCTTAATACTACTAATCTAGACATAATTGTTTGAAATGAATCACATGATCTAAAACTTTGGAAAAATGAAGTCCCCAAATATATGGAGGGTATTGGAATAAGAAGGCTGAGTCCAATCTAAATTCATAGCAAAAAAAATGGTAAAAGCATTTTCCTCATGAGGATTTCTGCTTCATTACAACAAAGATCCAGATTGTGAAAGTTATCTTTACTATATTTATTGTAGTAAAAATAAAATGCTGTCAATAGAATAATAATGCAGGACAATATAGCCTTCTACATCTGAGAGTCTCAAATACATTGTAAGAAACTAAAGTTTGGGTAAATAATTTATTTTATGCAGGCCCTGAAATTGATTGACAATTGACAACTGACAATTACTGATGCATTTCTGTTGTATTAACATATTGCTTTGCTTCCAAGTTGGAAGCAACTTAAGGTTCTTTTCCTCCTGCTTATATGAGCTTCATAGTACCTCTATGTAGATTAAGCTGAGGAGCAAGTGACTGACTCTAAATGTCCCATGAATATGTGAATGAGAGGAAGGCATGAACTCAAGTCTCCCTGTTCTTAGATCAATAGCCTAATATTACATTACATGTACTATCAAGGACATGCTCATGTAGAAAGTCATCAAGTTCAATATACCACCAGTTACCTCTCAAGTTTATTTCTCTTACAAATGGCTACAATAGCTTCTGGAAAGCATAGTTCATATCTCTTCCTTGGTTGGGCAACTCATTGTAAACACCACTGCTTTTATTATTTTCTTCATTTCAAATGTCCTTTTGCAGAATTGCCAAATTGATTCACTTGCATTTCTGAACAGAAGTAGAATTTAGAACTTTCTCTTTCTATTGTCTTTCTTTCTTTTGAGCAAATCTCTCCATATTATTTATTAAATATTTCTTTTCTTTCTAATATGTCATCTTGATTTTTTTCCCTACTTAAAGAATAATGTATTTGTTGTTGTTGTTGTTGTTAGTTGTGAAATTGTGTCTGATCCATCGTGACCACATGGACAATGTTCCTTCAGGCCTTCCTGTCATCTACCATCCTCTGGAGTCCATTTAAATCCACACCTACTGCTTCAGTGACTCCATCCAGCCTCCTCATTCTCTGCCGTCCCCTTCTTTTGCCCTCAATCTTTCCCAGCATTAGGCTCTTCTCCAGTGAGTCCTTCCTTCTCATTAGGTGGCCAAAGAACTTGACTTCCATCTTTAGGATCTGGCCTTCTAAGGAGCAGCCAGGGTTGATCTCCTCTAGGACTGACCGGTTTGATCATCTTGCAGTCCAAGAGACTCTCAGGAGTCTTCTCCAGCACCACAGTTCAAAAGGCCTCAATTCTTTGGCACTCAGTCTTTCTTATGGTCCAGCCTTCATAACCAGCCTCCACAACTTCACATTGCAACTGGAGATTAATGTATAGTCAATAAGAAGTATGAGCCAACATTCTTTCTGATTTTCTACAGATTTTATATACCCATTGAATCAGCAACCCTACTTCTCTTTATATTCTGGAAGTCTTTAAATTCATCTCATTTCTGCAAAAAAAACCCACCCCTCAAATAGATCAAGCAAGCAACATCCTTCATAATGAAAGAAACAAATCTAAATGGAAATTGTAGAAAGATTCATTCATACCATTCATTATATGATAACTGCTCCCTAGCATGATGAAGAAAAATATATATTCAGAAGTTTAAACAGGACAACAAATGAAGGCCAAAACCAATTTAATGTAGGATTGTTGATGTCTTTTTTCCCTTCAAAATCAAGAGCAGCTTGATGTCAGAGCAGCAGAACAGCAGGACATTAAAAAGGACTGTAAACTCTTTTCTCTCTGCTCCTGTCTCATGCTCATGTTATATAGAAAATGATTATTTCCCCAAGTGCCCTGTTTCCAATAATAATAATTAATCCCAGTTCTTCAACAACTCCTTTGAAGTGAGTTCTACATACTACTATTGCTTTCTTCCATTCTGAGAACTTCTGTTCTGAGAAAAAAATTATTTATCTACTGCTCTTTGGTTGATGATAATGCCCTAGGCCAGGGGTCTGCAAAGTCGGCTCTTTTAAGTCTGGTAGACTTCAACTCCCAGAGTTCCCCAGCCAGCATAGCTGGCTGGGGAATTCTGGGAGTTGAAGTCCACCAGTCTTAAAAGAGCCAACTTTGCAGACCCCTGCCCTAGGCGCAATACTGCCTTGATTTTTTTTAAAAAATCCACCTTGAATCAGTTCACCACAAAGCTGAAATTTCAATATCTTTTTAATTAAACAATTAACAATCCATCAATCATAAGGAAGCCATTTCAAAGCAGGCATCAGAAAGGATTTTATTCTCCAAACATTAGGTTCAGAAGTGGACTCAGGAACCTCACTCTAATGCCCTGTGACTATTATAGGTGGGGGGAGGGGAATCCTTCTCGTAACCACTGATTTTATCTACCTCAGGCAAGGGAAATGTATACTTGCTTCAGTATTGTTTTTACTAAAAATGTGCTAAAAAGAGATATAAATAACAAATAGAATTTCATTCCAATTACAATATAATAAAATCAAGATTGGACTCATAGTATATACATTGTGTATCAGCAGCAAATTGTACAGGAACAATGAGGTAATAAAAATAAACATGAAAAAGGCAATTGGATCTGTTTTGATTTCCTGTGTCTACTTCAAAATTGACATTTAACCATAATTAAAGATGATCTACTTAAAACTAAGCAGCTGTTTACTCTCTTCCATGAGACAAACAAAAAACCAGAAACATAGTAGTAAGTTTAAAATCTCTTTTTAATTAAGATCACTAGAATGAATTATACCTGAAGACCTTCATAACAAAGAATTTTGACACGCCAGCACAACATTGTACATACAAGAATGGACAGAGGTATACTGCCATGGGCCACCAGTCATATTCTTGGTCAAATAAAGCATTAAGCACAAGCTCCATTTCTTATATTTGACCTCAATTAAAAATAATGCATGACCATTTTTCCTGCCATATGCGAGAATCTTAAATCTCTTTTTGGATTCATACATAATGAAAAGGGGAATTATTATTCATTTTCTCACTCTTGCCTGAAGCATTGTCTAGTTGTCACTTAGATACCTTCTCAAAAACATTATAAGGAGTAACAGGTTGATTTAAACCACTTATCACAAGAGTCAGAAGCATTTTATTCATCTGTCACCATAAAAACAAGACTATGCCCACAAGGTAGAACGTGACCACGCCTTCAGCTTTTTTTTTACATGCAGTACCTTCAAAAATTCACCTACATAATGAATGTCTAATTAAATTGTACAATCCTTTTCAAGCATGGGTATTGAAAGCATTTGGAGGGATCAGATTGATTTGCAACCCCACATTGGCAACAAATGTTTAATACAAAGGGAAGTTCAGTATGGATAGGTTTGTGGAACCTCTCTTTCTCCTGCTAAGGAAAGTAGAATGGTATTGTGCAACTATGTCTTGAAAAGGTAGGCATAAATTTTAATAAGCATTTCTGCTTTATCCACAGTAAACGCTGCAGTACAGATAGTCCTTGATTTATGATCACAACTGAGCCCAGAATTTATGTTGCTAAGTGAGATAGTTGTTAAGTGAATTTTGCTCCATTTTATGACATTTCTTGCCAAAGTTATTAAGTGAATCACTACAGCTGTTAAGTTAGCAACACACTTGTTAAGTGAATCTGGGTTCCCCAGTGACTTTGCTTGTCAGAAGATTTCAAAAGGGGATCACGCAACCTCAGGACACTGCAACAGTCATAAATATGAACCAGTTGCCAAGCATCTGAATGTTAATCATGTGACCACAGGGATACTGCAACAGTTGTAAGTGTGAAAAATGGTCATAAGTCACTTTTTTCAGGGATGCTGTAACTTCAAATGGTCACTAAATGAACTATTGTAAGTCGAGGATTATTTGTATTACATACGTATTTCTTTAATTTACGTTTCTATAAAATTCTATAAAAGATGAAAATCTAGGGAGTTTTGTATTCACAAATACTATTTTACAAATTCCAAAGTTTGAATGAAACATGGATGCATTATATCATCAAGACAATTATAAAACCTCATGCAGTTGTAATTGTCCATAATCATCCAAAACTGCATCACTAAAACCACAGCATAAAAATATTTTATTTAGTGAAACTGCCCATTGAAAATAAAAGGAAGAAGGTGTGGCAAATGGTTCCTTAACAGGCTTAAGGTACCTATTAATAACATAAATAATTTCCTCTACTCTCCTGCATATATACCTTTTATCAAGTTGGGAACATTTGTTCCAAAGCTATCATGCCTCTGATGGCATAATTTCAGTACCTATAGCTCAGAGAATATGGCTCAAAAAGAGGGAGCACTCTGGCCTCCAGCAGAAATTCTGTGATGGCGCTTGCATCATGACATCATAATGAAATAGACAAGACCTGTGTGCCTGATAAGATCACACAAACAATGTAATTTCTAATCAGTTGCCTGATGACACAACTTTGCAGACACTCATGGAGTGATACTCAATAAAGCTTTTTTTATAATTTTCTTGTATAGTTTTCTTGATTTTAAAAAATGCATAGGAAGCTTAAGTTTTTAGTCATTGTTGTTCTTATCGAAGGTAATAATAAATAAAATGCCAGTGTGGTGTTTTAAGATGGGCACATTATAAACAAATATAGTTTACTATGTTCATGAATCTGGAGTGTGGGCATTTCTCTTTGGCATCCTACATCTCCTAGTATTAAGTGCAGTTTCTTAACACATGCTAAATTCATAACACAATTACAGTTAAACTAATTGCAATTTATATTGGTTCAGACAGAATATTTAAGCACAATTACTTTAAAAAAAAATTGTCAGACAATTATTCATTAAAATAAAAACTCATTACACAATGTATTATCCATGTCACACTTCAATATAATTTCCTAGAAATAGCTCAGGAACAGTAAACAACTGCAATAGTAAACAACTGTAATGAACGTGAGCTAAGTAAGCATTCTCTTTTATAGTTGCGATACTTTATTTTTCAAATACTGAAAGAAAAACCGGAGGACAAATAATACAAAATTCTTAAAAGCCTTAGAATGGAATCTAACTCTCAAAGTAAAAGCAATCCCTCAATTTTTTTACAATACGTGCAAAACACACCCAAAAAACCTGGCTCTCTTTCTTTGACATTCTCAATTGTAAATATACCCTGCCATTTACATTCAGAATGTTTTTAAGGATTTGTTGTTTTGCTGGAAGTTAGTATAAACTTACTTTTCTTTTTATTTGTATTTTTAAGATTTCTTTCTTTAACATATTTTCAGCCCTTATTGAGCATTTTAAAAGTGACATCCATTATATTCAATCAGTTTATGTGGGAGCATGATTTTATTCCTACGTGGGTGCATGGTTCTATTCTTAATAACTTGTGGCTGCTTCATTGCTGAAGGCTTTTAAGAAGAGATTGGACAGCCGCTTGTCTGGAATGGTATAGGGCAGGGGTTCCCAAATGTGGCAACTTGAAGACTTGTGAACTTCAACTTCCAGAATTCTCCAGCCAGCTCTGAGCTGGCTGGAGAATTCTGGGAGTTGAAGTCCATAAGTCTTCAAGTTGCCACGTTTGGGAACCCCTGGTATAGGGTCTCCTGATTGAGCAGTGGGTTGGACTAGAAGACCTTCAAAGTCCCTTCCAACTCTGTTATTCTGCTTTCTGCACAGAATATATTAACATTATTGCAAAATGTTAGGAACAATGATGAAACAGGAAAGATCATTTAAAGATATAAGTTCTGTTAAAAAAGCATTGATTTTACAATTTGAAATAAGCATCTTGGTGTTACCATGACAACAGACACTACTACATTAAATACTTTGGAGTTTTTGAGGGCTTTTAGAATAACCTTTTAAACTTCATAAATAATATTCGACCATCTTAAAGAGATATATATGTATTGTTATATATTATAAGTTGACTACATACAATATGAATGAGGAAAGAAAAAGAGGGCCAAGAGATACTGGCTTGGCTAAAGGTGTTCATGCCAGACAGATTCTGTGAACAGGTAAATTGTTGACTTTCACATTATAATTTTAATCCTGTTATCTTTAAAAAAGCATATTCTAAATTGAGATATATTAATGTCTATAGCATCTGAGGAGATACGTTCTAATTTCCCCCCAAAAAACAAAGCCCTACTAACGTGGGGTCCTGGAATTTGGGATTTCATTGAATTATGGGAAAAGAAGGAACAGAAATGTAAGAAAATGCACAAACAAAAGTTGTTCTTCATCTCTGCTAATGCTGTAGATTTCACTGAACACTGAATGTTATGAAACAAACTTTCAAATATCACTTTATCACAATTGATGCTCTATTTGAACCTGAGAAAGTTTATACTTTTCTACTAAGAAAGAAAATAAAATAGGAAAAAAACACTATCTACGACTGCCACTGATTTAGGCAACCCCATGTTTAAAATACTTATGGTACTACAGTGAACCTATTATAGCAACAGCAATAGCACTTTTATATGCTTCCTACTGCTTTACAGCACTCTCTGAGTAGTTTACAATGTCAGCATATTATCTCCAACAATCTGGGTCCTCATTTTATTGACCGCAGAAGGGTGGAAGGCTGAGTTAACCTTGAGCTAATCAGGGTTGAACTCCTGGCCATGGGCAGTTAGCCTGCAATATTACCTTCTAATTACTACATCACATGATGGTTAGTGGGGTTTAAAATAATATCATTATTTAATACAATACAATACAATACAATAGCAGAGTTGGAAGGGACCTTGTAGGTCTTCTAGTCCAACCCCCTGCGTGGGCAGGAACCTTATACCATTTCAGACAAATGGCTATCTAACATCTTTTTAAAGACTTCCAGGGTTGGGGCATTCACAACTTCTGGAGGCAAGCTGTTCCAGAGGTTAATTGTTCTAACTGTCAGGAAATTTCTCCTTAGTTCTAAGTTGCTTCTCTCCTTGATTAGTTTCCACCCATTGCTTCTTGTCCTGCCCCCAGGTGCCTTGGAGAATAGTTTGACTCCCTCTTCTTTGTGGGAGTCAAATTTATACCCAACATTATGACATCATAGCTGCCAGTTCTTTAACTGGTATTGACCTTCAATATGCACCAAGTTAGTTCCACGAGCCATTGATGTTGTATCAGTATCAGTATAATATAGGAAACTATCCCTATCTTTCACTGCTAAGCCACTGCCCTGCACTTTAGGATAATGAGAGAAAATACCCTATGCAATATGGGAGCTCTTGAAGCATAGTTAAGCATTCTTTTTTTTCCCCCTCTGCCCATTTCTACAATTTCTGTAGAAATATTCTACATTTCTACAATTTCTGTAGAAATAGTTCAGTGGAAGCTGTGTGCTGGGAGAACTCAAGGAGGAAAGGGCCCAAACCTGAAAGTAGTGGTAACATCTATTATAAAGAGTTGGGGTCAAACTCTGTATGAAATTAGCCCAAAGACAGCAAAGATCTGTCCTGATTTTTTTTTTTTTTTAGATATAGCAAGAGAGGCTAAAACATTGCTTATAACTGATGCTGGAAAAGCTGCTAGAGTTAGTATTTAATTCTTACTTATATACCTCTATGGAGATTATCAATCATGCAAGTTATGGTTGTTTCCAAAAGGCAACAGAAGAAGCTTCTTAAAGGAGAAAAGAAAGAATAAAAACTAAGAAAGTCCAGTTGCCTTTTGGAAAAGCACTTTTCAGTCTTTGTTATTGTTAGTTGTGAAGTCGTGTACGACCCATCGCGACCCCATGGACAATGCAGGCCTTCCTGTCCTCCTCTGGAGTCCATTTAAGTGTACGCCTACTGCTTCAGTGATTCCATCCAGTCACCTCATTCTCTGTCGTCCCTTTCTTCTTTTGCCCTCAATCTTTCCCAGCATTAGGCTCTTCTCAGTGAATTCCTACTTCTCATTAGGTGGCCAAAGTATTTTCAGTCTTTCTTATATACAATTTTTTTACTTGTGATATAATAGATTTTATGTCCCTAACAAAGCAGCAGATAGGTTTAACGAGGTGTAAATTTGCTCAAATTTTTATGTATTAATTTATTACATATAAACTTAAAGAACTGCTATAGTCTTACTCCTGCACTAAGTTAGCAAAAGAAGAGTTAACACCTTGGCAATCTCTTCACTTGTTAACACCTTGGCAAGTATTTCATAGAGGCAAAGTGGAATAGTAATAATACATAATATACTCAACAAAGGAGCCAGATCTTCAGGCAAAGATCTGAACACCTGTGAGCATGAGAGGAGGAAAAAAAAAATATCATCCCACATTAAAGAGGAAATTCCCTATGCAGAAAGACAAGACAGCTGCAAATTATTCCCATCCAAACCTTTAAGAACATTTTTTGTGCTCTGCCTCCTGCAGAAGACTTTCCTGCCCTACTTTGGGAAAGCACTAGTATATTTTAATTTCGAAACTCCTGGTACTCAAAACCATTAAATGTCTTCTATCTCTGAAGCATTGGTTTTGAAGAGCAGGATGGGAGAAAAATGAAACTCGTCTCAATTAAACAATGAAGTTAGGAGCAAAATAAAAGATGGATCTCAAGGGGATAAAAGAAGAATTAAAATAACTCTGTATGACTGAAGCTTATGTAGACATACAGGCAACAATTCATCACTGGACAGAGCTTCCTGGCTCAACTTCTAACTCTTGCACACTGTCACAAATAAAGAGGCCCACTGAAGTAAGTCAACGTATTTTAGTTACAGCTCTACACATTATTCAGTTGCCAGAAAAAGAACTTGAACTGGTAAACTGAGGCCTCTAATAACATTTCATTGGTTTATCTATGGCAAATCGAGATTCATAGTTGACAGAGATATACAAAATCTACAATTGCTTTACTGTTTCTGTTCTAAGTTTCAAAATTTATCAACATTCAGGCTTAGAAATTGAATATAACAGTCACTCATGCCCTCGTGACATCCCGACTGGACTATTGCAACTCTCTCTACATGGGGCTTCCCTTGAGGTGCACCCGGAGACTTCAGCTGGTCCAGAATGCAGCTGCGCGAGCAATTATGGGTACCACAAGGTACACCCATGTAACACCGCTCTTGCGCGAGCTGCACTGGCTGCCTGTCGTCTTCCGGGTGCGCTTCAAGGTATTAATTATCATCTTTAAAGCGCTCCATGGCTCGGGACCTAGCTACTTGCGGGATCGGATCCTGCCTCATACATCCTCACGACCGATTCGCTCCCACAGAGAGGGACTTCTCCGGGTGCCGTCCACTAGACTTTGTCAGCGGGCGACACCCAGGGGAAGGGCTCTCTCTGTGGCGGGCCCAGCCCTCTGGAACGACCTCCCCCCCGATATTAGGACCACCACGGATCTCCGCTCCTTCCGTCTTAAATTGAAAACACACTTTTTCTGCCTTGCCGGCCTGGGATAACTTCTCCTCTGTTTTTAGGGTTTTTTAGGGTTTTTTGGGGAATGGGGATTTTTAGTCAATGGTTTTAGTCAATGGTTTTTAGCACAGGAATTAATTTAATCTGTTTTTACATTGGTATGTATTTTGTATATTTATTGTTTTTATTTCCCCTGTGCACCGCCCCGAGTCCCTGTGGGGAGAGGGAGCGGTTAATAAATTTAACTATTATTATTATTATTATAACATGCTGCTACTGCTGCTTTATAATCCTCTTCTTTATACCATGACAAGCTTCACTCCAAAGAACTGGTTTCCCCAGCACTTGTTGCAGGTAAAGTTGGAGGGTCAAATCCCTTGACAAGTCATCAATTGGAAGGTCAAATCTTATAGTGGCTACTTGCATGGCAAGACAACTTGTCAATCGTCCTTAAATCTACCTTAGTGCCAGTCTTTTTGCTGCTCACTTCTGTTTGTTCACATTGTACTGCAAAACCTTTATTTCACCGTTTGAAGGTAAACCAGGAGAGCTTCTGCCTTCTTGAGAAAGAAACCTTGAAAATGAGTTCTTTCTTACTGCTACAACGTTCTTGCTTGTAAGGGAGAAATATGTGCATCATCCATTTGTTATGTATGTTTTCCAGAACAATTGTTAATATATTATCCAACTATATAAGCACAATTAGTTGTAAAAAGGAATTTTCTTTCATGTAAAGAGAATATCTTCCAAATCTGACAGCTTCATAAATGCATTAGATTTTTCTCCCTCTGATGTACAAACTCAAAACAACATTAGGTATTTTTCCAGGTACAATTGATGACTAGCTCCAAATGAATCTAATGACTGAAGATTGCTTCTACAGAGTCAATTAAGATTTAATAAAGAGTGTATACAAATGTTTCTAGGGAACTTCAGACTACATACTACACTGCTTGCCAAGGTTTAAAGCTGTTACAACTAGATACTCAGGCAAGTGCCAGAGAAAATAGAAGTATTAATTGGAATTATTGCAAATGCATTCTTCCTCATAAATTATAACCTCTTTGCTGGCCAAAACTAGATTCAAAATAGAAACTCAAGGGTTTTTAAAGAACCTTTTATGTTGTTTGGTAAAGCTAAAACTGATCAAAACAAGTTTAAATCTATTCACAATCATATTTCAAAGATGTTATTACATAAATAACATTCAAAATTGGCTTGGGACAAGTTTAAAAGATGTTTGTTTTAAAAAGACTGTTTAAAATGAAAACACAGATGAAAGGTTTATTTGTTAATGAATACAAATCGTAAAATCTTTTTGCGGATAGTTTTTATGTTCTATAAGAGTGAGGAACTGTAAAGAAAAAAAAACATTAAAAAACTGTGCAAATCCAAATTTGAGCCCCCCCAAAAATTTAGAGAAGAGATGTCTGTTAAGGTTTTAGACAGACAATCCAAACAGCTGGAAAAAATGTTGTTCTCTGAGGGAAATTTATAATACATTTGACTCATGTTTTTGTGTAATTATGGAAAGAGAGAAAGAGAAAGTGCCAAAATGGACAGGTTACGTGGGCGACTGAGAGCCACCACATGTTTATTGGACCCGTGTCCCTCCTGGCTTGTACTGGCATCCTGGGAGGTGACACGAGGCTGGCTCCAGGAGTTAGTCAACGCTTCTCTGAGTGAGGGGTTCTTGCCGGCCTCCCTTAAAGAGGCGATGGTGAGACCCCTCCTCAAGAAGCCTTCCCTGGACCCAGCTCTGTTGGAAAACTATCATCCAGTCTCCAACCTTCATTTTCTAGCGAAGGTTGTTGAGAGTGTGGTGGCACAACAGTTTCCCCGTCACCTGGAGGAAGTTGATTATCTGGACCCGCGCCAGTCCGGCTTCTGGCCCGGGCACAGCACTGAGACGGCATTGGTCGCGTTGGTGGATGATCTCTGGAGGGCCAGAGATGGGGGTTGCTCCTCCATCCTGGTCCTGTTAGATCTCTCGGTGGCTTTCGATACCATCGACCATGGTATCCTATTGCATCAGCTGGAGGGGTTGGGGGTGAGGGGCACTGTTTTACGGTGGTTCTCCTCCTATCTCTCCGGCTGATCACAATTTGTGTTGACAGGAGGGCAGAGGTCGGCCTCAAGACCTCTCACTTGTGGGGTGCCTCAGGGGTCTCTTGCCCCTCCTGTTCAACACATACATGAAGCCGCTGGGTGAGATCATCCGTGGTTTTGGGGTAGAGTACCACATCTACGCTGATGACACGCAGCTGTATTTTTCTACCCCAAACCAAAGGGTGCGGTTATATAAATTTGACTAATAAATAAATAAATAAATAAATAAAAATTACCAACTTATCTGCAAAGTGGAGCTTTTTGAGTTTTCCCTAATTAAAACACAATTGAAGAAAGATAATATTTTAAACACAACCAGAGACAAATAAATTATTGATTTAATTTTTTTTAGATTAAGAGCTTGTTATATTACTATGCCCAAGATTTCACAGACTTAGGATATATTTTTAAAAATTAAAATATCACATCACTTTTTAAACCACACTACCACATTAAAAGCAGTGAATTCAATAAGTTAGATCTCAAACTCAACCCGTCCAAGACCGAGTGGCTGTGGTTTCCGGCACCCCGGTTTAGCCAGATAAATCCAACACTGGTCATTGGGGGCGAACATCTTGCCCCCGTGGAGAGGGTGCGCAACTTGGGCGTCCTTCTGGATTCCCGGCTGTCCATGGAGGACCATGTGGCGGCCGTGGCCAGGGGGGCGTTCTATCAGGTTCGCCTGATACGCCAGTTGCGCCCCTTACTAGACCGGGGGGCCCTTCGCACAGTCACTCAAGCGCTCGTGACATCTTGGCTGGATTACTGTAACGCTCTCTACATGGGGCTCCCCTTGAGGTGCACTCGAAAGCTGCAGTTAGTGCAGAATGCAGCCGCGCGGGTGGTTATGGGTGCCTCAAGGCAAGCCCACGTAACACCGCTCCTGCGCGAGCTGCACTGGCTGCCTGTGGCCTTTCGAGTGCGCTTCAAGGTGTTGACCACCATCTTTAAATCGCTCCATGGCTCGGGGCCTAGCTATATACGAGACCGCCTCCTGCCCCATACATCCCTTCGTCCGGTCCGCTCCCACAGAGCGGGCCTACTCCGGGTGCCGTCGGCCGGGCAATGCCGGCTGGCGACACCCAGGGAAAGAGCCTTCTCTGTGGCGGGCCCGGCTCTCTGGAACGACCTACCCCCCGACCTTCGCACTACCTCGGACCTCCGCCTCTTCCGCCAACGTCTTAAGACGTACTTATTCCAACAAGCCGGCCTAGGATAGCCCCCTGCGTCTGACTTTTAAATATAAATTATAATTTGGTTACGGTTTTAATAACGGGTTTTAGCACGGGTGAATTAATTTAATATATTTTTAATTGATGTATATTGTATTTATGGTTTTATATAATGCCTGTGCGCCACCCTGGGTCCTAACAAGGAGAAGGGCGGGGTATAAATTTAATAAAAAAAAATAAAAAAAAATACAAAGATATACTATTTCTAGATTACAGGAATGCATTCTACATTGGGTTATTGTTGTCCTTCGTCTGGAAATTGTTGAGAATATTTGAAGTATCACACATTACACCTCAGTTGAAGCAAACAAAACTATTTGAAAAAGGCGCAATACTAATTTTTGATATTTAAGACTCTCATAACTCAGAACAAGAATCCTTCACAGACCTCCTTTCCTTACAAAAATAGAGCCACAATTTGCTTTCACATTGCTACAAGCCAATGAAGACAGAACAGTAATATATATCTGTTGATTCAAGAAGCCCCACATGACAATGTATAGGAATGTTCAGTAATGCAATAATAAAATGAGAATAATTTTAGTCTTTACACCCAAAGAAACAGCAATGTTTTCTTAAGTAGAGGGTCTCTTCTCATGAAAAAGCAAAGAGACCGTTCATTGACAGTGCAAATACATGGAAATCAGAACAATATACTATCACACCCATCTCAGTGCCCTGATGTTGGAGACCCAGTGGTAGGTACAGTCGACAATTCTGACTAAATCAACTTCCTATGATGAGATAAAGGTTAAAATAGCCTTAGACTTTACAAACATTATGCTAAATACTTGTTATCTACAAATCAAAGATGCTAATGAGCAATTTCACCTATAGTTTTGAAAGGCTAATAAAAATGAAATTATCATAGTTTAGCAGATAATAATTAACCAGATAACTCCTGTCAAGAAACAAAAGCCAATAAAGAAATCTAAAAGGAATTCCCAATCAGTCCAAAGAAGTTAAGCATTAAATCCAGCATTTAATTAATCATAAACCAGAAAAACACAAACATATTCATTAAAATTACTGTGCCATAAATTGAGCTCTATTTAGGAAATGGTCAACTTTATCTTGGCAAGCAAGAAACTCAGTATTCCAATTTTAGGACATTAAAAATAGTATTCTATTAACAATTTGTTTCCCCTAATCTCCCCTCCCACAAAAGAGGAAAATAAATAACGATTATCAAATTGAAGTAATCAGAAGAAAAGCAATACTTTAGTTAATCCTTTGAAATTCTATAAATCTTTATAGTCACAGCCACGTTTCTGCTATATTTAATTTTCATAAATATTGTTACAGAAAACTACAGCAAGATCATTTTAATATATATACACACGCATCCTTAGAATTATAAATGTATACAGACTCCTGACCTCCTAATCCTTCCACAAGGAACAATGTTATCTACACATTTCATTCAATTCCCTCATGATAATTTCTATATTTTAAACAATCAAAATTCAAACCAGCCAAAAAGAAAGGAAGTACTACATCTACTTATCTAACATTTAGAAGGTTTCAGCTGGTAACTTTTGTCTTTTACTCCTACAATTTTCATCCAAATATCTGAAGCAGGAAAAAAAATAGCTAGAGTAATTTGTTTATTTTCAGGAATAACAATGGAAGAATCAGATTTTAAGTCTGAGATTGAAATTTGGGTCAAGAATTTGAATCAGGAGATCACTGAATCAATCCAATGTGAAGCAGGCTGTTTTCCAAACTGGGATCAGTATACACATGTATTGACTAATTTTACAAAAATATGTGGAAAATAAAATATCATTAATTCTTAAGCATGAACACATTTTTTTCTTTGAACATAATCCGAAGCCACAAGGCATTATATAATTAGTTCTGATGCATCACTATTTTCATCGCAGACTTACATAAGTTTCACAAATATAGTAATTACTTTAAGGATACAGAAAAGATAAACATTTACCCAATTATAGATATTCTAATTATCTGTGAAAGTGTTTGCTTTTCTACATTTGTGTCTGCAAAGATTTGGCACAAGTATATAAGTAATACCAAAGTCCAGTTGGCCAAACTATCGAAACTGAAGCAATGAGAAATCTGATATCTTGGAACAAGAAATTAAACTAATGTGGATAATAAGCCCATAATAATAGAAGAATGTCTCTACTGTTTAACATAGATCTCTACTAGGTATTATTCTGCATACATAAGTAATCTAAGTTGCCATCAACATGAATTGTTTACAAGTTTCCATTCTCCCACTTCCTATCCTTCTCTACAATTACATGTACTCTACAATTGTTGTACATATTAACCCCTGCCCAGGTAGTATTAAAAATTCTGAGTCTTTATGCCTCCAGATATTTCACAATATAAAGTGACAAAAATATTGTCCTAAGTAAGAAAGTTCATATTAACTATTACAGAAAGATTTACATGACAGTGAGAAGCCTTGTGACATTAATAAGAACATTTGGGAAAAAGTCATTTTTCATCCAATGAATTGGATATGCTATTCCCAACATCAGAATCTATTTACAGGTTGATGCTTGAAATACTGCCAAGTCTTGCTGTACAAGATGGATGAAAACATCTCAGCACTAGACTGCTTTTGAAACTCATTGAATTTGGTACTTGATGCATTTTGATGAGAAAATTATCCCTGGTACTCATTGTTTGTTTGGTACTCGATGCCCAAGGTATGACTTGTTGGTGTTGGTTGCCTGGTAATTCACTACCCTTTCTAGCCGAAACAAAGGGTCACACATTAGTAACAGGGTAGTTCTTGCCCTGTGCACAACCCTTTGTAGTCTTATCTTCTGTGGTCATTTTGTCTATTTTTGCACTTTTGTTCTCACCAGTTCAGATAAAGTGAAGTTTTTATTTTATTTAATCTAAATATTTATTAATTTTTAGCTTTATTTCTCATGTAAAGTAATTCTATCTTTTTACATATTGCTTTAAATATGCATTATCTTTAGTTTGGGAGTGCATTAATTTTATTTACATTATACCTTATGGGAAATATTTATTTGGTACCTATCATGTTTGGTACAGGTCACACCTCTTAGAACCAATTGACAAATATCACACTACCACTATAGAGGTAATATAGATTAACAACACATAAATTAATTGATAATCTATTACTGACATATATAGTTATACTTTGTGTCATGCCATATGCCTAGCTACATTCAAAAAATGGTGAAGACATCCCAGTTCACATCTACATAAAGAATATATGTGAATACCTGTGTATGGGAAGTCATTCACACAAAATTACACTTTCAAACATTTAAGAAGCTGAGTTGTATTAGTTTATTGTGTCAAAACTTGATTTGAGTACAAGTTTTCTTGTATTCAAATCAATAAAAAGGTGTTTCTTTTTAACATTCTGTTTTTAATTTCCAGGAAAAAGTCTGCAACTTTGAGAAAAATAATACATATTTCAAAATAATTGCTCCATCTTCTCTGCACACTATTCTCCAAGGCTTCATAAAAACAAGTATCAAAAACTTTTATTTCAAGTTTAAAAATGTGGTTTCTTATAACAATTTCATGGAACTTCATGCTAGATTTCTAGTGGGAAGGGAAAATAGCTTGAAATACTAAACCACCTTGACAGAAATATGAAATCCTCCAAGTGGCAATAGTAGATAGTTATTTAATTCATAGTTTACTGTTGACTTTGGAAAATGATAGTATAATGCAGATAGTGTACATAATAACATTGGGTTGTCATGTAGGAATGTTGCTTTTTGGTGACTATACTGATGCAATATCCTCAGATAAACCTATTTTGAAAAAATATTTTTAAATATTTGTGGAAAACTTAATATTTTGAACAAGACAAACTTTTTCATGGGAAGGCCACCGAGCAAAGAGTTACACAATGGGCAAAGTAATAACAATGTTTTAAATTAATGTCCAAGTACTAAGACATTCCATTAGGCATTGAATTAATACACACACACACACACACACACACACACACACACACACACACACACAGTGTGTGTGTGTGTTTGTGCGTGTGTTTGTGTATTTTCTCCATTTAAATAGGAGATACAACAGTATTGATTCATGAAGACTATCACTATGTTAAAAGGTTGGACCTAATATATATTGCAAAAACAGGAAAAAAGTCAGAAAGGATTCCTGCATCTGGAAATAAAATAAGATACTGAGATAAATTATCAAGTTGTATAATTATCATAGCACGTCACTTTTTCCAACAGCTCTTCCAGATGTTTTAGGACTTCTGCTCTCTAAATTGCTATGCTGGGTAGAAATTCTGAGAATTATTTTCCTAAAATATCCAGAGGGCACAGTGGCCTGCATGCAGCACAATTTAAAACTAAGGAAAAATTACCTGCTTGAACTCAGATTTTATCAGTAATTTCTTTGAAGCAAACAGAAGATGGGTAAACTGTTCTTTTTTTATCAACCTAGCGGGAGCATGATGTCTTTATTTACAAAACTTTTGTCAATGATTCAATCAATGATATTACCTGTTGCAGTTGTCAGGAGACAGCTGCTCTTTCAGCTTATCCAGTCATCTCCTTTATTTTATTAGTCATTCATTTCAATCTGAAAATACTGCTTTTTTTTATAATAACTCCTCACTACAGTGATCACTCTAGCCTAGAGATCAAACTAATAGTGCTACAACATCAGGTGATGTACATTTAATTGTATTGAACTGCCAATGGTTCCAAGACAGAAATCTTAACTGGGATTTACCGTGGCAATTCTTTTTGCCAGAGGAATATATCATGTGCAGACCACTTGCAAACATTTCAACTCTGCTTAAAGGCACGGACATGTCAATAAGTGATTCCTAGATAGAATTTTCTCTTCTTCAGAATGTTTTCACATCTGAAATTACTATTATCACAAGGAATTAAAGCTATTGTAACACCTTAAGTTAGTTAATTTATTAACTGTGCAGAGTAGGCCAACCTGAATAGAGCAATTAGTGGAAGTTATGGATTTATTTTAGAACGTTTCTTGAATCTGTGTGGTTTATCATATGAAAACAGTATTTATGTTCATGCACCATTTATAAAGGCAGATAAATTGTATCATGCTAAATATAGGTTGAAGGAAAATTATAAATGGAGAACAACTGACAAAAGAATCTAGCCAATAGGAGAAAGTCACAATTTCCTGCCCACCGACCTTTTATGAAGATCTGAATCTTCTTCAATGTTCAAGCAGGATTTGTAGATGGAAAATCTGTTTAAACAGGAAGAAAGGCTAAAAGAGAGAGAGAGAGAAAGAGAGAGAAAAAGAGATGGACTATGCAGAGTTAATTTTCTACTATACCTTTAATGACATTTTCTGGTAGAATTTACTTTGGAAGCTATTTCTGATGGCAGGAACATAACAGCATTTTAAGTAAAATTCAAACTAACCGAGAAGGAATAATATACTATTATATTATAGTATCAGGAGCAGATGCTGGATGAGTTCTTAAACATTTTGGACTCTTATTTATGTAGGAGTACCAGACTGTCAATACATTAATATCCAATGAGGGATCTTTTTGTATGTTGCCCAAACAATGGAAAACTCCTTCAAGGAAAAATAAAAACTTATTAAAATTGTTATTCACATCTGTAATATTTTAGCTGATTGAATGCTTTCTATGTTACAAGTTTTATTTCTTGAAAGTGCCTTATATTAAGAAGGTACAATTTGTATTTAACCAATGCCATGGAATATCCTTCTAATTATACAACCTTTGAAAGCAACTGAGCAATATCTGGGAAATTGACACAACTTAAGAAATAAAATAAAAAAATAGAGCTATCACATCATTGAAATTAAGTTCAAAGCAGGTGCATTATGCAAAAAACAATTTTGAGTGCTTTTTATTAAGTTATTCTGAAACTCAAGCAGCAACTAGATGTTTTCTGAAAAACCTTGAGTGCCAACTAATACAGGAGCCTTATGTAAGGTTCAAAGCTATTACTTTATGCCCTAAGGCAGTGGTCGGCAAATCGCGGCTCGCAAGCCACACATGGCTCTTTGGCCCCTTGAGTGTGGCTCTTTCGCTGCGCCACCTCACATTCCTTATTTTCTGGCCACGGCCCCACTCTGTGGAAAACATAGGCGCGCGCCTTACAAGTACAGCCCGGAGCAGGAGCAAAGCCCCTCTACCAACAAGCTCTTCCTTGCTCTGAGGGCTTTGGAAGGAAACTTCTGCAGGCTGTAGGTGTGCACACGCACCTATGTTTTTCGGGAAGAAGAGGAACGCGAGGGGGATTCCTCCCCCCCCCCCGCGGATGGGCTCCGGACCTGCGGAGCCTCGTCCTTCTTTTTAGCCAAGCGATCTTTAACAAGGCGATCTTCGGCTGCTGCACAAGCCCTCGGGCACGCTCTGCCTTCTTCTCTCTGATAGCCGCCTGGTTAAAAAGAAGGACGAGGCTCCGCTGGAGCCCCTCTGGAGCCCCTCCGCGGGGGAGAGGGATCCCCCTCGCATTCCTTGTCTTCCTAGATCGGCTGGTAAGGGGACAGAAAAGGTTGTTCTCCTGTCCCAGGTTTCCGCTTCCTGGCTTCCAGCTTCTTTTGTTGAGCCAGCAATTAAGGTTTTTTTTTATGTCTTAGGAAAGATCACCTGGTTAAAAAAAAGGAGGAGGCTCTGCTGGTCTGGAGCCCAGTTGGGAGGGGGAGACAGACAGACAGACACACACACACAGACACACACAGAGTGATTGAGTGAGTGAGTGCAAGACAGACACAAACACACACACAGACAAAGAGGAAGGGAGGGGAGAGACAAAGATAGAGAGGGAGGGAGGGGAGAGAGACACAGAGATAGAGAGGGAGGGAGGAGAGAGAGACACAGAGATACAGAGAGACAGACACAGAGAGCGAATGACAGAAAGAGACAGAGAGGGAGGGAGAGAGAGAGAGATAAAGAGCCACAGAGAGAGAGTGACAGACAGACAGACTCAGAGAGAGACAGAGAGAAACAGAAAGAGAGAGGAAGAGAAAGAAGGGAAGAAAGAAAAGAAAGAAAAAGAAAGTGGGAGAGAGGTGAAAGAAAGAGAACATATGACCACAATTGAGCCCAAAATTTTGGTTGCTAAGTAAGACCGTTGTTAAGTGAGTTTCATCACATTTTCCAAGTTGGCCACGCCCACCCGGTCACATGACCGCTGAGCCACTCCCACAAAATAGGCCACACCTTCTGGCTCTCAAAATAAAATTCAATCATTGTATTGTTGATATTTGGCTCTGTTGACTAATGAGTTTGCCAACCACTGCCCTAAGGAGTTCAGCTTTTCTCCATTCTGCCAGTAATTAATAGAGAATGGCAAACAAGAGGTAGAAGGTTTAGAATGCAGAAAAGTACCATGAATAATTAATCTGTTCTAAGCATTTTCAGAAACACATGAAAAATGAGACACATGACTATATTGCTCTTATTGGTAGAATATTTTCCTTACTTGTAGAATATTTCAAGTAATATGTATTGATAGCTCCAATAATATAGAGAGACAACTTTCATTATTGCATATTTTGAAATATTACATATTTCAAAATATGTAATTTTTATAAATTATCATAAATAAACAAAAAAAAAACCCAGATCCAAGGAACCACCCATGAGATCACTATTCTCAAGACTCAGAACAGAGACAGCACTCCCACACATACAAACGTATGGATCCAGAATGTAGATGCCATCCAGAATGTAGATGACATTTTTGTCATAATAAAAAAGGAACAACTTTAGAGGAAACACACGAAACAATCAACAATGGACAAAAGCCTACTTTTATGGATACATAAAGGCTAGCACTCATGATTGTCGAATCATGAGTGCTAGCACTCATGATTGTCGAAAACAATATTCATTTTTAAATTTAAAAATATTCTTTTTCATTTTGGCAAACTGTGGTAATTTTGTTAAGAGTTCATATTTCCTTGTAGGTTGGATGTCACAAAAAGTAAATATAATTGTTGGAAAGAATTCTGCATTTTCTTTGCTCTCTCAAAGATTCTTTACTGCATAGACAAAAATTGTGAAATATTCTTCAAGCAGCTTAGAATAAAACTGTATAATGCTTATCATTGTCAGCAGTTGTAAATTTCATAATAACACAGGCTATACAAACAGTATGTCTATGTCATGAACTGCCTGGAACAATCCTCATCTATGCATTTATATAAGAGAAGCAGTGGGATGAGATTCTTGCTCAGTGAAATCCCATCACAGAATTCCTGCAGAACCAATTCCCACCCGTCCAATTCTTTGTTCTGGATTACTGACCTGGTAAAGTTGCCATTATGAAAACAAGGGAGGTTGAAAGTTAAAGAATGGCAAGGCAGAGGAAGCCTTGAAGAAATGGTGCCATGGGGATAGTCATCTAATCAGGAGCCAGGAGATCCTCCAGAGTTGAACTGCATCCTGATTTTGACTTGGGTATGGACTATGACATTTTCTGAATGAAAAGTTCTGACTCAACTCTATTCAGAGCTTTTCATACAGAAAACGTCATGGTCCATGCGCAAGTCCAAATCAAGGTGCAGATCAACTCTGGAGAATCAGTGTCAACACTAACTTTCCTTATAGTTTGAACTATAATTTGTTTTGGTAACCACCTTTCTAGATAATTAATTTTTGCTGATGCATATATTATACTTGCTGATCACCCTCTAAAACCTGACCCTTGTAATCAACTGGTATAGCTTGAATACAGGACTGTTACTCAATCATGCATTTTCTTGCTGATTCTATTTCTAATGTATACGTGTGAATAATTTAACTCTATTAAATTTGATTTTTTGATTTTTTGTTTGAATGTCAATGCCAATACTTATTGTTAATTAAGACTCTATGAAGATCTGATTACCAATGAAACAGCATTATTTGTTCTATATTTTATGAATACAGTTATGATGGTATCAAACTAAGCTTAGTCCTGATCCACTTCTAGCCCATGAGAAAATCCCATTTCTTTATATTGAAAATGCTCCAATTCCTTGAGAAGAGCTTACATTCATCTAAAATTTAAATCCACTACAGATTTACAGGATGGAAAATGCACGGTAAAGATTATTTCACTATCAAACAGGGACAATAATTTTGTGCATGCTTGACAAACTGAAGCTGTCATCAATTGTTATTAGTATTGCTGAAAAATTAAAGTACAAGTTACTTTCTCTTGAAGCTACAAAAGAGGTTAGTAAAGTTACCAGTCCGCCTCTGCCTTACGGAGTTGATTACCCCAATTCTTAAAGAAGTTGCAGCTTATCTGCAAGCTTGTAGAAACCTGAAAAAAGAACTTTGTGCTAGCCTGAAAGTGCCAATACATGTGTGGCTACTGTGTAATGAGTTTAATGACTTATTCAGCCAAATTAGTACCCTCGTTTTTTTAAAAATGCACATGTAGAAGATGAGAATCTTTTATCCCTGGAGATTCTCCAGAGACCTGATTTGTGTCTTCCTTGTATCAATAAGGGTCCTCCTAACATGCATAAAATTAGATTGCAAAGCATAAAAACATGGTATGTACTCATTCCTGACCAGCGCATTAATTTTTGGATGCTACAAAACCTTTGCTATTGGTTAAAAAATATTTCTTATCCATGTTATAGTAAAAGTCAATACTAGTTGGGCTTATCCCTAAAACCACAGATCAGATACTGCAGTTCGGGCCACAAATAACAGGGTTGTTTTGCTGCTGCTTCAAACAAAATGATTTATTTTGTTCTCTAGTAAAAGCGAAATAGTGCTTTTACAAAAGCAAAGTTGTTTTCATTTATACATAAAATTGAAGACAAATATTCACTTAATGCCTTTTTCACTAATTCACTAGATCCAACCAGCGCTTAATTTTATAACTTACTGTAAATCAAAAACACACAAAAAAGATCTGCCTCTAAAATTATACTATTATATTCCCAAGAAACATTATCAAACAAGACTATTTTAAATACAATATTCTCATTCTGTATATCATGAATATTTATACCACAGGTTTTTTTTTTTTTTTACTAAAAGGCATAGAAAAGAGTATGATAAGAAATTTGAAAGGAGGGGCTTTTCATCATATATCCAACTGTTTTGACAAATACTCTCAAGTTTTGTATCAGCGACATGGTATATCAGATAAACTTGAAGTCCTGCAAATAAATATCTGTCCTTTCCTATCTCTGGAATAAAAGTAATACAGTGAAAGAAAATCACCTTTCTCTTTTGTACATTAAATTAGGCAAATCAAATGGCAAATCAAAATATCCAACTAAAACAAATGAGCAGAAAGAAGTTAAGAGGCTTGTATTTGCTTTAGACCAGGGGTCTGCAAAGTCGGCTCTTTTAAGACTGGTGGACTTCAACTCCCAGAGTTCCCCAGCCAGCTATGCTGGCTGGGGAACTCTGAGAGTTGAAGTCCACCAGTCTTAAAAGAGCCGACTTTGCAGACCCCTGCTTTAGACCCAATGCCTAATCATTTGTAAGGGCTAATGTCTTCCCATCATATGGGCTGCTCAGAGACAAAAAGAGATGCCTATTACTGGAAACTTATTCTGGATCATTATTGCACATTAAATTTATATATCCGGTTCTTCATTTTTAACTCATATAGACCTGTAAGGGCATAATGCTGTTACCCAATATCTCTTAATGACAAATACCAAGGTTAATATTACTATTTAGAGTCATTGCTAATTACTTCTTTTTCTATGTATTTCAGATCAATTTAAGTTGCTAAAATGTATTTTTTTCTATAAAAAACCCCACTTTGTGGTACATTTTAACTTTTTACTTTATAATTTGTCAGCTTTTGTGTTCTTCGAGCAATATGTCATTATGTCTTTAATTCTGTGTATCTGCAGTAGGATATACTGTTTAAAATCTAAAGGACTCTAAACATAGATGGCGGGTAAAAACCCATGAACCATAAGTAAAGTCTTATAGGAACATACAAAAAAGAAAAAGAGAGAGAGAGAGAGAAAGAGAGAGATTGTTCTTCAGTCAGACTTAAGCCATTACTTTCTTCAAAAGAAGAAAAGGCACAAGTTAAGAAAAAGGCACCGCCAAAGACTTTCTGCTCAAAAGTGTATCTCCATGAAGTTTCCTGCTGAGTGAATATGAATGCCCCGAGATCTGGGAAAAGGATCCAAATAGGATTTCAAACATCCACAAATTTTAACTCAAACATTTAGGTATTTCACCACGCTGCTATTGATTCGATTTTTCTGTCTTAGTTTAAGGAGGTGCTAAATAAAAGCAGACAAGTCCTACATGTATTTACATTCCAAAGTTCTCTTTACTAAACTTCCCTACAATCCTCCAACCCTCTCATCACTTCAGAGCTAAACAAACCGTAAAGTCTAACCTGATGTTTGTGGAGCAACGTGTAACTAACTTAAGCAAAATGTTCCTCAAAAAAGGTTAGGGGGAAAACCCCCTTTGGTTGTTATTACTTACACCACTGACCCAGTATAATACATAGACTAATTTAAGGCAAGAGAGACATTCCTGCCTCACCTCTTCAAAAGCATTGGTTTTCAATTTATATTTGATCACATTCTCCAGAATGAGATTGAAAGATCATCAAAATACAAAGGGACTCTCTAGATAAAGTTCCAAAGGAATTATATATGAATCAAAATGTTACAGAAATGTTGGAAGAGTTATGTTGAAATTAGGATTTTTAGGATACAGGGCATTGGGACATTTTTAGGATGTAGCAATTAGAACATTTACGTTATACAAGGTAGTTTGTCTACACATAATGTACAATAATAAAATTACAACTTAGTAAAGAACAACCACTATTTTTTTTAATATGGTGACAATTAACATTCAAATGCCCAAAATTTCATTTTTCAAGCCATCTGAATGATAAATATCAAGGGAGGATGCTCAGTAAGAAATGGAACAATACTGAAAAATACTGTCTTTCACACACACAATGTAGATATATATAGAGAGATATAGATTATATAGATATAGGGATGTATAGCTATAGCTATAGATAGACATATAATGCCAATGTGATATTTCAGTTCTTTTCTTTTTAATAAATGTACATACAATTTTAAAATTCTGTTTTCACTTTGTCATTATGGGATATGCAGATTAATGAGAAAAAAAAGGAATTTCAACAAATGTAGAACCAGGCTACAGCATAACAAAATTGATAAAAGTGAAACAAGTCTGAATACTTTCTGAATGCACTGCAGATATAGATAGATATCTACCCAGGATGACTGTACAGAATTTGTCAGAAAGAAATACAAACTGCATTCTCCAATCCATTGAGGAACTGAATGTGTGTAGATACAGAATCCTATATGACAACAAAAACCATTCAAAAGCACTAAAACCAATACTTCTTCAGTTTTAGTTTTTCCTTTTAAATAAACTTTTCCTCCATGTGGTTTATTAAGGGGAAAAAACTTTTAGCACTTTTTATTTTTTCTTTTATTTAAAGTATTTATTACCACTGCTTAATAATACTTAGAAGAAAAATAGTAATACAGGGTGACTTGGGGGGGGATGCATCTTACCATGTCTTTAAAACTATTCTAAAAACCAGATTTGTTTAGTTATTACTTAAACTTCTCTCTTGAAATTCAGGTGTAATCCCTAAGGCTTTATAAACAAAATGCACTTAGCTCAACTATAGAACATTGTCAAGGAGTACTTAATTATATTTTGTTAGGATGATTATAAACACCATTCAATCTTCAATTGCTGTAGCACAATATGCTAGACAAAGAATTAAACCTTGAAAAGGTTTTGACATGTACAACGAATTAATGAACTTTTATAAACCAATTACATTTTTGAAGTTTTCATTTCATTAGCAACACTGTGTATGTATATTATGGTATACCATACAAAAAAGGTAAAGATGCTATAAAATCACCCTCTAGATGATTTACACTGCAGCATCCATGAAATTAATTTGGTGACAATATAGAAGCAATTACCATTAATCTTCTCTTGGGAGGCCCAAACAATCTAGCCCAAACCTCTTGGGTTGTTTTCCCCTTGAGGATTCTCATGGCGATCAAAAGGCAACTGTGTGAGATGCTTTTACAATCTTTTTGACACTGTTGTGGAGTTTTTTGAAGACAAGAATGCTTTGCTCAGTGGTGAACTCAAAGAGATCAGGCATGACATTGCCTATTTATCAGAACTATTTGCAAAGTTCAATGAAGTGAATTTGCAGTTGCAAGGAAATGAGGTCAATCTTATAAGGGCCAAATCTGTCATCTCTACATTTATTTCAAAGCTAACTTTCTTCAAGCACAATATAGGCCATCACAAGCTATATCAATTTCCGAGCTTGTCTGAACTAGAGGAGAAAGGTGGGATACAAGATGATGCTCTTCAAGTGTTTTGTGACTATTTGGACATGCTGCATAAAGATATGTCAGGATCTTCTTTTGATGGAAATTCCAGATTGGGTGTTAAATCCATTTTCAGATACTGAGGAAGATGGGATAGTGGAGGAACAACTCATAGAGCTACAAAATGACATTGAGCTAAAGCCAAAGTTTAAGAAATCGTACCAAGAGTTTTGGTTACAGAAAGAAATTTCTGATCGCTATCCTGCACTATGGACAGTGGTTAAGAAGCTCCTTGTTGCATTTCCATCATCATATTTGGTGGAACATGGTCATCCAACTTCTCTCCAAGCAAAGAAACCGACTCCAGATTACTGAATGTAGTGGTTTAAGACTCCTGCTAAGTGACTTAAAACAGACATTGGGAATCTGGTATCACTTCATCAAGCCCATTCATCAAGCCCATCCATTTTGATAGGTAGGTAGGTAGGTAGGTAGGTAGGTAGGTAGGTAGAGGGATAGAGAGGGAGAAATACAGTAGGTAGGTTGGAGGTTATACGGTGGTTGTGTGTACGTGTTTGTGAGTGCAGGTGTACATCTACACACAGATTGGTTGGCCATTTAACCAGACTGGGCCACAGCAACGCGTGTCCGGGTACAGCTAGTCTATATAAATAAAAATGTAATAGTTTGTACGAAGCAGCTAATCTTAAAAATTACTGCACCGATTTACCTCAAATTTTGACACAATGTTCCCAAGGACTTCCGATAATAGAATACGTACTTATTTTGTGGCTAGCACACGTGTGTCATGTGCAAGGTACACAAATGCAAAATGTACCCACTGATCATGCTTTCACCTCCCTGTAACTCCTCCCACCTGGTATTTCTAACAGTCGTTTCCTCAAGAACACTGTACGGAGGCCTAAAAGGGCCAAGACAAGGCACAGAGGATAGCAAACTCCCAGGTGGCCCAGAGAGAGAGAGAGAGAGAGAGAGAGAGAGAGAGAGAGAGAGAGAGAGAGAGAGAGAGAGAGAGAGAGAGAGAGAGAAATACAGTTTAATAAAAGAGGGACTAGGGGAGACATGATAGCAGTGTTCCAATATGTCACGGGTTGCCACAAAAGAAGAGGAAGTCAAGCTATTCTCCAAAGCACCAGAGGGCAGAACAAGAAGCAATGGTTTTTACATACATACTTAACGCTTTTGCACCTAGGTAAACCAGCAAATGACCTGAACAAAATGAGAACATGTATGCTACTTTCCACTTACAATGCTGACATTTTAAAAATTAGATCTTAAAGTTAGTACTTTTTAATATATGGTTAAATGTAACGTGTATTGCTGGTCTTTGACCATAATAAAGATTTATTCTTAGAAGCAATGGGTGGAAACTAATCAAGGAGAGAAGCAACTTAGAACTGAGGAGAAATTTCCTGACAGTTAGAACAATTAACCTCTGGAACAGCTTGCCTCCAGAAGTTGTGAATGCCCCAACACTGCAAGTCTTTAAGAAGATGTTGGATAGCCATTTGTCTGAAATGGTATAGGGCTTCCTGCCTAGGCAGGGAGTTGGACTAGATGACCTCCAAGGTCCCTTCCAACTCTGCTATTGTATTATTGTATTACAGTAGGTAGGTAGATAGGGCAATAGATAGAGAGGGAGAAATACAGTAGGTAGATAGGTAGGCAGGTAGGTAGGTAGAGGGATAGAGAGGGAGAAACACAGTAGGTAGTTAGGTAGATAGGTAGGTAGGTAGGTAGGTAGGTAGGTAGGTAGAGGGAGAAAGGAAGAAATATAGTAGGTAGGTAGGTGGATAGAGAGGGAGAAATACAGTAGGTAGGTAGGTAGGGGAATAGATAGAGAGGGAGAAATACAGTAGGTAGGTATGTAGATAGGGGGATAGATAGAGAGGGAGAATTACAGTAGGTAGGTAGGTAGAGGGAGAAAGGAAGAAATACAGTAGGTAGGTAAGTAGAGGGATAGACAGGGAGAAATACAGTAGGTAGGTTGGGTAGGTAGGTAGGGGGATAGACAGGGAGAAATACAGTAGGTAGGTAGGTAGGTAGGTAGAGGAATAGAGAGAGGGAGAAATAGAGTAGGTATTGCGCACGTGCAAATCCCCACTTGTGTGATCAGCAGGCAAGCATGGGCATGTGCACTCCATTTTCATAACCATCCCTTCTCCCCCTTCTGATTGGTCCACAAAACTGGAAAGATTGGGAAACTCTGTTCTAGGTTATTCTCTTGGTTTAGTCACTTGCATTTCCCCTTTAATTTTTAAACTTCATCCAATTTCTTTTATATATCCAATAAAGAATCCTATTTCAAATGATTGGCCTGTTATTTATAGTTCCACTTTCAGTACTTTCTCTGTCTTGTCAGACAAAATTCCACCCACATCTGTCATTCCCTCAGTAACATTATTATCCATTAATATTCCAATGTCATGATGTTTTGTGTCATTTTTTAAGACTCAGGACTATGACACAAAAAGAAGACTTATATTTTTTTCCCCTTTCTACTTGGAATCTTTAGTCCCCTCTAGTGTCTAGTTTCTAAAATCATAACGTCACTTGTTTTTTTCTGAGTTACAATAACCTAAATTAGCCAAATAAATCTGGTTTATTTTTTTGTACTCAAATCCACTTTTTTATAGTATAAGAGTCAATATTTATTTTAATAAACCAAATTTAACAGAACCCTTAATTCATTTATAAGTTTCATGTAATAGAATCTTATTTAGGTTTTTACTGTTTATTTCAAAATTCTAAGCTTTAAGCTTCTAAACTTATGGTAATTTTTCTCTTGTTCATCATTAAAGCTAAATTCACCCAGGAATGTTTTTAACTGATTGCTAATCCCTTCATTTCCCAGCACTCAAATTGCAGAAGACTGCAAACTCCCATCCGTTTCTTGTCACAGATTCTTTGGTCTTTGCCACAGTAATTAGCTCCACATTTGCAGAGTGGAGGAAGTCCATCAGAAATCCATATACAGGTTCCTGTTCCTGTTCCCGGCGGCGACGGACGAGCCTTGGGGTTCGTCCGCCGTTTTGTTCTTTTTTCTGCCCCTAACGGGGCGGGGTATCCCCTTCTTTTGGGGTCCCTCCGTAAAACTGGCTTGCCTGGGCTGGTTTATCCTGGCGGCGGCTGGGAAACGGCCCTTGTCTTCGGTTTAGGCGAAGGAAGACATGCTGCGGGGGTGTTCCCTTCGCCAATGGAGGACGGCAACGTATAATGAAATTGAAGAGAGCTGAGTGTTTGGGTTGGAAGGCTTTCCGAGGCTTTGGCGGCGAGGTGGAGAGTGAGTGACTTTAAAGTTATTTTTGCTGGCAGCCTGGACTGAAAGAATGTGGAGGGGGGTGTTTGTTTGTTTAACCCCCCCTCGGAATTAAAGCGGCGCTTGGAAATGGCTTGTGAGGAAGCGGACGTTTCTTATCTGGACTGCTTTAACAAGCGAAAGTGACTTGCGGTTTGTTTTTTCACAATGTATCTAAGTCCGGTTGGCTTGAAACAATTTTTCCTTTGCTACTTTCTCCTGCTGGCTTTCAGTTTGGGCGGTGGAAGATGGCTTCCCTTTGTTCTTGAATGACTATTTCACTTATGGAAAATTACCAACATCCCTTTGTGACTAGGACTTCCTCTCTCTATTAATGAAGAAATTTCTGGACTAATTGATCCCATCTCTGGAGTGCCTTCTCTGCTACAACTATTGATTGTGAAAGCTGTTTTTTCTCTGGATATTGAACTTTTTAACCCTGATTTGGACTTTTCTCCTCCTGATTTGCTTCAACGGCCCCACCCAAAAAACGCCATCTTAGTGGCACTGACTTTAACAGTTTACCATGGCACAAAAATCAGAATTGGCAGGTTTGGAACAAAGGATGTCTTCTTTGGAGACAGTGTTACAAGTTTTGGTGCAAGAAATTAAAGCTTTGAGAGAAGATAATTGCAGCTTCAAGAAGGATCTTTTGGAAACACGGAAGCAAGTGCTGGAAAACACACAGAAGACTGAGGAGTTGGAAGGGGGGCTGGCTGGGGCAAAGGGAGAGCTTAAAAATGTTAATAGTGAGGTTGGAGAACTAACTGGGCATATGTCTAGGATGGATTTTGAAAGGATGTCATATTTTTTAAGATTTCAGAACATTTCTGAACAGGCTGGTGAATGTCTTCCTGAACTCATGAGTACAATTTTAGCAGACTATTTACAGAAACCTAAAGATGAGATCAGGGGGGACATTGACCTAGTCTACAGAATAAACTCAGCATATGCCAGGATAAATGAAGTACCCAGAGAGATACACATTAAATTTGTTAGAAGGTCAACCAGAGAGGGAGTTTTGAAGGCGCAGAGAGGGGGCCCATTAATTTACCAACAAAAGGAAATCGTCATCTTGAAGCAGATCCCAAAAAAGATTAGAGAGATGAGAAGGAGGTATTCCTTCTTATCCAAAAAATTGTTTGACCATGGGATTTGGTTTAAGTGGGCGATGCCGGAAGGGATGCTGGTGTTCTGGGAAGGAGGGAGAGTTAGGATTAAAACAGTTGTTGAGGCGGAAGCCTTTTTTAAGAAACATTCCTCAGTCCTGGGGGAAGATTCAGGGGGGACGGAGGAGGCCACGGCCCCGCCCCCTGGAGGCCAGGAAGGAGAAAAAGAAGATACAATTGCCAAGAGACTTAGATCAAAAAAATAATTTTGCTTGTTTTTTTATTAATATACTTTAACCTTGTTATCTGGATGTTTGTATATGACTGCCAGCATAGAATTGAGAATTTAGGATGTATGCACTTATTTTCATCTCGTAGTACTTCTGAAAAATGTCTTTCTTAATGTTTTATTGTGAAGCCCTGGAAGGGCCAATGATCCCGACACAAAAGTTCTCAAAATGTTTCTGTATCCCTTACCTTTCCCTTTTGGAAAAATTGTAAAAGCCCAATAAAACTTTTTCAATAAAAAAGAAAAAGAAAAAAAAGAAATCCATATACAGGTAGTTCTAATTTACAATAACTGGGATTTGAATTTCTGTTGCTGTTGAATTTCTGTTGTGTTCATAAAGTGTGATGCCATGTGGCTACATTGCTTAGCAATGGAAATCCCTGCAGCCCGTTGCTGTTAAGCCAGAATTTTGAGTCATTAAGTGAGCACCTCATTGTAACTTCCTGATGGCTTCCACCAACCAAAGGCAGTGGGGAAGGCAGCAGGAAATTATAAGTTTCAGGTGGTTCACAAAGGGGCGCAGTGTGAGTACGGTGGGACTTGGGATGGCTGCTGCCAGGTAAGACTGTACAAATGACTGGGGAGGCTCAGCTTGGGAAAGGTATATGAGGATATGTGGAGTGACCACAGAGAGGTTTGGCAAGGGTATACAGGTGGTGACACTTACTTCAGCAACCTTTCTTCCTAGTTCCCCAAATGACTTTACTTATGGGAAGCTGCTAGAAGATCATAAACCATCATCACATGACACTGTAATTGTCCTAAATGCAATCCCGTTGTCAAGCACCCTGATCATGATCATGACTACCTCTGTAGTAAACCTTTTAAAAATTCATGCAAGCATATCATGAAATGCAACTAGGCATTCACTCTATTAAAGCAAATATTTGGCATCTGTTTGAGGTTACACACACACACACACACTAATCTGTACCAAATGACATTCTATAGATTCATCCTGTCAACTATGTACAGTTGTACTATGTACCCTGTCAATTATGAGACAGTTAACATCACATCATTAATAGACACCTTTATAGTGTTTTTAAAAAAATGTTTATTCTCGTGTTTCTATTGTGGGCAGTGAATTCAGAAATGCTGTGAACAAATAGCAGAAATTATAATTATTGTTTTAACAACTGTCTGCTTTTGCAAGATCCCAAGATTAAGAATATTAAAAACATTTATTATATTAATGTGTTAAAAGTCAGTATTTAATGAAGAATCATCAAAGTACACCTGTAATACTCCAGGCAGTCACCCACAAGATATAAGTAAAATCTTGTATTATATAATTTACAGGAGTAATTCTCTCCCTCTTTTTTATATATATTAGAAAGCAGGAAGAGTCTGTCGGCAACTAGCCAAAGAAGAAAGGGTTCTTTTTCTGAGGAACCTTTGAAGGAATGTGTTGACGTGTTGGACAATTATCTCAGCTTCTTCTGGCTGATTTTCATCAGTGATAATTGGCATGAATTCATATTATAACTGATTGGGAAAATTCACATTATTCCAACCACACCCATCATACCAGTCGGTTAGCTCAGGACAAGATAGAGCTTTTTACATAGTTTCACTCTGGTCTCTTTTTACAATGACCCATATTCATGGCTCTGAACATGAAGCGGATTCCAAAACCATAGAAGGTGTATTATTTAGAAATGCCTTCTCAACTCCTGTAGCAAAAAAACAAATTATATGGAATTATATCACAATTTCAATGAATATCCAATCACCTACAAGAAAGCCTAATTTACCACTACTATCCAGTTATTACCTATTTTGATTATTGCTACATATTTACTCCATTAAACTCTAACTTTGTTACTCAGAATATTTCATATCCCAAGAGGAATCCACAGAGATTTTTAACAATACATTGAGTTATAACCTGAATAAAGATGAGAACTTTCATTGCTAAGTGATGCAGTTATTATGTGAGTTCCAAATGATTTTATGACTTTTTTGCCATGGTCGTTTATTTATTTATTTTTTATTTATTTTTCATATTTATAACCCGCTCCCATCTCACAACAAGGGACTCGGGGCGGCGAACATAGAATTAAATCAATAAATACAAAATACAATACATAGATATTAGATGCCTGTGTTGTAACCGTTTTTAAAACCCTCGTTTATAATTGGCGGTGCTGGGGTTACGCAAGGCCGGCTAGTTGGAAGAAGTGAGTCTTAAGACATTTGCGGAAGAGGCGGAGGTCAGGAATGGTGCGGATTTCAGGGGGCAGGTCGTTCCAAAGGGCCGGCCCTGCCACAGAGAAGGCCCTCCCCCTGGGCGCCGACAGTCGACATTGCCCAACCGACGGCACCCTGAGGAGGCCCTCTCTGTGGGAGCGTGTCGGTTAAATGAAAGTGGCTTCCATTGACTTTGCTTGTCTAAAACTCCCTAAGAAGGTCACAAATGGTAATAATTTAACCCTTGGATGTTGCATCGTAAACACCTATTGGTAGCCAAGCGCCCAAACTTTGATCATATGATTGCAGGACTGTTATGTCCTGTGAACACTGGTCCCTTTATTCAGCGCCTTCATAACTTTGAATAGTCATTACACAAATGATCATAACTGAGGACTATCTAGCTTCTGCCAACCTAGCAGTTCGAGAGCATGTAAAAATGCAAGTAGAAAAATAGGATCCACCTTTGGTGAGAAGGTAACAGCGTTCCGTGTGCCTCTGGCATTTAGTCATGCTGGCCACATGACCATGGAGATGACTTCAGACAGTGCTGGCTCTTCAGCTTTGAAACAGAGATGAGCACTGCCCCTAGAGTCAGGAACAACTGGCACATATGTGCGAGGGGAACCTTTACCTTTACTTTATATATCTAGATATCTGTCCCTCAATGTATATGTTTAAATACTGAAGTACTGTAATACAGAAATGAATATTGACTATAACACTTTATGGACAGATTTAGCCAACATTTTAGCTCCTAAGTAATTATTTTATTTTGGTTGTATCAGTTTTTCATTTTTCCCGACATGTGCATTTCATCCAATTGACATATTGCAGTGATGGTGAACATTTTAGGCACCGAGTGCCCAAATTGCACACATGTGCATGCCCAAGCTAAAAGGTAAGCATATGCATGAACACAGACATTGCGCAGCAGAGACCCAAAGACCAACTGACCACTGGCAGCAGGGCAAGAGGCAAGATCTTTTTCTTTCGTGAGTTTCTGTTTCATTGTAGTTAGGGACACAGAAATTTACAAAAGAAACGCCACAGAGATCTGACCTGGGGTGATGGCATGCGTGCCAGCAGAGAGGGATTGACGAGCCACCTCTCATCACGGGCACATTGTGTATTTCTGAAAAAAATCCTCAACAAACCAATTTTCACATACTTTTCATTAATGCATTATATAAATGCAGTGTTGTAGATTTTACATTGATGTTTAATGGTCATTAGGGTATACATTTGTATAGGGTAACTTACATTGCCAAATTCGTAATAATGAAGTAAAGATCAAAGTTGATACACATGTTGCATATATGAGTGCTGTTCCCATTTAAGTAATACAATTGGAGTACTTTAACAGTATTCACTCTAAATTACATAAATAAATATAAAATATAATAGATAGATAAATGGATGGAGAAGGAAGGAAGGAAGGAAGGAAGGAAGGAAGGAAGGAAGGAAGGAAGGAAGGAAGGAAGGAAGGAAGGAAGGTGAATACTTTTCTGACACCCTTAAACTATCTACGCTTTGATTAAAAGGAAAATACCCTAGGAAAAGCCTTTATGCTAGAAATGTATGATTTTAACAACTCACATCTGCATAGATGTACCGGAATTGGGAAAATATTTCATTTGCTAAGCCTATGATACCGCATTTCAAAGAATATGATTTTTTCCCCCCAGCAGTGATAATGACATTTTATTTATGGAAATTTTAATTTAAAAGATAGCATAAATTGGTTTGTAAATACAATATGACTATGACATGTCATTAATGCATTATAAGCCATTTTCCAAGGAAATCATATTTACTAGTTGCACAATCACCTTATCTCCTATGACTGAAGCGCTATCTCCTAACTTTTAACATGTATTGCATACAAAGGTATTATTTTGGAACCCGTTTATTCAATTTATATTTGCAATATAAAGAGTAACTTTACTCTTATTATTCTTGAAATCTGTTCTGAGAAATGTTTGATTTTTTAAAATTATCTACTAAAGATTTACCAACTGTACTATGCTAGAGTTATTACAGTTGCTGTTAAAATGCATATGAAATTAAAGGATTTACAGAGAAGAAGATGTAAGCTTTAGCCACTCAGCTTTCAATAAACAATTTGGGAAGCTCTTAACTTATATTTTAGCAGGAAAAAATCCCTAGTTACATCTTTACAGGAGCAATAATTGCCATGCAAATATACATACAAAGAAAACCAGATCCTTTTGCACACTTAATGTTCTGCTAACCAGTATAATTCTTCTACATTCATATCTTTTTTTTTATCCATATGAATTCTTCCTACTCCACCAATGTCCTGAATCTTTATACAAACCCTTAAGGGAATTCACTTAACGACCATGGTGATTCATTTAATGAATACAACAACAAAAAAGTCATAAAATGAGATGCAATTTACTTAATGGCAGCATTGCTTAGTGAAAGTTCTGGTCCCAAATGGGGTTGTAAGTCAAGAACATGCTAATTATCACAGAGAGGTCAATGGAGTAAAATGTGGGTAATTGACTCAACTATAGACCTTGAGGAAATACAAAAATGCCTTGTCAGCATAGATGAGAAGTAATTAACCTTGCTAATTAGCCTTGTAAGTTTTCTACTAAAATATCATGAAAAACTGTGCTATGTCCTTCGTAATATCTTTTCTAAGACACACCATGTTCCTTCACTATCCTTGTCAACTAAACTGGATCAAAAAAGGGAGGTCAGATCGGTTTGGAATTATTTATTCCTGATAAACATAAGCAATGGATTTATGCTGCTAAGCAATTTATATTTTGAAATGTTCACAAGCCAAGAACTATAATCTATATATGCATATCACATATATACAATGTGTTAGAGTATGCATTTCAACTTCAGAAAATATTTCAGCACAAACATTCTCCGGCTTTAAGTATGTTTAATCATTATCCTTATAAAAGTCTTTTCAAGTAAAAATTTTCAGATGACAAACATAAAATATAGTTTTAAAAAAATGACAAGGTGGCATTACTTCCAGGCAAAATATGGCATAAAAATATACCAAAGATGTATAAGTAGTGCTTGATAATGTATTACTACAAAATCAATATAATCACTATTAATATTTATTTCTCAATCCATTCTGAATATTTAATTCATTTTACATATAGATTCTATATTTAATCTCCAAATTAAGCACTGTAAGAAATCAGTATAATTTGCTCTAAAGATCTGTACTGTTTCAGAATCCTGAAATTCCTAAGACAATAACCGATTATAATGACTGATTTCAAGTTACTCCACCCTTATTATTGAAGCCAAATGAAAATAAATATATAAAAAGTTGAAGGAACAATAATTTTCTTGTAAACTCTGATAAGCCAAATCTGGTTATGCTTTCATAGTATTTCACAGCATTTTAATAACATAACTTTAAAGCATACTAAAATTCTTCGGCCAACATATAAAAAATAGTTTCAGCCCTATAAATATACATCAGAACAACAACTGAAATACTATCATATTAATTCTTGTGTGGCATCACAACACTTCAAAAGAAGCTAACTAGCTAGATGTAGCAAGAGCACCCTGGTACATCAATCAAATCCCTAGCCTATTTGTATCTTCTTCTACCTTTAGAATTCAAAATAGCCTTGGTGCTATTTCTTCCCATCTTTGGCTTTGAAACACAAATGTTCAAAGTGTAGGAGTCAAGTGTCTGCAATAACACAGAACAAGAGAACAAAACTATATTAAGTGTAAGCAATGTTTAAGAAATATTTTGAGTTTCGGCACGAAGGTGGGGGAGAGGGGGGGGGGGAGAGAGAGAGAGAGAGAGAGAGAGAGAGAGAGAGAGAGAGAGAGAGAGAGAGAGAGAGAGAGAGAGAGAGAGAGAGAGAGATAAGGAGGGAGAGAGAGAAATGGAAAGTGTGTGCTTTGTCCTGTCCTTGCAAAGCTACTCAAGGGCAAATTAGTTTGGACATAATAAAACACACCATCCAGTAGTCACTAGAACTGCCATAGGTTTTTTTTAATTTGCTTGTAAATAGCAACGCCTGACACTCACAGACACATGGAGGACGATCATTGGGATTTACCTTCTTTGCTCCTTGAAGTGTGAGGAGGCCTACATACAACAGCTGCCCAGAATATTCAGGACCAATTGCCAAATAAAGTAAGCTGTTCATGTCTGCGTTAGCAATGTCAATACTGCTCTGTTCAGTTATACAGTCTTCTCGCTTATATATGTAGTCCTCAATTTACAAATGTTCATTTAGTGACTGTTCAAGGTTACAACTGCACTGAAAAAAGTTACTTTTGACCCGTTTTCTTACTTCCAACCGTTGCAGCATCCCTGTGGTCACATGATCAAAATTCAGATGTATGACAACTGGCCCATTTTATGACCGTTGTGGTGTCTTGGGGTCATGTGATCACATTTTGCGACCTTCTGACAAGCAAAAGTCAATGGGGAAGCTAGATTCATGACTCAAGATGAGTATAAGTCTCCCGGGATAATGTTGGAGGATCTGTCACTGGGACCAGAGATTTTGTCTTCTGAGCATTCGGACTCATGCTGGAGCCCATCAGGAAACCACTCTGAGCCAGCTATTAACACCCCAATCTACATCTAAAATGATTCACAAATAAAAAATATCATATAAATATCACCATATTTATATCACACAGAGAACAGCCCAGAGCGTAGAGAAACTCCCTTAGGATGAGCTCCAGCATGAGTCCGAAAGTTCAGAGGAGAAAACCTCTGGTCCCAGTGACAGACCCAGACTGCATCTTGCAAACTAGATTCACTTTACAACGGTATTGGCACCTTAATAACTGCAGTGATTCACTGAGGCAAAAGTCATAAAAGGAGACAAAATTTATTTAACAATTGTATCATTTAGCAACAGAAATTTTGGGCTCAACTATGGTTGTAAGCTGAGGACTACTTGTAAATTCTACTCACAAAGAGGAAAAACAGAGTAGAATGTACTAATTCTCCTTCTTTCTTTGTATGGTAGCTCCCAGCAGACAGATCCCTTATTCTGCAGACTCTCCTTGAATGGTTCAAACTGGAAAAGTAGGATATGTCTACTCAGATCTCTACTTTAAACATGTAGCAATATTTAGTTTAGGCCATGATATCACAACTTCCTGGGAAAATGTTACATTTTGACATGAGTTCAGGTAGTCCTCTACTTATGACCACAACTGGGACCAGAATTCCCACTGATTAGCAAGACAGTTAACAGAGTTACGCCCAGTTTTGCAACCTTAACAACCCACGAATGTTAAGAACTGCAGTTGTTAAGTGAATCTAGCTTCCCCCATTGACTCTGCTTGTCAGAAGCCAACTGGGAAGGTCATAAAAGGAAGGTCACATGAACTTGGGATGCTGCAACTATCATAAATGCATGCTGGATGCCAAACAACTGAATTTTGACAAAATATGGGGATGCTGCGACAGTAAATGTGAGGACCAATTCTAAGTCATCTTTTTCACAGCCGTTGTGACTTTGAATGGTCACTAAGCAAATGGTTACAAGTTGAGGACCACCTATAATGTATGAAGGATCAGTACAAAAATCAAAACTAATTTTAATTATAATTAAATAGAATTAGAATTACAATCAATACAATTACCCCACCTTCCAATCACATATTCAGTAATTCTTCCACCTCTGATACACTGAAAGTTTGCAATCTGTTAACTATTTGTTTGGAGGTCTCTAGGGGCCACACCAAAAGCTTTTGGGGCTCCCCTTTTATTTCCTGTTTAAATAATCATAGATATGAGAGGTAAAGAAAACATTATGTAAATGCAGGTGTTCTTATAAAGAATGGATCCAATCCAGGAATAAAGGTCAGCTTCATTCAAATCATAGCATGTTATTAACATTTTCTCCCATCTTAGGATCTACTGCAGTAACCTTTCTTAAGTTGCTGTTCCCAAACTGTCACAAGCATAAATTATTGATTATAATAATTATGGATTATGCTTAACCTAGTGACAGATTTGATTGTTTAGTATAATCAGAATCTCTGGTCAGAAAGTCATAATCTAATAGTGATTTTACAAGTTACTATATCTAACATCAGATCTGTCAATCTTTGAATGATTTCTATATTGCTGAGCACATTCTTCATTCTCTTCACCATCAGACACTAATATTTCAAATGAGATTTTCATGAGTGGACTCCTGTTGATTTTGGAATATCCAAGCCAAAGGGTCAAAAATTAAGAAGGGTGTGATCTTGGGCTTGATCCTATGATAATACAAATATATAGAGACATTTACTTGCTAAATTACATAAAACATATATGATCAGATGAAGTTTTCTACAGCAGTGGGCCAATTAAAAACATCTGTTAGAAGAATTTTTAAAGAGTCAACAGCCAAACAAAAAGGAGGCAACACATGAGGCAGACTATAAATCAGTCAGTTTTCTATTAAAAATACTCTGTTAGTAACAATGATACCAATCCTTGGCAATACATAAGTCTAAATGTATCATAATAATGAAATATATTTTGATTTAATTTAATCCCTGACTATCTTATTGTGATGTTAATATTAATAATTAGTAGTTACCTTTAATATAATATCTACGTAGCCAACCTTAGGCATTTAAAATTGTATTTTCTACATAAAAGAGGTAACATGGAAAAAAAGACAATCCTGTCGCTGTGATCATCCTTTAAATAGATCTAAAAGGTCTCTAAAAGTAATTTTCTACATCCGTGTATCCTTTCCTGATATTACCATTCCTGACTTTCCCAGGTTCTTAATCATGAACTTGTGAGATGCCTCCATTATTATAAATTTCATCTGTTCTTTTCCTTGTTTGTTTTTAGTTTTTAAAATGTTTTTATAATTAATAAGTGATTTGAAGTATTTATTCTTTTTTTGTTTTTGTTTTTTTTATAAAGCGACCAGAATCATTTTGGTGATATGGACAGTTATATAAATGGGTGGATGGATGGACGGACGGACGGACGAACAGACAGACAGAGACAGAGAAACACAGACAATGTTTGGCATCTTGTAAACACCTGAAGATCTGGATCAAAAGGAACCACCAATCGCATCCAGTCTTTCTTTTAAAAAAAGCAAATGGATTCTGGTTTTAGGATTGCAACATTTGTTGCAAACATCTTTCTGGTCATTTTCATATGAATAATGTCATTTCATCCAATTCTAACATGTGCAGGGTAGGGTGGAGATTTTTTTTTCATCCTCCCTCCCTCCCTCCCTCTCTCTCTCTTTCTGAGAGAATGATTTTTTTAAATGTTTTTTGTATTACTTTTGCTGACTACAATTACAGAGAATGTGCTCAGAGAAGCTTTTGGTTCGTGCTTGACAATTCTTTTTCCAGGAGGCATCCTTCATAATTTATACAATACAATACAATAACAGAGTTGGAAGGGACCTTGGAGGTCATCTAGTCCAACTCCCTGCCTAGGCAGGAACCCTATACCATTTCAGACAAATGGCTATCCAACATCTTCTTGAAGATTTGCAGTGTTGGGGCATTCACAACTTCTGGAGGCAAGCTGTTCCACTGATTAATTGTTCTAACTAATTCTTATAATGCCTCTTCTTTGTGGCAATTGTTATGCAAACATGAGATGCCTGGTGACTTGTCCTTCACTGTGGATTGGCAGGGAATAAGTATCCATCGGCAAATCACCCAGGAAGAGGTTGTGGTGGAGGAGCACTGCTGGTCCATTGGCAGGGAAAGAGCACTGGCAGAGGGCCAGTAAAGAATAAATACCTATGATGGGTCGGCTGCTGTGGAAGACATTTGTTGGAGTGTGTGCAGCCATGTTCCCATGGTTAATTGTCCTAGACTGGTGATGGTCAACTTATGGCATGCATGCCACAGGTGGCACTCAGAGCTATATCTGCCGGCATGCAAGCCATCAGCTCCAGCACACATGTGTGTGCCAGCCAGCTAATTTTTGGCCTTCCAGAGGGCTGGGGAAGGCCATTTTCACCCTCCCCCAGTTCCAGGAAAGCCTCCGGAGTCTGGGAAAGGCGAAAAAGGCCCAACTTGCCTATTGGAAATTTAGAAGTGATCTGTGTCCAACTTCCAGAGGCCCTCCAGGTGGCCGGGAGAACCCATTTTTGCCCTCTCCAGGCTTCAGAGGCTTTCCTGGAACATGGGGATGGTGAAAACAATCTACCTGGCCCCCCCAGGAAATACAAAGCTGTGCTTGGAAGCAATTAGTGAGCCGTGCGTGGGGGGGGGGGAGAAACATGGGGTGTGTTTGTTGTGCACACATGCACATGTAATAATAATAATAATAATTTTATTTGTATACCGCATCCTCTCCCCAAGGGGACTCGGAGCGGTGCACAGGGAAAATTAAAATAACTATAGAAAATACATAAATAGAATGAATAAAAACAGATTAAACTAGATTATCCCTGCGCTAAAATCCCCAATTATAAATTACCTAAAATCCCTATCACCCTATTAGACGGAGACTAACCTAGGCCGGCCAAGCAGAAAAAGTATGTTTTAAGTTTTTGACGGAAGGAGCGGAGGTCTGTAGTTGTTCTGATTTCGGGGGGAAGGTCGTTCCAGAGGGCCGGGCCCACCACAGAGAAGGCCCTTCCACATGTGCAGGCACACTGTGCATTATGGATGCCAGCATGTTTTTGGCCCTCACATTTTTGGCATCCAACAACATAAAGGTTAGCTATCACTGTCCCAGACTCACTCTTGGAGCCCTGGAATAATCATATTTTTAGATCTGGCATTTGATTACCACGTGCATAATTTTTCTTTCTTTAGTAGAGTATAAAATCCTCTATAGAGCAATACAAGACAAACAGAAATCAAACATATATAATACATTTGCAGAAATAATTAATTTTACTTATAAAGAAATTCTAAATAGCCAAATCATGTTATATTTATTTACCTCTTATTTTGGGTTACAATATTTAATGTATATTGCTTTATACATAAGAAGATTTAATATGTTTAACAAAGCCAGAATTAAAGAACAGAAGATCTATAGTATCTTCTGTTGGAGAACAGGAGAATTCAGAATAAGAAACTTGCTTGAGAAAATCTTCTGCTATTTGAGTTGAATGTACTTTAAATCCTGGTAATCTGGATTTTAATACTTATTTCTTCAAATGAAGCAAAATGTTATTTTAGAGCAAGTAATGATATTACCAATATAATAAATAAAGGTTCATGGCAGTGGTGGGTTTCAAATTTTTTAGAACCTACTATGTAAGTGTGGCCTATTTTGTGGGCGTGGCTTGGCAGTCATGTGACAGGGTGGGAGTGGCCACCTTTTAAAATGTGGTGAAACTCATTTAACAACGCTCTTGCTTAGCAACCAAAATTTTGGACTCAATTGTGATGATAAATTCTTTCTTTCTTTCTTTCTTTCTTTCTTTCTTTCTTTCTTTCTTTCTTTCTTTCTTTCTTTCTTCCTTTCCTTCCCTTCCCTTCCCTTCCCGTTGGGTCACTGGCAGCGGCGGGCCCGATTTACTTCCAGGTACGCCGGTGGAACCCCCTCTCACCGGTTCTTTAAATTTCACCAACTGGCTCTCGCGAGTAGGTGCAAACCTGCAGAAACCCACCACTGGTTCATGGGTTATTTTGTATTTAGGAAATTCTCCTTCTTACAAAAATTCCTGTATTTCACATATTTTCTTTTACTTTTTCACCTGGCCTACTCTATTGAGTAAAAAGCAAATAAATACACCCTAATAAAATGGGCATACAATAATGTGCAAGTATATTTTTTTAAAAAAAACAGACTCTGTTCAGCATTAAACTCAAAAGGATACATATATGGAAGGAAACGGAAACTGGAAGTAACCACTCACATGTAGGTAATCATCTTTTGTTAGTTTTCTCTTCTTCCTTATCTGGATCAGTTTCAACTATGTGACTACAAAGACATGAAACACCAAAATAGCAGCAGCTACATATCCTCCTCCTGACAGTGTAATTTCTTTTGCCTTAAGGCACTGTCTAGCACTAAAATCATTGTCTGTTTACTTCCAACTGATGCTGCAGTTGATATAAAAAAGATTTAACTCTTCCTGATATATGTCTGAAGAAAGACTTATAAACTTGAACACTATGTTCGGATTGAAAGAAGCCAATGCAGTAACTCTTGCCAGTACACTTAAAATGTAGGTGAGAATAACAGATATTTTCAGTTCTTATAATCAATGAGGATGATGTAAAATAATTATGTCCCTCTCATCTTTCTGTTACAGCAAATTTTCCACCAATTTAATCTTTACAGAACTATTACTTTTTATCAGGTCAAATATGTTCAAAGAAGCTCATAGAAATACTCCTTTCCCCATTTTATATCTTTTATCTTCCTGTTCAATTTTCAGGAACAGTAGTTTCCACTTTCAGTAACAGATACAGTAGCTCTACACACCACTCAACTTCCTAGAACTGCCCAAATGTTTGATTACCATTCCCATTTTACTCTAGCCATGAAATGTTTTAGTACTGAAATTTAGCTTTATCCTTTCTATAACTTATTGTTATCAACATCAGCAACTTTTAGTTTATACACTTTTTCCTTCCACATAATAAAATACGTTATCTGTAAGTTTTAACCTACACTTTATGATTTGATCAGTTTATTCTGGGAGGGAATCCTGTAAATGTTTTTCAATGAAAGAAGAGCATATAAATTATGTCACTAAATAAGAAAAAGAAAGAAAAAATCCTTATAAATGTACAGACAGTATCTTTTTCTTCTCTTTTATAAACTATTAATAACTATTAGCAAATAATAGATAGCATGTACATTTGCTTGTACAAAGGCGCTTCATATGGATACCGCATTTCCCAAAAATAAGACAGGGTCTTATTTTCTTTTGACTCCTGAAATAAGCACTTGGCCTTATTTTGGTGGCGAACGTGGTCATTTCATGGCTGTTGCTATGTTGCTGTGTTGTATTTTCAGGGAGGGCTTATTTTCAGAAGAGGGCTTATTTTAGCGCATGCATTCAAAAGTCGGATTGGGCATATTATCCAGGGAGGTCTTATTTTCAGGGAAACAGTGTATATAGTTATTAATCTGCATTGAGGCATTGAGTTGTACAAAATAAAGGTGCCTTATAAATATAGTAAATAAGCCACAGAAAAATGTACTGCTTTGTTTTTTTCTAGTTATGCACCATTAGCTCAGATCCAATTCCCAGTTCTGGTGATAATATGAACCAATATTGCGTACCCGGCACATTGATTTAGCTCTAGTCCTGTATTTAAATAATCTCACTGATCCTTCTTTAACTTTTTAATTCGTAATGACCCCTTCTGAGTCTTCACTTTTACCAAGCAATGCCCATATTCATATCTCAGCTTGTTAACATTTTGACCAAATTTAATCACAGCTGTGATACTTCTAGTTCTGCCATTCTTATATTCACTATATATGATAAACAAAGATGTGAGAGTATTCATCGTTGTCTCACTTCTTTCCTGATTCTGACTAATACTGTTTTGCCAATACTCAGTTCCTGTAGCATTTTCTTGTTCACTGTGAGGTTCCTCAAAAAATACCTTCTGGTCTTCTTTTTAACTTGATTATATTCCACATTCTGACATAGACTACATTATCAAGGGCCTTATGTAATAAATGAAGCCAAGGTTAATCTGCTTATATTCCTCTACTTGCACCATAGTACCTGTCTTTGCTCATGTCTCCCTGCTTTTTGGGAAACCAGCCTGTTTCTTTCATGTTTGCCTCTCCATGCTTGTCTCTATTCCTCTGTATTAAAATTTAAACTAAACTTTATTTAGTGAAGAATTAGTACAGTGATTTAGTTGTTTCCACATGCTCTGTTATCCAATATAGACAAACAGAGTGATATGTGACAAACACTACACCACACCTGCGTTTCCCCCTATTTTCCCTGTTAATTTTAACTGCTTCTTCTTCTGCAGCTTTAAAGAGTTCAGTGAGTATTTCATCTGTACCTAATGCTTTCCTTTTTGACAGCTCATATTTTGACTGTTGTACCTCACTTTCTAGTAGAGTTGGTTTCTGGCAATTTATTCTTTGTCTATAAATGATTCTGTCATTCTGTAATCCTATTTGTAAAGGCTTTCATTACGCTCGTACCATCTTCCTTTCGACTAATTTGCCTCTATCAGATACCTGAAGATAAACAGGCTCAGACCTGGTTAAGACTTGGTTGGGAGGCCAGGGCTGTATTTAGACTGGAAAATCAAAACATACCCTGGAAGAAGGCAATTTTCTTACATATTGTTGCAATCTCGCCAACCCAAACCGCACACACATGGTCACTAGGCATCTTAACTTACCAACAAATGTGTCATTCTGTAGTCCCATTTGTAAGAATTTTAAAATAAAAAATTCTATATTTCTTTATCCTGATTCACTCTATCAGATTTGTCATTCTACTTGAATATTTCTACTTTAGCTGCAAATTTTCCTATGAATTCTCTGATCATCTTTATTTTCATTATATTCCTCTATTTGTTGATATTTTTAATTAAGAAATTTCTCTTTATCTCTGTTTGATGCTGGAAGTTGACCAATACTTCATTGTTTTGTGGCTATTATATTAATTGGTTCTCAAACTCACATGGATCCTCTTTGAAATGAGGGACTATTTTATTCCACTTCAGTTTTTACAATGTCTCTTATCTCTTTCCACAGCTCCTCAAACTCCCCCAGAAATATGTTAGGTACACTGTATCTCTTCCTTATATTCTGGTCGTTATCTTTTCTAGATCATATCTTAATATATCTGCTGTCCTTCATTTTCTAAGTATAGTCCATGTTTTAAGGGTATGGTTCAAACTCTTAATCCTTAAACTACCAAAGGCGGAACCAAATCCTACTGTTACAGATAGCAGAAGAAAGAAAGAAATGGTCAGGCTACTAAATAGCATTTATCTCTCTATTTCTTTGATTCTTAATGATTTTTCTTATGACAAATCTGCCATGTTACTAATCATATGAAAACCTAAATTATAACTAATAAAAAATAGTGTACAGAAGCTGGTAACAACAACTATTGCATTAGAATAAAGTTATTATTTTTTTTTAAAGTATAACTTTAACAATATCTCAAATTTTTCAGATTGTATGTTTAAATCTAAAGCAGGGGTCCCCAACCTTTTTGGCACCAGGGACCGGTTTCATGTAAAAAAAATTCTGCCAACATGTGGGAGCCCCCAGCGGGTGAGTCGAGTCACGTGGGCCGCGCGCGCGTTTGGCAGTCACATGGAACCCGAGGCTCACTACGGCCTGGTTACTATCAAGCCACGGACCAGCACCAGTCCGAGGCCTGGGGATTGGGGACCCCTGATGTAAAGGACTGCCTTGATGGTGAACCTATGGCATGCGTGCTCTGTGGGTTCGGGCACGTGTGCTTTGGGCACTCAGTCTGGAAAAGGTTAGCCATCACTGGCCTATACAAAGTGCTTCCGGGCTGGAAAATTCTTTCTTTACAGAATGTAATTGGAAAATAGATAGATATAACCCACACTTAATCTTCAATTTATGACTATTTGTTTAGTAACCGTTCAAAGTTACAATAAGTGCAAAGCCATAAGCCTTCACACTTATGACTATCATGGCATTTCCGTGGACACATAATCATGATTTGGACACTTGACAACGTTCACACATTTACAATGGTTGCAGTGTCTCACAGCCACATTGGTGACCTTCCCAGGGGTTTCAGAGAAGCAAAGGCAATGAGGAAGCTGGCAGGGAAGGTCCCAAGGTGCAGTTGCATGAAGTTTTCACTTAATGAGCAAGATGATTTGTTTAACAACCACAGCAAAAAAAAATGGCATAAGATTGGGTTAGTTTTATGATGCATCACCTTCTGATTTCTTTTGGTTGTAAATTGAGGATTACATGTATAGGAAGTTTTCTTAATTATGGAAAGTCATTCATTTCTCCATTAAATCCTGAATGGATTATTTTAAGGAAGCATAAAAGTTTACTTTTTCCACTGATTTTACTATGATTTAATACTGTTATTATATGGAATATATCTGCAGAGATTTTGCATTTTTTTTAAAAAAGTTTTATTATAATTCTATATCTTAGCTTTCTCCAAGATTTCTGGAAAAAAAAAATTATATTAAAAAATAAAAATGAACACTTTGAAAAGCATGGTAACTTTAAAAATATATATTTAATCCGCAAGAATAAAGTCAATTTAAGCACAAATTTAAATAAAAATTTCCAATACATTCATAAAACATTACCTCCAATAATGGTAAATTTGATCATCAAATCATGTAAGTTCCCAGATTAACATGCCCGGAAACATGTTTAGATTTCATTTGCATTTTGTTGCATTTGGGGAGGGGGGGTGCTCCATCACAAATGAGTTTAAAAATATTCCCATTTAGCAGTCATCTCCAAATGGGTACTCTTCAGACCTATCTTCTTTATTCCCATCATCTTTAGTCATCCTGGATAATGATAATTTCTTATTTGATACTGGCTCTACTGGTTGGAGTTATAAATTACTTATTAATAAGTGTTTAAATAGAGACATTAAGAAGTTTAAACACAGTTTAGCTAGTAGAGGTATTAATTTAGCTTAGAAATACATCTTAGCACTACTATGCCATTATTCAATTAGAATGTAAGGCTAAGCAAATGTTCTTGGAATATTTTAAAACATAAATGTAAGAAAATCCATTTGAAAAAAACTATTTACTGATATTTTATGAAGTCGATAATGTTCTTGAAAAGATCTTGATTACTTTTGCATATGATTCAAATAATGTTAAGGAACTTGGCTCTAGAAACTGCTCATGAGACACATCATCTTCTGATGTAGCAGTCTGAAATGCTCCTTCCTTATCCAATGAGACTTAATTAGTATCCATCAAATGGCTAAAAGATAAAAACTGTGGTTTTCAGTCTTAAAACCTCTGTTGCTGGCATGAGGATGAAACTAAGTGGACTTAAGCTAGGAAAAAACAACTTAATTAAAATGGGATTGTACATTTGTTCTGTCACTTTAACAGCTACCTATTGATGTGAGCTTCCTCAAAACACGGTTGCTCCAAAAGGGTGTAGCTTGTTATGGTTACTAATTAGATAGATTTAAAGCATTTTAACGACAGATGCTACACTGTGATTTATGGATTTTTGTTGTCACATAAGAATGACCTCTTAAACTCTTGTCTTACAAATCTAACCTACTACGTCTCATATCAAACATTTAATGCTCCTTTTAGCAGCAAATCAACAAAGCTTTTATACTGATCAAATGAAGGAGCAGAGCCTCATATATTTATACATGTAAGTAAGTATTGGAGTTTCAAATACTTCAATGTAAGCACTTCTCAAACATAATTCTAAACATGCAAATTAACAAATCGTATAAAAAAGTTAAGAAAAAGTTAAGCATATCTAAATCTCAAACAATCAATGGCCCTGATTATATAATCTACACTGAAGTATGTAGATTATGGTGACATCTCTATCTTAATGTGCCTGCAGAAAGTCATCATTTAGATAGAGTAATTTAAAAAATAATCAAAGCTCTTCTAGGGTTGCCTTGTTAAACTTTCCTGCTTTGGAGTTATTTATCTGTCAATACTGACAAGCCATAGACCTTAACAAAATGTTCAGTTTTGCCAGCTTCAGTTGACCACTTCAAAGCTTTCTTGAGGGCTGATCTCTCCTGATTAACATTATTTAGATTTTTTTAAATCACCAAATTTAAGGAAACCACAGCTGAAGAACAATTTTTCTTCTTTTATTGGAATAGCCAACACTCCAGAAGATAGGCTTAAGATACAGAAGGATCTTGACAAACTTGAACATTGGGCACTATCTAATAAAATGAAATTCAATTGTGAAAAAAGTAAGGTTCTACATTTAGGCAAAAAAAAAAATGCACAGGTACAGTATAGGTGGTACCTTGCTCAATAGTAGCAACTGTGAGAGGGATCTTGGAATCCTAGTGGACAACCATTTAAATATGAGCCAGCAGTGTGCAGCAGCTGCCAAAAAAGCCAACACAGTTCTAGGCTGCATAAACAGAGGGATAGAATCTAGATCACGTGAAGTGTTAATGCCACTGTATAGTGCCTTGGTAAGGCCACACTTGGAATACTGCATTCAGTTTTGGTCGCCACGATGTAGAAAAGACGTGGAGACTCTGGAAAGAGTGCAGAGAAGAGCAACCAAGATGATTAGGGGACTGGAGACTAAAACATATGAAGAACGGTTGCAGGAGCTGGGTATGTCTAGTTTGATGAAGAGAAGGACCAGGGGAGACATGATAGCAGTGTTCCGATATCTCAGAGGGTGCCACAAAGAAGAGGGAGTCAAACTATTCTCCAAGGCACCTGGGGGCAGGACAAGAAGCAATGGGTGGAAACTAATCAAGGAGAGAAGCAACTTAGAACTAAGGAGAAATTTCCTGACAGTCAGAACAATTAACCTCTGGAACAGCTTGCCTCCAGCAGTTGTGAATGCCCCAACCCTGGAAGTCTTTAAAAAGATGTTGGATGGCCATTTGTCTGAAATGGTATAAGGTTCCTGCCCACGCAGGGGGTTGGACTAGAAGACCTACAAGGTCCCTTCCAACTCTGCTATTGTATTGTATTGTATTGTATTGTATTGGTACTATTTTGGAATCAAGAAATTATTACCTAATTAAAAAAACAATCTGAGATTTTTAAAAATTGAATGCCTTTGATTATGTTGGCTCTGAATTCTGAGAGAAAATCTGTAGTGCAGATTATGTAAGCAATATTAAATTTAGATTCAATCTAAAAATAATCCTTGATTAATGGACCTTTTGAAGTTCTAATGGATCTACCTGAATTCTAAGTTCCAATGGTTGGTTCCCCTCTGGCAGTCACATTACTGCACTTCAGGTATTCAGCAAGGGACCAAATTTATGGCCATTTTCACTGGACCACAGGCACATGACCTCATTTTATGACAGTTTTGCTGAAAACTAGCATTTACTTCTGCTCTTCGGCAAAACTGCATCCACAGTGAACCAGTCTTTATATTAACTATCCCACTAGGATTCTGACTAACCAGAGATAAAGGTTTGGGGTAAATAATAATTTTGTGCTTCATTTTCATTTTTATTGCCCATCCTCATCCCCCACCATAAGGATTTAACAACTTAAGCACAGCATTATGAGTTATGGGCTCCTAAAGAATAGATAAAATATACTTAGCCCATTTAATTGCAATTTTTGTTCATAATACTTTTAAGATACTAGATTTATACCCAGGCTAGTTTCTTTAAAAAGAAGATTGTTAAGGCTAACTTAAAACTAAATTTGTGGAATCATGTCAACTGAAGCAGCATTACTGTAACATGTATTTATAGCTAAAGCCTAAATATAAGTCTTTCGTGAAAAATTTTCTTTTGTTTCTTTTTCCTGGGAAGATAACTAATTCCATTAAACTCATTAAATTTCTGATGAAACATCTGCTTGCAGAAGATGGTACTAATGATGAAACTTTGTATCTTCATCAGAAGCCATGACATGACTGATGCAAATTACACAGTCCTTTCATTTGCGTGATGATATCATGATGCCTATGACAAAGTGCTATTGGAAACACTAATCATACAGAAGCATACTGATTAATAATACTAATACTAATACTAATACTAATACTAATACTAATAATAATAATAATAATAATAATAATAATAATAATTATTATTATTATTATTATTATTATTATTATTATTATTATTATTATTATTATTATTATTATTATTATTATTTAATTTATAAACCGATCTCTCTCCCCGAAGGGACTCGAGGCGGTGCACAGGGAATTTAAAAATACATATATAAAACCACAAACATAATACAATATTAAAATGAATTAAACTAAAACCCTGCACTAAAATCCCATATTAAAACTAAAACTAAACCCCTAAAAACCCTAAAAACAGTTAAATTACCCCAGGCCGGCCAAGCAGAATAAGTGTGTTTTTAGTTTTTGACGGAAGGAGCGGAGGTCCGTAGTTGTTCTAATTTCGGGGGGAAGGTCGTTCCAGAGGGTCGGGGCCGCCACAGAGAAGGCCCTTCCCCTGGGCGTCGCCCGCTGGCATAGCCTAGTGGACAGCACCCGGAGAAGTCCCTCTCTGTGGGAGCGAATCAGCCACAGGGATGTATGGGGCAGGATGCGATCCCGCAGATAGCTAGGTCTGATTTACATTCAGAGACTATAAGCTCATTTTGCCTTCATCATTTCAGAAAGTCGGAATTGTCTACTAAGTAATTAAAATGAAAATAATCTACAAGGCAATAATAATAATTTTTTTTAAGGGCACTACATTTCACCAGACAACCTGAACTGTAATTTATCTCACAATTTGTTGAATAAACTAAACTAGCACTATACACACGTTAGGACCGCAACCTCTGCAATCCTCAAATGGCAATTAGCAAAATACCTCACTTTTTCATAAATTCCCTTTATTAATTCTTTTCCCGCAACCCAATAATAGTTCACAATACTTTGTATATACTACATTTACTGATTTAGTTATCTGGAGCTGGTTGACAAGTTTCTAATTTATTTTCAAAAGCATTGTGCCAACATTAGACTATAGGAATAGTCCTTGGGTTTAAAGTACTTAATAAATGTGACACCATCTATGAACCCAGATCATAATTTGTTCAATACAGGTAGTCTAGAATTTACGACCACAACTTAGCCCAAAATTTCTGTTGTTAAGTGAGACTTTGGTTAAGTGAGTTTTGTCTCATTTTATGACCTTTCTTGCCACACTTGTTAAGTGAATCTGGCTTCCCCAGTATTTTGCTTAACAGAAGGTTGCAAATTGTGATCAGATGAGCTTGGGGATCAGTTACCAAGCATCCTGAATTTTGATCACATGATTCATGGTGATGCTGCAAAGGTCGTAATTGTGAAAATGGTTAAACGTCACTTTTTTCAATGCCACTGTAACTTTGAACAACTACTAAATAAACTGTTGTAAATCGAGGATTACCTGTATATACTCTATCCTGTCCTTCTGGGTACATTCCTCATTAAGGTTGCTTATATGCTAGATGCAGTATCATATTTAAAAGAAAACATCAAAAACGTCAACTTTTTTCAAAGGTGAAATAAAATAGATCAATTGTAGGGTCCATTTATAAATTGTGAACAAAATGAGATCGTTTCTTTTCCGTTCTTTGTAGTAGCTGATCTTACCCATCTTGAGGACAAAGAAAACACTAAGACCAGTCATAACTCCTGAGCTAGTTCACGGGTCTAGCTAGGCAGATCTACAAAGCATTGAGGGTTTTAAAAGTCAAGCAGAAATCAAATGGAAGTTACTAAAAACATCCAACCAAAGGAAGTCTACTACCCCTTGGAGGTAGTATTTCCCTTTGCTGCATGTGCTTAAAAAATATCATAGATAGATATTGATGATAGGTGTTCAATTTATAATCCTGAAAAAAGTAGGGGTGGGAATCAGTCCTTGTTTTCAATGCCAGCAGAGCACTTGCACAATCAGTGAGAAACATGGTCAATGATAATGTTGTTAATTTTATCTATTCTATAAAGTTTAGGTAATGAATGCCTTCATACAAATATTTGGAAAAAGTTCAACTCTTTCAAACCATCAGCCTTATTGTCTAAATGTCTTTCTCATTTTGGAATATATTTATTGATCATATTAATATGACCACCCATCTCATGTGATATGACTGGTATAGAAACCGACAATTTTAAAAACATTCAAGAAGTTCAACAATTAATATTATTAGGAAAAGGCTAAGAGAAGGGATCAAATTATGAACAATGGATTCTAATCAGATTACCATTTCCTTGTGACCCCCAAGCCTGTTCACACAACCAGCTTTTAAGGGAATACTGAAAAAAATACTGACAACAACCAAGACAGCAAGCATCAAGTGCACAAAAAAGACAGGTTAATTTCTTATGAACAGATTTCAGAGTTATGCAAACTATTTTTTGTAAATCTTTTCAAATAGTACTGTAATGTGAAAGGGTAGCAGGTTCAGATAGGCAGTAATCTGTTAGGCAACATTTTTATATCTAGTGGAAATAAGCACATTTATACTCACAGCATGTTCAAAACTAATTAGCACATATAAAACATGTACCACATAGGAACAAATAATTGCTTTGTAAGAGATAAAACATAAAGTTCTGGCTTGCTTAATAGTATTTAGTGTTTTTGCTTCCTGTAAATTGCTCACTGAGACATTTTTCTCCTGTTCAATTTAGAATGTCTGCCTTTTTTGCATGTTATTAAATAAAATACCTCTCCAAAGCATTTTTAAATAAACATTTAACTGTATAACAATACTAAAACAGACACTTAATTATAAAAAACATGTCAGTACACATATGGCAGCAAGATGAATTATGGACATCTGGATCACTTTTGGCAAGAAATACAGTTAAGAATCTACAGCCAAATTTAGCAATCTGTCACTAACAATATGTACATTCATTTTTGAAGATGCTAAGGCCTCAAAGTGATTTTTAGAATATATTTATTCATCAGCTTTTCAGATCTCCTTAAAAGAACAAACAGGTGACAAAACATATTGCTCAAATTGCCCAGAGCTATATAAACAGGAAAATTTTTGACTCTCTCTCTCGACAGACACAACAGCATTCATAATTTAAAAGCAGCTCTAATGCTTCACTGATGTATGCCGAAACTAGGATCAAAATACATTTTTATGACTAACTGGTAATCCAAACAGAATCTGAGGGTTTGGTCAATTTAGAGTAGCACACTGCTAGTAAAACAATATGATAGTCAGCAAATATTACAATAAAGAGATTAACTTTAAGAAGAGTTTATCTGATGATTTACAAGACAGCATCAGCAACTGTTCTGCTCGCACTAAAAGGAAGCTAAACAATTACACATGAACACAGCAGTATGTGGGCATTCAGCTTCATGCTACTCCACAGCAGCCCCCTCCCCACTAAAACATGGTCCACAGTTGAAATGCACCTCAGTATGGTCTCTTCTCTTGTTCAAAACAATGGCTAAGATATAGAGAAAAGCCTCTCTGTTTTAAAAGCATATATAGATTAATATGCAATCCCTTTAAGCAATCTGACCTTTGACATTCAAGTTACTGGAGTTAAAAAGTATATAAATTATGATTTGGTGGACCTGGTAGTTTAGTAAATTTATCTATTTATTGAATCAATTCATATAACTGCTTATCCAGCATAGTAATCAGAGGAGCAGAATGGTTATAATTTATTTGTATTTGCTTGCATGGAGGTGGTTTGGATTCTATATTCTTATGAATTAGGGCCTTTTCGTTTCTCCTTTTGAACAACACAAAACATTTTTATCCACTCTAGTTTTAATTCTCAGGCTCCTTTTTTTAGTCTCTGGTAATGTGACTCTAATAATGCAGACTCTTTGCACAAATCAAAAACTGCTCAGACAAGGAGGAGCTGTAATTCTGAACTTATCCTAATACACAGCTTCCAATGCAGTATAAACTGGAATTATATAGATTTCCTGGGCCATGAGGAACAGCTATACTTCTATTTAACAATCCTCTTGTATATAGCCTAAATTAGATATCAATGCCCCTAAATATTTATTTCCTTTCCAAAGTTCCCCAAAGAATTTGGAGCTAGATTTTTTTTAGCAGCTGACTCAACAGAACAGAGATAAAAGTGTACAATATAAACTAACATTTTGATGAGCTATAGTAATAACCTTTACTATGAGAATACAGCTATCAAATTGTAAAATAGCCATGGGTAACTTATGTCAGCTACAGCTTGCATCAATCTTGTTAACACCCCTTTTATTATTTCAAAAGAATGTAAAGTGATATTTCAAGTTTTGTTTGTATTACTGTGTTCCTTTGGGTAATCCCATAGTTGATCCAGCCCATGAAACAAACTCATTCTTTGCTTCAATAAAACATGTTTGCTGAAATCTGAAAGCAGTACAAAGATCTGAAGCCCAATTGCTAGACAAATGTGCTTGCCAGGCACATGTACAAACCTATCTTAGCAGACAGCTACATTCTTCCAAGACCAATCATTCAAAACTAATATAAAATGGCTGATTACAAATAAATCCTCAACGAAAATGGAGATTAAAAATAAGTAAAAACATAAATGCAACCATGTGAAATATCTTGAGAGAATGTTCTTACCATTTTGGTTAAATCATTGAACTCTGATTTGTAAAATCATCATTGATAATGCATTTTATTTAGTTTTATTTAAAATTTAAATTTAATTGTATTTGTTGTAAAGTCAAGAAAAAATCAAGAATGGAATAAATACAAAAAAAATATCACATTTAAAAAAAATTAATAATGTTTCTTCAATAATTTAAAGCACTGAAAGAAAGTTTAGATTTGTTTGAATATCAGCAAGAATTATTTTATCAAAATTTCAAGTTCTCGTGACTATAAAACAGTAGATTTGGGATACATTGGAAAGGGACAGAAAATACTATATAATCAAGTGCAATCTAATGTATTATCACTTATTATCACTTATTATCACTTAAGGGAAGAAATCAACTGCTTACTAATTATTATTATAAATGATAAACTGAGGTTATTTATTTACCTAAATGCCTATCTTTATCACATCCTTTTATATAGTAAAAAGGATGGAGCTTTAGAAACACAAGTAAAAAGGGCTATTTATCTAATATTCATACCAGAGAGAGGGCTTCCAGATAATATATTTATCTAATATTCATATCAGAGAGAGGGCTTCCAGATATATTGATTGAATACATGTAAGAGGTCTGGTGGCAGTTACAATGGTGGTTACAATTCAATATTGCAGGCAAGCTCTCCCCACAGCCTGGGGTTCGATCCTGACAGAGCTTCACATTGAGTCTGCTTTTCATCCTTCTGAGGTTGGTAAAATGAGAAACCAGATTGTTGGGGGCAATATGCAAAACATTATAAATTGCCCAAAGAGTGCTGTTATGAACTATAGGGCAGCATATAAACCTAAAATGCTACTGCTACTGTAGTTTTGTGTCATCAAGTTAGCATTGAAACTTGGTAACCATGTAGATTTGATTTTCTCTATGTTAGCGATAGGTATATAAAAGTTGATACAAAAGGTGCTGTGATAGATAAAAGTGCCTTTGATACTTTGGTTCTGAGGATATATTCTGAAATACCTGGAAAGTAGGTTTCTTTGCAGCTACCACCATTTTCTTATAACCAAGTTCTGCCTTCCCCACTAGCTCTCAGTAGAACCAAGAAAGGTTTGAAGGGTAAATCTTCAACCTATTCATAGTCTGGTTAAAGACAGAAAGAGAAACCAAGCAAAACATTGGGAATCTGTAGCCCAGCCAAGATGACATATCTTGATTAGAGAAACCTAACAAATCTTCACATAAAATACTCATACAAAACCCTCATTGTAAATCTGACACCTATATATAGAGGATTCTAATAATAAATCTATCAGAAATGGGACAAGGTGAGCCAGTATAATTCTATTTTTTTCAACAGACAGCAGCAATCCAATATTATTCTATTATAAATGTGTGATTTCTGATGGATTAGATTTCTGCATGCTATTAATTGTTTTCTAAGTACTCTTTCATGGTACAATAAAATGGATGAATCACTAGTACCGGTGTTAATTGACTTTAAAAAAAGAACAAACAAAACAAAACATTCAGTACATAGTACTGTATAAATCCTTCTATCTAGACTGCAGGTTTTATAGTTCTTGCCTTTGTTTTGTTTTTTTAGCAGTTCTTCCTTAGAACTGGCATGAAAATATTTCTGAATAAATAAGGAAAAGTATGTAGGTTTGTCAAGTGTAAAAATACTCATAAATGAATGCTTTTTTAAAAGAGTAGCTTATTTTCTCCCACCAAAAGTTTTATTTTCTGTTTAATTAATTCAGGAATTAAGACTATGAAGAATTATAAACAGCCAGGAGCTCGCCAAAAAGCAGGAACATACACACCATATTACCATGAGAACTGAATAGTGTTATACTGACTTGACTAGCCTTATAAATTTGTGAAATAGTCAATCAGTCAGTCAGTTAGATAGCTGGGCATTAAATAGTTGTCCAAATGCATTTGACCAAAGCTGTTAGGAAGGAGCAAGTTTTCATCAAAAGAAAGTTTTCCAGAAGGCTGCTGCCCATTACTACAAATTAAGAAGTTCAGTATTGGCTCTTAGTTTCTTTACAACCAGTGAATTGACCTGGATCCACCCAACACAATGGATAAGACTAAAACAGGACCAGATGGTTCGTGGTGCAGCATGTTGTAAGACATGTTGTTAGAGAAAGCAATGTTTAAGCATTGGACTCAATCATCAAGTCTCATTGAGTGATTTTGAGCTAATCTTGTTGACCAACATTTCTCAGAGAACCGCTGTAGGGACAAAATGGAAAAGGGAAATGCTATATATTCTATAACCTTGAGTTTTTGAGAAGAAAAATTGGATATAAATATCACAATAAAAGTGCTATTGTGAGCTACCTGAAGTTAAGCTATACAGCCAAAATTAATCTTTCCAAATACTGAAACAATTTTAAGTAGATGATTATAACCCCAACTCAGGAAATTTATCTCATCCAGCTGTTCTCAAAATTTTGTTTGGATTATTCGTTTAAAAATTTACAGGTTTCCGTTGTTCAGTTATGACCTACTCAAGGGGGTGGTGCTCATTCCGATTCTCAGCTGTGGGATTCTGCTTTGTCTGAGGGATGCTTCTGTCATCATGTGGCCAGAATGAAAGTTCAGAACACAGTAACCTTCCTGCCAAAGCTGTACCTATTTATCTGCAACAATTACAACTATTTATCTGCATGCTTTCAATGCAGAAGCTAGGATGAGTAATGGGAACTCATCCCATCACATGATGCTCAGGTCTCAAACCCAGGTTGTTGGCTTGTCAACTGACAAGCACAGCATTTTTAACCACTGAAGCATTATGGTGCCCAAAATGGATTGTCCATTACTTGATCACAAAATTCATTCTTAGCTTTGGAATGCATTTAAAATGCCAGTTAATGGCCATTTCTCCAGATGTGATATAGTTCAGCCTGCCATCTTTCTTCTTCCATTGAAAAGACTAGACGTTGTTGCCAGAATGGTTGGGCCTGGCAATCAAACCTAATCTAGGTTTGTTTAGTGCCTTGCTTCAGGTGTGCTCTCCAAAGCACTGTCCAGAAAGCAACAAGTCTCATTACTAAAGTTCCAGAGGGGCAGAAGGAAGCAAAGGAACAAGACTACTTCAAGTTGGTGAAATTTCAAAGCTCACAAAACTGTAGGGAAGGGAGAATAGGACACTGTCAACAAAGTTAGTCAGATGTGGTACTTTACATGGACTGTCAACACAAAAGAGATCCATGGATGCTGGGCAAGAAGATACATTCTTTGTGAAAACAACTTATTAACATTTTCCCTCAAGTATTTCAGGGCTGCAGCTGCAACTAGTGTAATCCTTATTAAAAGTCCCTTTTGGCAAACTCTTGTATAAGCCAGCTGACAAACTTTACCATCAGTTGAAAAATTGAGTCAACAGCTGCTCCAAAACAGGTTGCTAGTAAAAGATTTCAAAGGATGAAAGCAACCCAACTACAGAAGCCCTATCACTTAACATTGAAGTGCCTATAGCAATAGCACTTAGACTTATATACAGCTTCACAGTGCTTTACAGCCCTGCCTAAGCAATTTTACAGAGTCAGAAAATTGCCCCCAACAATCTGGGTCCTCATTTTATTGACCTCGGAAGAATGGAAGGCTAAGTCAACCTTGTACCAGTGAGAATCAAACTTTAGCAGTCAGCAGAATTAGGCTGCAATACTGCATTCTAACCACTGTGCCACTGTAATGTGGAACTTGTACCTGCTGGAAATTTCTTCTTTCTGGGTAAATTCCTTCTAGAAATGCTGATTGGGAACTATCCAAAGTTCGACATATGTAGGTGGCTATAAGAATAGTTAACTAAATAAATATATAAAGGCTTCCTTATTGGTAAGAATGGGATCTAGTTGGCTGCTATGAATATTTTAAGTATCTGCTTGGACACTCTTGGAATTAAGATTCTGATTGGGCTGGTTTAAGTGTAAAGGCATGACCTTATGTGGATGGCCAGGAAGAATTTGATCCTGTTACTCTTCTGGAAGTGGGCAGAATCTTTTATTAGATTTTATCTTTTCTGCTATTGAGGGGTGCTTGGATGTTGGTATGTGACTGAGGTCAAGTTGTATTGTCTGTATCGTATTGTATTGTCTTCTGGGGAAAGGTCCCTGAGAAGGTGGTCATGTTGCAGTTAGAGAACTTCCCATAAAAAATAAGAATATCTGGAACTTTTCAGTTGGGATTTAGGACAACTCCCAAGATGGGATGGACTGCATTTGTTGATTACCAATAGCAACGGTTAGTTGCACCCATTCCTCGACTGGACAGCCCTCCTTATAGTTACCCATGTCTTGTTTATCCTGCAATGTGGTCTCCCTTGAAGACTACTCAGAAGCTATAGCTGTTCCAGAATATTGTGGCACAATCAAAGATGGACAAGATTCATTATGTTCTTGTAACACACCTGCTCAATGAGCCGCTTGTGGTACCAGGTACAATTCTGGTACGAGCTGCTGGTAAGGTACCACGTGTAATTCAAGGTCCTATTTATTGCTTTTAAAGGCCCACATGGCATAAGGATTATTATCTGTAGGACCACTTGTCTTTATGAAGCAATGGAGTTATGTTTCTTTGGTATCTGTTGATTAAGTAGTGTCATCCAGCAAGACCAAAGAAGCAAGCTCCCCGTAACAACTTTTGTTCTTTGGAACAGTATCCCACAGAGATTCAGTATATGGCCATCACCTATGAGCCTTAAAAATAAGACTCTTCTCCCAGTTCTTGGGCTAATGTGATTTGGGTACCTTTAATTCAGGGGGATGGAAAAAGTGTTCTTTTTTATTTGCTTTTCTAGCTGTTCTTTTCTTTTAAGTTAGAGTTTCCCATTTGTTTTTAACTATAAAGTTTAAATATGTTCTGAAATCAGAAGCCTAGATATTTGATGAATAAATGGTTAAATAAATATTACATGCTGAAACTTGGATTTAATAAGAGACAAAGTTAAAGCAGAATTAAGATTTCTGTGTTACACAGCGCAGAACAGGGTGACTCTGACACAGCACCAACTAACCAAATAAAATTAGATTTAGTAATCGCTAGTAACAATGTCAGCCACTTGGAAATAATTCAAATTTCAACAGGATATTTGCAACAGGGCTACAAAATTGCACTAAAATTAAGGTTGCGATTCTAAAAATAATGATTACAGTATTCTATAGTAATGTGGCAAATGTAGTCAAATGGGGCTATTTCTGACATGTAGTATCTAAAGAACCCTTTAGCTCTTTGTGTAATCTAAGTAAATATTTCCATAAATTATTTGCAAACAGATAAAATATATATTTTACAAAGGGAAAAGTTGCTTTGAAGAACAGCACATTTTCTAATTAATAAAAAAAGTCCATAGTATCAAGTACCTAGAACAGGGGTCATCAACCTTTTGGCCCTCAGGAATCTTAATTTTAAATCCTGTGGACTACTAATATTTTTTTTTTTAAAAGATAAATAATATTTAGTGTAATATTAAAAGCGCAAATAATTTTTCTACGGACCACCAAAATTTCCCCACAGACCACCAGTTGGTGACCGCTGACCTAGAAGGAATACTTAAATAATATGATAGAAGTTAATGTAAATTGGCATTTTTAAAAATATTTTAAAATAGTTTAAATAGATTTTTAAGAAATGAAGGAACAAAAATTAGAGAGTATGAAGTAGAAATTCTCTCTGGAAATGTAAAGAACATTCTGTACTATGGAAAATGAATCAAAACTCTCTTAAACCTGCAATACTTGGATATAAAAACATAGGCTAGGAAAGGAATAAGAATGCATGGAATTTAACAGCAAACCTCTTTCTCCATCTAAAAACTACAATCAGCAAAGCTTCTTTTGCATCAGATCTGTAGCCTATTGTCTTCTCAGGGACCTTTCCAGACCTTTAGTCACCAGGGGTCAAAACCCAGATCTTTCACAATGAAAGCCCTTCCTATCTCCTGGTACTTTTGTCACCTCCTGCTTTTCTTTCAACTCCTGTAAATTTCTCAAGTCCTTTCCATCCCTCTCACCATCATATGGTTTGTTCCTCATCAGTTTGAAACTCTAGCATTGCTCATTTTATCTTCTGCATCGTGCACGGAACTTTTCCTCCTTCATTTCTGAAGAATGGGTTTCTCCGTTAAGCACAAGTACCACTTTTTACTGTTCCACAATAAGGTTAATTTCTTTAGCTCCCTTGATCTTGTGTTCTGGAATACAGGGAAAAATTAGGCAATTTAAAACTATTGTACTTGTCAGATAAATTCCAATTCCACACACATTTATATGAAGCTCAGTCCAAATATGGTAAGCTGGGTTTTAGTCTTTGCTTTTATTGGTTTTATATATTTTTACTGGTTTTGTGATTTCCTTGTGTGGCTAATCATACTTGGCCAATTCTACTGTTATGGTAAATCCAGTGGTGAAATTCATTTTTTTTTTACTACTGGTTCTGTGGGTGTGGCTTGGTGGGCATGGCAGGGGAAGGATACTACAAAATCTCCATTCCACCCAACTCCAGAGAACGGATACTGCAAAACCTCATGGCCACCCCACTCTGGGGCCAGCCAGAGGTGGTATTTGCCAGTTCCCCAAATTACTCAAAATTTCTACTACCGGTTCTCCAGAGCCTGCTGAATTTCACCCCTGGGTAAACCAACCAAAACTGGGCTCTAACATAGTCAACCATACCAATTTTTATACAAACAAATCTTTATCAATACAGCAGGTAATACTTACACAGTAGGAGATATGGCTTTGAGGTCTGTAGGAATTATCTCAACATTTAGGACGGTACAGAAACAAAGTATACCTCATTTTTCAAGCACACCTATTTGTGTTGCTACCTATATCTCAATGAACTACAATATTGATCTGAAGGAACCACACTTTCATTTCTATGACAGTTCAGAAATAATGACCTCTGTATGTTACAAATCAAAGATTATCTGTGTAACACAATATATATATATATATATATATGAGAATATTTTCACAACTCCTGTTGGGGCCCCATTAAGGGAGGAGACAAACTGTCTTCCTTTTCTGCCTTTCGGTTCAACCCAGAGACCATCTGGGCAGAGAGCCAATGAGATTACTGTTGTGTGAATTTTTTTAGATATGTGTTAGGTTTTTTATACCAGGTTAGGTTAGGTTCAAATCCCAGTAGAAGGAGTATGGCCAGCTGAAGAGGGCTAATAAGCCCGAAATGGATCCATCCTGGTCTCTTACAATTTATTTATTAATCAGCCCTTAAAAAACCTTACATACATACATACATACATACATACATACATACATACATACATACATACATATGAGAGAATATTTTCACAACTCCTGTTATGGGCCCCTTTAAGGGAGGTGACAAACTGTCATCCTTCTCTGCCTTTCGGCTCAAATATTAAATATATGCACATCATGCCAAAGTTTTCAAGCCTACTTCCAATGCAGCCAGTAGACAGCAATAAGGCTGCTTATTATGGAATTATGGTTCCATCATTATTGGTATTCTTTCTTTATAGATTGAAAAATCAGTAACATGAGTACATGTTGATTGACCTGAAAGCAGAATAGCGTTTTAATCCTTGGTTTTCCTTTTCATTCAAGTGGACTTAAAATCAGTCAAGCATGAACCTAATATGCAAATGCTATTTTTGTAATTAAAATAAAACTTTCCATTAGACCGAATATTTTATAAGACTTTAAGGAACGGCAGACTCAGAACAGGATTTTTGGATTTTTGTTTTCCACAGGCAGAATTGCTGGGTTTATACTCTCTGAAATCAACATGCTTTGGACAACAGGATTTTAAACCTGGCAAACAAATTGTAGTTTGTTTCAGTCTTTTTTGACCCATTGTGAAATAAATCAGGCTATCATGATCTAACAAGTCTTTTTTCACACTGTTCAATCAGTCTTCTCCTCCTCCTCACAGACACATTTTCTCTCCCACTCCGTCTAGCCATCCTCCCATCAAAGCAAACAAAATGTTCACTGTAACCCCACATTATTGCTCATTAGATCACAGATTAGTGAAGTGGAACTGCCTGAGGTTCTCAAATGAGAGCTACACTTAAAGAAAAACAAAAAACAAAAAAACCACCCATGCCAAATGAAGGGGGGGGGAAAAGGCCTAAGCATGGGGTCATGCAGATCAATGATCAAAAGGAAAAAAGAGAAAAAATATTTCTCTTCCAAAATTTTCTAAATCATGAATCAAAATCAATAATAGTATATTTGTTCTGGTTTAATATGCAACTATACAGAACTGATGGGTTTCTTCCAAATATGGAAAATGATATGTTAGCATTTTCAGGATTTTTAAATTTCATTTATGAAAACATATCCTGGCCTCTGGCATTGCCCTCTACTCACCAGGAATCTTAGAGGTGGTCTCACAAAAACCAAGGTCTTATAAAGCACTCCTGTTAAGATATATTCTGTTTCAATTGTAGAATCGCAGAACTCAGTAATCAATCCTTTCTTAAGTCCAAATTATAGTGTATAATTATTCGTTACATGTGGTTTCAAGTAAGTCAAAGTATTTCTTGTGAGAATACATAACAAAATTAAGACTTCAGCAAATGAAATGATAGGCAATTAAGTAGCATTCTACAAAATCTGTGGAGTTCCCAGAGCTTGAGTCTAAGATACTGTACTTAGAGCTACCGCTACATTTAAGATGGTTTCAAGAATATCAGAGGGAGCCTTTTCTCAATAATGAATTAAATTATTTTATTTTAAATTAAGATTTGCAACCTGGTGCACTCAGGTGTGATGATGATTCATATAATCACTTCCCTAGATTGAGGGAAGGAAATGGAAATCATTGTCCGAAAACTCTAGACATCAACCGGTTGGGTAAGAACATGTACTGCAAAAACTTCATGGGCCTCCCAGATGGAACAAGCGACAGCAAATATGCAATTTCCATAATTAGCAAGATGATGTTATGATGCACCCAAAGTCATCAGAGTTTACTGTATATTAGACATCTACACATTTAACAATAAAACAAAACAAAGCTATATGACAATTATGTTATCTTATTGCCTTTCAACCACAGAGCAGAAAACTATGCAGTTATTGCTTTATTTCTGCTTTAGTATCTATAAGTTTCCTATTACTGAAGACACATGCTTGTATTAAATTAAAAGAGCAGGTGGCTTTTTTGACAGAGACATTTCTGAATCATATTTTTCAATCAAAATGTTCAGTAAACATCTTATTCACTTCCATAAACATGCCCCGGTAGTTTTTAAAAACCAGTTACTATAAGAAAATTTACATCTGCTGTAATTAAAATAGATTTTTGGGTATTACCACATTAACGCTTAATTTTCAAAATAATTAATTTATTTCTGAATAAAAAAGGATCCTATACTTGTTTGTTCAGAAACTGCAATCTGAAATTCATCTTCCTACATCTACGGAAAATGTAAGGAACAACCAGGCTAATGGGGAATGTTAACATTTGTGATTCAATATGTCTGAGGACTAGATTGGGAAAGGTTGCTGAAAATTAGCTATTAAAAAAATGCATTGTTGACTGAAGAATAAGAATAGGTTTTCTATCTTTTGTAAGAATAGGTTTTCCATCTAGAGAAGCAAAATTTCAGATTATATATTACATTCTCTCAAGATGGCTAAAAATTGAAGCTGAATAGAATATTAATTCCTGTAAATTTTAGAGAGATTCATTTAGCTAAACAGTGAGCTTGTCAATCAGAAAGGTTGGCAGTTCGGTGGTTCAAATCCCTAGCATCACATAACAGAGTAAGCTCCTGTTACTTGTCCTAGCTTCTGCCAACCTAGCAGTTTGAATGCATGTAAAGATGCAAGTAGAAAAATAGGGACCACCTTTGGTGGGAAGGTAACAGCGTTCCGTGCACCTTCAGTCTTTAGTCATGCCAGCCACATGACCACGGGGACATCTTTGGACAGTGCTGGCTCTTTGGCTTTGAAACAGAGATGAGCATCGTCCTCTAGAGTTGGGAACAACTAGCACATATGTGCAAAGGGAACCTTTATCTTTACTATACATGCAAAACAAACTGCAAAATTTCAATGCATGGTAATAGATTTCTATTAGGTTTACCAACCAAAGAGGTGCCACGGCTGTCCAGAATCTCATCAATTCAAACCCTCTGCAGTTAAGGTCCAAATGGAAGTTTTTTCAAAGCTAAGTGAATGAAGGCAAAATGTTGGGGAAGAAATACCAATCTTGGAATGAAGGATTAATCATGTTTGCATAAAAATTATCCCACTCATTTATTGATTTGCCTTTGCAAAAGATTCTGATAAAGCCTTAACACAGCATAGGATGGCAAAGTGGGGTTACAACTGGAGACAGAAGAGTTAACTGACTCTGCCAACCTTCAACTAAATTTTGTCAGTCCCAACACACACAAAAAAGATTCCTACATTTAAGAGTTCATAGAGGATTGAAAACGGTTATTGTAGCTGGTAAATGTCAACACTGCTTGTATTAGCAAATACTATTTATTCACATTATAGAGATAAATGTACTGTTAAATAGATATCAAATCTTTTCCAGATCTTTTAAATATTACATTTCTGATTTATCATGTGCTTGCCTAGATTTCAAATGTTTCTGATCTAATATCTCTGCATAAAAATATTACCAGGAACTGATGTATTTTTCCAGATAAGGGTCCTCTTATAGAGTTAATCAATTAAAGGCTTCATTACCTTCAGTGAGTGGGTAGGTTAACTTATTATCTTTTTCGAACTCTTTGCCTTTTTTTCTTTTCTGACAGCATCTTCTCCTCTATTCCTCTGCACACAGTAAGAAGCTAAACAAGGCCAAAAGATCAGTCCTGCCATCTCAGAAATCCCTTGCATGGAGCTATTGAAATTAGGCAAAGGGCTCCACGTTGCCCAAGATTTTCTGAACATTTCAACTATGTACAAAATAAAATAATCTCCAATTTAATGCTGCAATGCAGTATTAGCAAAATCATTTCAAGAATTTAATTATATGCATTACTACATTGTAGTCTTACAAAGATTGTTCACAGATGGCAGATAGGAAGTACATCACATTTCTCAGAGGGTGTATGTTTGTCTGCCACTGAATCACTGAGAGAGAAGAGTGATTTGTTATTCCTCTAACAAAGTGCCATTATACACTAGACAGACTTCATTTCAGAATAATGGGACAGACATTGCCCCTAGCATTATGTTTAATTCAAAAATTCAATACTGCCCACTTGACAGAAGCACTTACCGATTAATACAGTTTGAGAGGGGTATTTTGCAGGTTAAAATATGGAAATAAACACATGTTCATCTTTTAGGTTTTTTTTAAGTAAGCATAATATATTAAATTAGTTTTATAGTGGGATGCACTATCTAAATGTTTAATACAGCCAAATAAGTACCGATATGTACTTCTACTGTTCTGAATTTATAAAAACATAGGATGGCAGCCTTACAAATTTGAACAGAATCCTGCCATATTTCATTTTATTGTTGAATCTCCCTGTTCCAGAATGAATTAGTTATAGTACATGCACATATTGTACTCTATAAAATTGTAGGTCAATATAAATTATTTTCAATGCTGAATTTGCACAGTTGCATTCATGCACATTTCCTGGATAACTCAATATTATGGAGGATCCTCAGGTGAATCTACCAAATACTCATATTAAAAAACTGTGATTGTGCTACTTCTTCACTTTTTTTTTCAATGCCCATACATTTTAATCAAAAACAACCTCAGTAAATAAAAGTTCTTCACCTTTCTACATAGCTGGCCAGGTTCAGCACCAAAACTGAAGCTAAGTTATTAAAGCTAGATTATCAAATGAGTTCTGTAGGTCTATTTGTTTACCGAAAAATGTAATCGGTTGAAATGTAAAGTAGAATAACTCAGATTCAAATCTCACAAGATGAATTCCATGGACAGTATTCAAACAAGTAGCTATACCTTTACTGTCCAATTTTTAGTAGTTAAGGTCTTGGTAACTAAGCCTCCTCCTTCTCCTCCTTCCCCTCTCCTCCTCCTGGGCGCAGATAGAGATTTCAAATGGTTATCTCAAATATTTAGACATATTTTGGAGGTGTTTTCCCACTGCCTTTAACTCTGTTTCATTTATTTTAGGTTTATAGTATAACCATTGAGTATTCTCCACCTCAAAATTTCAGGAGACCATGCTGAATGATGGTCAAAGGGTAATCAAGAAACCAAAATAAGAGAGTTCTTGAGCTGTTGATTACTTCATGATAAGCCATACTTTTAAAAAAACACAACAAAAAACAATCAAGCTTTGTTACTTGTTAATCAACATTGACAAATAGATCATCAAACTCCTAGAGTTTTTAAAATCATGACCCCATTTATCATGATGCATAATATTCAACAGGCTCTTGTACCATAAAGAAACTGGATAACTTTACTAAGCTTTCGGTTATATTCACATGAAGTGGCCACAGTTACAACAGTACTAATCTCCTGCTGGCAGTTTATCCCTTTAAATTTTATAACTATTGATCTTGAAAGTAAATAATAGCATATTGTAATGAAATACAACATTTTGCAAAAACAAAATGCCATTGGTTATTGGTTCTCTAGGGTGGCTAGTGAACAACGAGCAATGAGCATTGCTTAAATATAAAGATACACTAACATAAATGCTGTTTAGTTTTTAAATATTCAGATTTGTCTGTTTCTTGAAATAAAATCCTTTGGTCAGTTTCTAGAAAACAGAAATTAACATGTCATATCTCTTTTACGTGTATCTTTATGTGAACCAAATTACTATGATGCTATCAATATGCTTTGATTTATAGTCTTAATACAAATAAAGATTCTAAATTTCAGTGAAACCTGAAGCAGCCCCTAAAACCTCTAGTTGCTATTCATATCCATTTCTCTCCTTTTATTCCATGGACGGTTACTGTTTTTTGTCCTTCAAATCAGTATTGGCTCCTGGTTTGAACACTTTAATTTTCTTTAATTTACTTTTTCTGGAGTCATTTATCTAGCTATATATACCTACTATCATTTCCACACATCTTGCCTTTATATATTCTTAGACTCATATTAAGTATATTCTATCAGTTAAGTCCAGTGATGTTTTCTCAAAACACTTAATGTAACCACCATGCTGTCCACCCATTTTATTGGTTCTTTTTTCAATTCCATAGTTTTCTTCTGCTACACTTTAGGTCAGACACCTCTCCATCACATTCTGTTTTCTCAGATCCCTTCTGTGTCTTTTATCACATGCTTCAGATGCATGTATTGTTGCAAGTCTTATCTACAAACAACCAAGATATTTTTCAGAATCCTAAAATCATAATTTTAACAGAAGCTTATTGCAAACTTCCCATCACCTCTACTTCTTTAAGCTGTTCAAATGAACAGGTCAGATTGTAACATGCTAGAGACTAGATTCTACAAAGGTCTTTGGAGCACCTGCACCTGTCTGCAACTCTAAAGAAGCTGTGGGTTTTCCCAGGATCATGGGGCAGCTGTAGACGGGCAGATGGTCTCACACCCTAGGAGGCACCTTTTCCAAATTGCTTCTAAAAGGCTGCTCATTTCTACTATAGATCAGATTTTATTGGGTGACTCTATTCTATCAAATAGAATATGCCAACCTTTAGATGGCAATGCAATCAAAATGAATACAAGCAAGAAAAAATGTTCAACTTTATATCACTCTTGATTTATTCTCAGAAAAATTATTTTTCAGAAGAAATGACGCTGAATATATTCAGAATATCCACTTCTAAATGCATCCAATGTCTTAAAAAAAACCCTCAAGGATGTGACAAATGACAACTGGCATTTACTTTGTTTTTAAAACAACCCCTTATTCATTCTCAAGGTGACAGCTTCATTAATACTGTACTGAATATAGATAGGCACACAAAGTCATTAGCATCTAAGGTAGTCTAGCCCAAAATGCATACTGGATACTAATATCTGTAATAGAAGCTCAAAGGCTTATTTAGATCAGTGGTCTGTTGATTTACATGAGCCTGACATGACTCAGTAAATAGATCAATCAAGGGATAATAATAAAGCGGGTAGAAACTGCATATGATTAGGACTGGGTAAGATGTATAAAAGGGGGGATTGCTATCTTGGCCAAGGGAATTCAAAACCTTGCAGAAGTGATGGGTTCCAGTCCAGATAATCTTAAGATTGTTCTATGTAGTTTATTAGGATACTTATGATTTTCACAATATCAGTTATACTCAATCAACTAATAGGAGAGTAAAACAGAAATCATTTTTATTTTTAACCACAACATGCTATCAAAATCTCAAAAGTTATATAATGGATAACCAAAAAGGCAAATAATTAATAAACAGAGTCATATCCCAGTGAATCATGAGCAAGGGCCTCTGCAGACACAAAAGAAGAAAAATTTAAAAAATTGAAAACCCCAAATGAAACAAAACATGATTAAATACAATACTCAGTACTGATGGAAAGAATGAATACCTAGATAAAAATCAAGCTCCCCAGAATGGACAAGTTTGCGACATACACAAATCTGTGAACTGACAAGGGAAAAAAACCCCTCTGAACAGGCAATTAAAAGGGGGGAGCACACAGCCCAGATGGATTTTCAATGGAGTACATTTTCAATGGGTATCTATAAGAGCTTCCTAGACAGCATTATAGAACCATTCAGACAAAGGTTCTTGGATGCCATTCAAAACAAAGTCTGCATTATAGTAATTAGCAGAAAATGGAATGCTTAATTAACTGGGAAAAAGCCTACACTTTGCTCATCATACAGCCCCATCAACTGATCTATTTGGATGCCAAGAAAACAGCTAAGGTCTTGGCTGTAAGACTGCAAAGGTCCCCCCCCCCCCCCAATTAATAAACCAAAGCCAAATTGATTTGATCCAAAAAGTCATTGCTCCTAAGCCACTCATAATAAGGACTGGGACTTCACATTCCAAATCTATTCTTAAAATCCAACTTCTTCTATAATACATCAAAACTGAGAATTTGGAATTTAATGTAGTAAAGAAATAAGACAACCTATACGGATGAACAACAGGGAATTGTGCAAACGAAAGCTTTCTTGAAGCTTAAAGTAAATTTAAGTTGGTTTGTAACAATAAAGACATCCACATATGAAAAACCTGTGTGGGGACAAATGGGAACACTAAAATAAGAAGATAATTTTTCAGAAGCATATTTCTAAAGTCTAATTTTACATTGAAGCAGATGATCTCATTGCAAGGAGATAATTGCAATACTTCCAGAACTTTATTATATATATTTTACTGGTTACCAAGTAATTCCTTGATTTAAGTGACATTTGATAAGCACATATAGAAAATCATATTTCTTAAATCATCATTTCTTTGACGTCCAAATCAGTTTATTTAAATATTAAATATTAAATTTCTTCCCAAAGTAAGGGGAAGAATCTCCCCTTTTCTCTTGTGAGATATCTATAATGCAAATCAATGTATTTCCAAAATGTTAGTTTATTTTATTACAACAAAAAAGTTGGATTTTAAAAAGATTAATGGAAACAACTGAATAAAGCAATTATAAGCTATTCTTAAACACACTGTAAAACTAGTATGGCTGAAAAAGAAATCAGACAATTGTTTTCATATAAGCAAACAGTATTGCAAAAGTCTTGAATAGTTATATGTGGTTCTTTTCCTAATGGTTTGGATAAATAATTTACATCATACAATTTTAACAGTGCCCCACACAGTTTGGAAACCTTGCGTATAACTCCCACAAGTGAACATCACAAACAGCTGCTTGTGGAATCTTCTTGGCTCCTACAGCATTTGAGGCAAAAGAATTCTGTAACTATTACTCAACATTCATACAGCTTGTCAGATTGAAGATGCTTCTGCAATCATTATTTCTGAAATAAATCACAATTATGCCAACACTAACGCCTTGAATCCGTTGATGAGGAATCACTACTTAATATTGTGACTATATAAAAATGATAAGGCCAAATTTTAAAGTATTATACCTCCTAGCAGCAATATAAGAATGACTTCATCTAATATGAATCTGCCTGAATATTGGTATCAGCACTACCAAAGAAATACATTCAGATGCATGCAAAGACATGGCCTCTCACTGCATTGTTTGCTATTCAAACAAGTTGCTCCCTGGTTTTTTTTCCTCCAAAAAAACACAGTCATTCCCCTGTTACCAGGGGAAAAGACAAAGAATCAGAAGCACATCTGAAGACAGATTCGGGAGTTTTCATTCTTTTTATCCTACATTTTGTTTCACTTTTTTGCTTTTCATTCCATTAAAAACAACAACCAGAAATGTGACTAGTGAGTCCAAAGTCTTTGCTCAGAGAGCGATAGAATCCACTGTTTCAATAAAAGGTTCTTTTCTGTGCATCATTTGCTTTATGCATTAATCACAGAGAATATTAGAACTAATTAGGAATTAATATTTATGTATTCATATGATCTGTATACTTAATTAAAGATATTTGTTTGCCTCTTGTAAGTGGAATCATTTTTGATGCTGCTTTAAAATCAGACTGAATTCATGGTTTAATTTTTTTTAATGTCCTTGGATATGAAAAGTCGCCACGTTTATCTAGTTGTTGTATTTATTCAACAGTGATTTATAGCAATTCTCAATAGATTCAAACAGATTTTTCAAAGTCCTATATTGGAATGCTGGTGATTGTCAACTTTTTATATGAAGTAATACTATTAAAAATTCAATGTCAGGTTTCCTAAAGAATACAATCCTGATCCCTAAAAAGGAAATACTTGAGGGATATAAAGCCACATGCATTTGGAAAGTTTGATCCGAAAATCTATTATCCTGATCTTCTTTGCCCTTCTTTGAATTTGCTCCAAATGCTTTTAATCCTCCTTAAAGTGGTGCCCAGAAATAGACAGTGTGAGTTAAGAGCTATCCAATGTAGACATATGCTAGCTTTTTAAAAGTGGAAGCTTTAACAAGTAAAAATATAATACTTTTAAATAAATTTTAATAAATATATTTATATAAAAGAGAATGTTAAGGTAGTAGTGATATAGAAGTAGATAAACTCCACACAGATTTTTTTTTTAAAAAAACAATACACATAGGTAATCCTTAGCGTGGACAGTTAAAAGTATCTTTCTTCATTCATTAAGAATTATGTTCATCCAAACTTTATAGACTCTACACATGCATCAGATAGTCGTGACTTTCCCATTATTGCATTTAAACAATTAGTAACACACATGTTCTTGCAGAATTAAACATACCTCTTGTACTGAACGAGCGGCTGGCTTGTCTTGATGATTGGCCAATATTAAAAATGGCAAAGTGCATAATTGTGGATGCTGCAGCGCAGAATGCAGTTCATTCCTAGCAATTTCTAAATCGTCTTCTGAAGAAGCACTGTCTAATACAAATATTACTCCTTGAGATCCTTGATAGTAACGACTCCAGTATTTTCTGATATTGTCAGCCCCTTTGGCAATTATCAAATAAAAAAACAAGCATAAATATTAATCAGAAGACATACAGTGCAAGTTTACATACATCTTGTTTAGGCATATCAAAATTAAGTCTCAATGTTATATTTTAATTTATTACACTATTAGAAAATTGCATATCAACATTATAGGAAATTGGCTCCTAGTTTTTAATCTGATGCCTTACCCACTACACCAATTGGCTTTCCCTTACTACCCATATCCCTAAAAATATTTACTTGTCAATTTTTTCACTGATTATATTTTTCAGCTGCAGCTTTTTCATCTTAAAAAAAAAAGCAAAATTAAGATTCATACTCTTGCTTTTTAAAATGTTCCTTTACTTCTCTCTGAAACTCTTTTGCTGATTCCTCTTCTATGCATTATTTAATCAATTTGCATTACCCAGCAAAGAAATATTGTTTTTATAAAACTTCTCAACACTAAATTGGGTATTTATCCAATGTCTTCATAAAACATGATTAAATGGTTGTTTGTTCTCCGAGCTTGTGGGTTGATTTCTAAACTCTGTGGCAACAAAACGTCTGGAAACCAACCCACAAGTTCAGAGAATGAATCTTCACCCTCGTCCCACACCCAAGTTACAGCTATTCCCACTATTGAATATCCAGAATAAAACACCTTACAGGTAGTTATCGAGTTATGATATTGAACATTCTTCCAAGGTTGGTAAAATGAGGACTCAGATTATTGGGGGCAATATGCTGACTCTGTAAACCACTTAGAGAGGGCTGTAAAGTCTATAGGTTTAAGTGCTGTTGCTATTTACTGTATGGCCCGTTAAGCACTTCCAGCCTTAAAATCTTGTGCCACACTCTGAAGTCATATGGCCACATTTTGTGCTTAGCAATGTGTTCACACTCACACACAATCAGTTCCCAAGTGCTCCACGGTCATGTGATCACTATTTGCAATATTCTCTGCTTACTTCCCAGAAAGTCAATGGGCAAGTCAGCAAGGAAGATTGAAAGCTGCTTCCGCCTGTTGAAAAAACTCCCTCTCATCTCTGGAGGCTGGCTGCCTCCTAGGTGAAGGTCAGTCCCTCCACTGGTCTGGACAAATGAATCTTGAATCCAGAAGGCATAAGCTTAATTTTTGCAGCACAGTGGAGGTGTTCTATTCCATGCATGGAGGGAAGCTTGGCTACTCCATCAGGCTGCAGAAAATGGGACTTGTATCCTGAAGATCCAAGCGCTGTTTCTCCACTCTGGCTCAGGTCCTCCACTGAGCTGCAGAAATGGGGCTCACATCCTGAACTTCTGAATTCCATTTCTGCTGTCTGGTTGAGGCATACTCTTCTAGCCTTCTAGAATGATGGTGTTCTATAACTTCTGCCCATCTAGAATTCTGGTGCTAGAAAAAAGATTTCTATCCTTCAGCAGGAGGGCGATCATTAGCTTTCTAACCCTAGGAAGGGCCTTTTTCCCAAATCACATGATTTGGAAAGGGGCCTTTCAACTATTGTGAGAATGGGATCCATTTGCAGGATGGCACAATGCAGGCTTGATAGGAAGGCTATGCCTCACATTAGCTGAAGTTGCATGCAGCAGCAGAAAAAGGGAGGTGAACCTGGACATGATGGAGCAAAGAGAGGGTCCTCTCCCAGCACTCACTAAAACAAACTGCCTGATCGCTTAATAACCACAACTGGGAGAGTTGGGATTGTGGTTCTTGAGTGAACCTGTTACATGGCCGTCTGACTTAATGACTGCTTTGGTCAATGACAAAGACTTCAGTCCCAGTTTTGAACATAAGCTGAGAAATACCTGTATGTAGAACAAAATATCCACAAAATAGTTTTGCTTTAACTTTTTCTTTGATGCCAAGCAAAAGAAGAGTCATATTTCCAAAGTTATTTTTCACATGCTTAATTTAGATGAGCAATTAAAACTTTATGAATGAAACTAAACTCAAAATGTGGAGTTGAGGACAAAACTGCTGATTCTATAGACACAGCCTAAATATATACAACAGATCAGCTAACATAGCCAAAACGATGCTCGGAAAAGCAATACCAGACTACTATTCCCCAAGTTGATGTTCTCTGTATGTATCAGACATCACTTCCCAATGATGCTGTTTGTTCAAGAAGCTCTGTGTAATGTCAAGATCCATGATGAATGGCAGTCTTGCTATAATATGTAAATAATGGGAAATGTGCATCCTAAGTACAATGTAGCAGCTCTAAGAAAAAAAATTATGTATCTGATAATTACAAATGAATTGTCAGATATTAGGATGTGTCTCAGTTCGCCGAACACCTGAAGAGTTGCCCTTCTAACAGACCTTCTTTCGTCTGAAGTTTTTACATGATTAGATGACACTTATCTAATTATTTTAAGAAAGATAAGTTTCATCAACATGTAACATATGTAACATAAAGCCTCCTTTTTAATGCATCTTTTTCTGTTTACACTTACTCATGGTTTATATTAACTGGGAATATAGTTCAGTTAAATTATAACTAAGGAAACACAGAATCTTCATTAAGCTGTTGCTGTGTCATCGGTCCCAAATCTTATACATGGCTTTGATTAAAACTGTTATTTATCGTACATTATTTTGATAGTTATACCTCTCTTGGAAACTCAGCACAATGTATCAAACTGCTATATCTAACCACCTTCAGCAGCAATTCCTTAATTTATCTCTTTTTTAAAAAGTCAATTTCCCTGATCCAATCTTTTACTATTTAAACATTTTCCTCACTTACTTCCTGAGATAAATCTACTTTAGATTGTACCAGGCAGTGACTACACCTAGTGGTGAAAAGGTAGTTGATAAGTATGAACTATTGCTTATTATCATAAATCAAGACACAAAGGAATCAAAAGCTACCATCAGCTGTGCATATTATATATAGTGTTCTTTACCTCCAAGTTCTTTTACATTCAATATTGCATTCTGGAATGGCACTGCTTTTATGCTAAAACCTGAAAATAGAAATAAATTAAAAATGTACTTTTTTTCAGTACATTTGTTAACTGTAACATTATTTTCCACAGTTTAATCTATTAGCATCTTGTTAGCTTAAGTTCATAAGTTCAAATGTGCTAATAATTGTTACCATGAGTTATATAATGGGTAGATAAAAAAAACCAAAAGTACGCATTTGCATTTTGCATTATTTTAATTCAGAAGTCCTTGGTATTCTCTGAGCTTGGTTGTTTACTTGCAGACATATCAGTACCCAAACAGGTAACATCATCAGTGCTAGCAAGTATGGGGTTTGCTTCCTGTTTATATATAGTTTTTGACTTGCAACCATAATTTGGACTGAAATGTTGGCTACTGAGTCACTAATCAAGATGTCATGTCACTGATTCCTCAATGGCTGCAATCCTGACATGCCTGGTTGCAGTCGTTAAATGATCTCTTGCATTTAATGCCTATAATTGATGAAGCAAAACAAAACATCAGTTCACCTGTAGTTGACACTATATTTTCTCTATTTTCACTGCAGAGCTGAGACAACAGGCTTGTCTTGCCAGAGCCACTGAGACCTATGCAAACCAAGTCATATTCTGGTCGTGGAGGTGGAGGTCCTTTGCAGCAAAGGGCTCGAAAACACTGTTGAGAAAACATCAAGAAAGACTGTTCACCTTTTATAAGTAACAAAAAAAGCAGGAATATTTGCAAGTCAGAATATTTGATTACCCAGAATCAAAATGTCTATAGATAAATAAGAAGGATAGCCTGGTTTTGCTACACTATTACACAGAACTATTATTCAGTTCTGCAATCTCTATCCCAAATGCATTATTACCTGTTAGGATTGCTTTGTTAATGTTTTCAAAATGCCTAGTATACCACAAGAGAAATGGATACTATTCATGGAAATGCAAAAAGTTTCCCAAGGCCCAGTCTATATATATTTTATTAAACCATGAAATAATTTATTTCCTTCACAATCAATAGTTGTGGTATGCATTAAAAGGATCATTCTTGAATAACATATGATTTTCCATCTGTACGCTGATGATACACAGCTGTACATTTCTACCCCAAACCACCCCAACGATGCCGTAGCGGTGATGTGCCAGTGCCTGGAAGCTGTACGGATCTGGATGGGAAGTAACGGACTCAAGCTCAACCCGACCAAGACCGAGTGGCTGTGGTTTCCGGCTGCCCGATTCAACCAGCTCACTCCATCGCTGGCCATAGGGGGCGAACATCTTGCCCCTGTGGATGGGGTGCGCAATTTGGGTGTCCTCCTGGATGCCCGGCTGTCCATGGAAGATCAAGTGACAGCCGTGGCCAGGAGGGCGTTTTACCAGGTTCGCCTGGTTCGCCAATTGCGCCCCCTATTGGATCGGGACGCCCTTTGCACAGTCACTCATGCTCTCGTGACATCCCGACTGGACTATTGTAACTCTCTCTACATGGGGCTGCCCTTGAGGTGCACCCGGAGGCTTCAGCTAGTCCAGAATGCAGCCGCGCGAGCAATTATGGGGACCACTAGGTCCACCCATGTAACACCGCTCTTGCGCGAGCTGCACTGGCTATCTATCGTCTTCCGGGTGCGCTTCAAGGTGTTAATTATCATCTTTAAAGCGCTCCATGGCTCGGGACCTAGCTATCTGCAGGATCGGATCCTGCCCCATACATCCTCACGGCCGATTCGCTCCCACAGAGCGGGGCTTCTCCGGGTGCCGTCCACTAGACTGTGTCAGCGGGCGACACCCAGGGGAAGGGCTCTCTCTGTGGCGGGCCCGGCCCTCTGGAACGACCTTCCCCCCGATATTAGGACGACCACGGACCTCCGCTCCTTCCGTCTCAAATTGAAAACCTACTTTTTCCGTCTGGCCGGCTTGGGATAGCCTCCTTGTCCTGGGGTTTTAGGGTAATTTTAATTATTCGTAGTTTAAGGGGTTTTAGGGACAGTTTTTAGCTTTTATAGATGTTTTTAGCGCAGGATTTGTTTAATTGTGATTTTAAATTATGTATTCTGTTTGTGTTTATTGTTTTTTTAATTTTCCTGTGCCCCGCCTCGAGTCCCTCTGGGGAGAGAGAGCGGGCTACAAATAAAATTTATTATTATTATTATTATTATTATTATTATTATTATTATTATTATTATTATTATTATTATTTCCAATGAGTCCTCAATCAATGAGGATAGCAGATCTACATTGCCTAGTTCTCCCTTATTTTAGTCTTCTCATGTCAAAATTCTACATGAGAATAACTATCTGCCAGCTTCCAATATAATATGTTCAGACTCAAACCCAAGACATAGATCTCGGTACCACTGTTACATAACCAAAAGCTTGGGGGAAAGCATGAAATATTTAGCAGAAATCTCTTAAAGGAACTATTTCAGCAATTCTTTTAAAGGGAACAACTCAACATGCTGAATTTTGGAGTATTTTCAAGTCTGCTGTTGTCACTCATTAACACACAGCTCTTATGGTTGTCAATCATTTTTGTGAAAAAAATATTATGTAATATGAAACAATTGTGTCTACAATAAACCTGGGATTCTTCTACAATTTAGGCAGGAAAGTCATTAAACCTTGGCTCCTTTAGAGGGCTTTGGGAGCAAATTTGTTTGAATAAAGGCTCCCCATTTTTTATTTAATTGAAACACCCTTATGCCACTTTAGTCATTAGTTTTTAAGCAACTGATCCTGCGCAGCAACGTATATAAAAATACATACATACATACATACATACATACATACATACATACATACATACATACATACATATCTCAAATATAAATGCCACCAACCATTATTATATTCTTAGACATAAAAACCATGACTCCATGAATCAGGAAACACAAAGATCCATCCCATAGAGCAGAGGTCTCCAAACCTGGCAACTTTTAAGACTTGTGTTGAAGAGTTGAAGTCCACAAGTCTTAAAGTTGCCAAGTTTGGTGACCTCTGCCCTAGAGAGTTACTCATATCCACATGTTTTTCAATACAATACTGTCTACGTCCTTTTGTGGCACACCTTAGGGACACATAGGCCCCAAGTAATGCAGACTTTAAAGCCTATCACCTGGACCTTGAATTACAATCTGAAACAAGCCAGTCACTAAGGCACTCCCGAAATTCTGATGTTACGTGGAATACTGGATTGCCCTGCTTAACATTAGCATTTTGCACTAATTGCAGGTTGCAGGAGATTTTTCAAGGGCAGCCGTCATGAAGAGTGTGTTAGAGTAGTCCACTTGTGAGGTGAGAAGGACAGGAGGGGATGCAGACCCAATTTCTATTCCAGAACAGCCGCAATGTGTTTCAGGTTTGTTTATTCCCCTCATGCATATGTTTACGCTGATTGCATGTTTTTTATCTTTGCTTTTTACATTTTATTTAGTCATTTGTTTTTGTCTTCTGATGTTTTTTAACTTAACTTATTGCCTGTGATAAACAACATGACTTCAATCTGTTTATAGATTACCAAACATTTCTATGATGCAAACATCATTGCAAGAGTCACTGGTTTAACATTTTTATGACAGACGTACGTAATTCATGTCAGGCAAGCAAATGCATCTGCACTGTTCAAATGTGTAAAAAAATAGCAAGACTTATATACTGCTTCATCGTACTTTACAACCCTCTCTAAGTGGTTTTAATCACTGTGCCACCAAGCTTAGGTACCACTGAGAACACTTATGTAATAAGGCAAAATGTAGTGGTGTGTGTAGGTGTGTGTTTGACATAATGAACCCATATACCATAGTTTGCATGTTTTCTCTCTCTGTGTGTGTGTCTACTTGTCTAGGCACAGAACACATAGAAATGCATACACGTAAAAATATAGCCACATATGTATATACTTACAGAAGTGTATAATTGCTAACAGTGAGATAATATTGAATTAAATAAAGACGGTCTACTAATTAACACCCAAAACAATTCCCAAAGGTTTGACCAAATTCTTTGGCATTTGTTTTCCATGTCATTTTGTTGAAAAAGAAATATTCACGTAAATCGTTAAAATAATACATATCAATAATTCATTATTGCAGATCACTGTAAATTTATCCTTCCAGTGTTATATAATAATTGTTTTGACTATCCCCCACAATAATTTCACCAATCTTGATAACTAATAGGTTCCAAATACTTGGATGAAAGCCAACAAGGACATGTGCATCTCATAGAAATTCAACAAGCAATCTAAAATCATGTTAAAAACTCAAGTGGATTTCAATCCAAAATGTGACAATAAGGGAACAGATCTACTTTTTGCAGTTTATGTTTCCAATTTCTGAGATCTACCTCCAAAGGAAGGTTATTACAGCTAACTTGTATTAAACATACCCTGAAATATCCAATATTTGCTAAATAAAAATTTATGCAGCACTAACCTCATTCTAACATCAAAAAAAACAGATAGTTTAAATTGTTTTAAGCAATCTACCATTTTTAAAAAAATTTTTTAAAGTATGTTCCAAATTATTATTCCAAAAATTGTCTAAATGATTAATATCAATTTCATCAAATTCCTTCAACTTTTACAAACAGTTTTACTGGCTTAAGAGCCTTAACTGTTTCCTCCAAAACCTCTACCAGATGTGGAACTTCAGAGGCCACAATTGTATCAAGAATAATCCAAATAACAAATGTTAAATTGAATAAATTGCCAAAAAACCCTCATTCTTTTAAAAAACAAATTTCAGTCTTACAAAGCTTTAAAATTGCTGCATCAGAACTAGACTGATCAAAATAAGAAAATTGAGAGATATCCAGTTCCACACAAAAGAGATTTGGATTAATAATTCAGGAGTTGTCATACTGTGTATTTTATTTGCAGATGCTCTGTGAATCCTCTTGGCTTGATGGCTTGTCCAAGCAAACCAAATCTAAACAGACCGATGCTGTTCTTTAAATATATGATTTTAAATCTAAAATGCTTACATTTTCAATGTAAGCATTTTATTTGGTAGCAAGCAACAACTTTACACTGTCATTATCCCTAACCTATATTGTCATCCAACAGGCTTTCTGCAGAGGTAATCTGCAGATCTTTTAGTGACAACAGGTAGATCATAGAACACTGGTGACAACAGGTAGATCCTAGAACATTGCCTGAATACAAAACATTCAATCTACCATCGTGTTCTTCTGTTCTGTAAGCTAACAGAATGTTGTCTATTTTATATGGCCCCAAGATGATTTTATGTAACTTCCAAAACCCCTCTTGGGAAGGAAGGGAAATTCGCTTTTCTATGACAATCTCTATGTGTGCTATCATACCCCAACTCAGCCTTTCAAACTTTTCATGTCTAAAATTTTCCAAAACTTTACTCAAACATTTCTAGTTGCAAAACCTAATCAGCTTGTTGAATTTATCTAAACTTGTCCAGATTGCATGAAATTTCAGGCAATCTAGACAAGTTAAGTAATTGCTCATCAATAACAAATAAAGTGGACTTAGAGCAGATTTAAATTATTTATATCAAAGAATGTCTTGTTAAGGGGGTTTTCTTATTAAAAATATTTTCGCTTTATTAAATGTCCTCTTATTCTGCATATATCTTATATTTTTATGTGTTAGAATTATTGTTGCAACTTTTTAAAGTATTAATTGTTCTGAGGCATAATGGAGAATCAGATATATAAGGCAAGTATTATAAACATTATAAATAAATGCTATCATGCCATGAAAACATATAGTGACATACACAGAAAATATCTGTGTTAAGAGTCATAACTGATAAAACAATCTTGAGCTTGTGATGATTGGATGTATCAATCAAAAGATGGCAATACTATAATATATCCCACAAGAGGGAAAATAAGTGAATGAAGTATTAAGGACAGGAGCCTTAGAATACCCTTCCTATCAGAGAAATTGGAGAACAACTGAGGAATAATTTCCAGACAATTTCCAGAAATAGGTAATTTTATCACACTTGGTTGACATGCAAAAAAGCTAGATAATTTTTGATACAACTGGGTTATACCGTATATACATACATTTCTGCACTGAAGGAAAATATCCATACAAATGCAATGTATTGGAGAATTCACTTGACCAATATTATGTAAAAGCACATAAGAATGTCTGCACAATTTCATATACACCTTAAAAATACAGGGTGATGTTACAATGGAACAGTATAGACCTAAATCTCAACAATGAGAAATTGAAAAAAAAATATAGATTTATTCATTTCTAACAACAGAACCTGTTAATATTAACATATTTATATAAGAAAATAGACATTATAGCTATAGATAGCATGATCAATGATTTGCTATTAGTCTGAGAGAAAAATATAGATGGAAGCTATAATATTAATTAGACTTAATTAGAGTTACTTTGCATTTTTTGAGGTTTGGCTTTATTATACAGCAGAATATAAAGAATCAATTAATGCTAATGGAATAGTGGGAACAGTTTATGCTATATGTGTCAATCAGGGATGGGTTTCTGCTGGTGTTACTGCTGGTTCGGTGCATGCGTGATTTGCACGTGTGTGCTCGATTCACTCATGTGCACTATTCGCTTGTGTGCACAGTTGCCTGTAATAGGTCTGTGCATGTGCAGAACATTAAAAATGTCAAAAAAACCATGCCGTGGCAACTGGTGAACCGTTTTGGGGATGTGGCGAACCTGCCATCCCTACCGGTTTGATGACCCAGTCACAATTTCCACTACCGGTTCACTCAAACTGGTGTGAACTGGTAGCAACCCACCTCTGGTGTCAATCCAACAATACAGATGTCAGATGAGCAAATGTATTTTGTGTTGTCTGTACTACTATTACTTGTAAAACCTGGAGAACAAAGTAACAGCAAATCAAAGCCAATTTCAACTACATTTTTTAGTACAAAGTGTTTTCCTCCCAGGGACATTTTGTAAAAAATACACTAATTCCGTTAGATATCAATACACACACACTGGTGTATTTTACTCTGTATTATGATACTTTTCTGACAAATTAGCCAGGAATTTGTAATAATTATATTGGAAACCAATCAAGAACAAGTGCTACTCAATGTAAGAATACAACTCAGAAAAAGCCTACAGAAGACCTGATTGATGGGCTCCTGCACTTGGAGATTCAATTCATTGATATCTGTGAAAATAAAGCTTTTCTATACTGTTTTTTTTTTTTTGTGACGTCCTCATGATATACTCAAAAGTAGTAATACGTTCTATTTGCTTTGCCAGGTCCAAGGAAATGTCAGCAAAAGACAGTCCTAACCTTTAGGGAAACTAATAGAAACATTGACATGAGATGGATCCTTTCGTGCTTGGGAGGTTCTTTAATGAGGTTATATACAAGTGTAACCATCTCTGCAGATACAGGTGTAGAAGTTTCATGAATACAAAGGCAAGTTAAACATTTTAAAGTTAAAAATGAAATAAAAGAAAATATCCTGTAGATAACACCCATTACAAATTATATCCATTATAGGTCATTACAAGACAACACATCTCACAGAAAGGATTGCACTAGAAAAATGTCCTACTAGAAGACTCTGCAAATTAGGATTGTCAGGACTACTGTCAAAAATAAGACATTGCACCTTTGCTGCATCATTTAGCAACAGAGCACCTGGTCCTAATTACTGCTGGTAAATGAGGATTACCTACAAACCAGAAGCACTGTCTTCTTCAAGAACACCCCAGTTTTCTGATCTTTTAAAACTACTACCCACAAAGCCCTTTCTAATGTTTTGGATTTTAGAAAACACAGTATTTACATAGTCTTGATTTCTAGGTTTTTTTTTTAAATATTTGCTTATTCAGAAACAGTGCCGAATACTCAGATTACTTGTCTTTGTACTGACTGCTGAAAAACAGCCCTTTGCCAATGATAAGAGCTATCCAAGGGTAAAACTTCAGGATATCTAGGAGAAGCAAATGAAAAGAGGATGTTACCATTTTCTAAAGGCCACAGTACTTTCCATTGTCTAAAACCAGATCTGACCAGGGGTGACTTCCGGCTTCTGTTATGGCTGGTTCTCTCAGGGACGCGCTACGTACGCAAGCTCAGTAGTAAAAAAATTGATTCTGCACATGCAAAGAAGCAAAGAAACAAGATGGTGGGGCCTATGGCACCGCCAATAGAACCAGTTCAGGGGCATGGCCGGCCAAGTTACTACCTCCTCAGCCAAACTGGTCTGAACTGGTAGGAACCCACCTCTGGATCTAACACAACTTATTTTGTTCTGTCATAGGAAACTACACAGCTCATTTCTGGAAATACTATAAGAATATAAATATGTATACATTTTTCCCATTCTTTTCTAATTAGTATTTTTATTTAGCTTTATACTATTTCTTGGCTTAAGGATGCTAATAAGCAAGCTTAAAACACTGTGAATCAGAATTGTAGATAAAGAAAGCAAAATAAGGCAATACTGAAAATGAAACTGTTAACAGAATAAATAAAATTTGGGTGTTGTGAACTTTGTATAAAAATCATATTTTTTTAATCAAGTAAGTTGTATAATGAAATCTAGAATTGTTTTCTAACAATTTTAAAATGTCTGTGTAAAAAAAGAAAAAACATTAGAACTCACTGCCTATGACAAATGGTTTTCTGCTCTGTATGGTAGTCAGTGTAATGCTAATTGGATGGTAAGGATAAGGTATTTCTGCTTTTCCTTCTGATCCAATCAGACTTGAAGTATCTGGTATCTTGAAGACCTAAACCTTTAAAAAATGTACTTTATTGATATGTTCATCTGACATTTTGTATATATTTAAAGTCATAAAATAGGTTGGGGGAAAATAGTGAACAAATTCATCTCCAGCTAGATAAAGTTCAGAAATATTGGTAGAAATTAGCAACTAAAAGGAGGGTTTTTTTTGTACTTTGAGTGAAAAGTTCAATAATCCATTGGTTTGTTTTCTTGTCTCTGTGATATTCCCAGTGGTTTTCTCAAAAGCCAATTTTTAAATGCATCAATTCTCTTACTATTGTGCTTCTCAAACGTCCAACTTTTGCTTCCATGGAGTGTTACCGGGAATACCAGTGCCTGCACTATTTTGATCTTCGGAGATATAATCATATTACAGCATTTGAATATCTTTTCCAAGGCCTTTGTGTCAACTCTACCAAGTGCTAGTCAAAATAATCCTTATTAACCAACGTGTCACTGCCAAAAGGTCTAGTTCCTCCTTATCCAGAAAGATTAACATTAATGCTGGACACCCTAATTACTAAAGCAAAACTTCAAAATTAAATAGGTAATTCTAGAGCTTTTGTCCATTAAGAATATAACCAAGTATAAAAATCATCTATCTGGCCAAGCAAAATAAAAATAAAAGATGAAGAAGAATGCAGATGTAAATAAAGTAAATATTGTAAATAACATGTTCCAAACACTCAATTCCTCCTCATGCTTATGAACATAGCCTTTGCAATAGCGGTATCATCTTCTTCTTTACTTCACCTTTTACCACTTCAGATGTTGATGGAAAGAGTGGTATTTTATCATATTTGTCCTGTAAGATTGAGGAAAATAAATGGAAGTTATCCATCAGATTTTAAAGCAATTTTTAATTAATAAATTCATGCCCAATAATTTCATTCATGATCAGGGATTGTCATATTAATAACGAGGTGGGGAATTCTTTTATACTCTTACTCCTCTAAAAGAACATCTTGAATCCTGTTCAATCAAGCATTATATGGTTAAAATCAGAAGCTTTCAAATATCCATCTCTTAAGCAGGTATCCCATGGGAGAGCATTCAGCGTTTTGAACCCTCCTTTCTCAACTCAAAAATTATTTATTTATTTAGCTGCTTCTATATGCTGTACTCCTTATCCTAATTTCATGGTGCTGCACATAGAGAGTGGAGATAAAACCAATGATGATACTGAAATATGTGTATATTAATATCCACTCTTGTGCAACTGATTTTTCCCATTAGACTGTGTTCATGAATGAATGAATGAATGAATGAATGTACAATAGTTCTGCAGTATTATCAGCCACCAACAGCAGTTTATGCTAGTATGTGTGTGTTTGCAGCAACATGTGAATTAGCAATATGTGTGGATATTCAGATGTATTACATTGAAAAATAAGGAGTGTGGCTCTGCTTTTTTCTCAGTCTCAAATCCAAAATATGTTTTTCTATTTAAACTTGAGGAACAAGTAAAAATAAATCCATTACTTAGAATCCATTACTGAAGCTGTAGCTCTCATAAGCAATAAAATATCATATGCTACTATACTGTGCTTGCACATACATAAATACATAAAAAATACTCATACACATATAAGAGACAAATCAACAGATCTTCAGTCTCAAGGGAACATATTTTCAGGTCCCAATCCAAGCACTATATCAATATAATTAGACACTATTAATTTTCTAGCAGAACAGAATGAAAGTCCAACAAATGTTGATTTTGTTTAAATGCCCTCACAAACCAAAAGCTCCCAACCCTCCAATTTATCTTTTGCTCTGGTCAACAGCTAATTGTTCTTGCCTTGCATAGAAGCTCTGACCCTTCCATTTGAGGTAGTATGATCAAAGGCACTTTGGCCAGACTTGGAAAAACATTTTCACTGAGAATGGACATAGTGCCTGTCAAAAGGTTATTCCCACTGTGTGCAGGGAGCAGCTCATGTTACTTTAGTGTAACATGAAAGTTCAAACTCTAGCCACAGTAATTCACATACATGTTTTTCTTTCTAAAAGCAGCATATGGAGAACACTCACCAGAAGAATACACCTAACGTCTTATAATCTGAAAGAGGAAATAAAAGGTTTCCGCAATCCATCGTGCAGCGAATCACTTATTTTTAATCATCGCTCAAACCTGAACCATCTATTTGAAAATTGTTTCTATTTGAATCTGAGATTGAGAAGGACTGGGAGCTTTGTAAATAAATTAGGCTCCCTATATCTTGTAGAAAACAAAATAACTTGGTGGCGTAAATCTTAATGTCAGTGATAGGAAGGCTTTGCTGAACCATTACCATAAATCTGACAAACGCTAATTTGATGGGTGGCTGTATCTGTCTGCTACAAAGCCAGTCTAGACAGTCTATTGAGAAATCCTAAAACACAACTGTTTGTTCCCCGTAACACCATCTGGATCTGGCAATAAGAGCCGACCCAGAGCCATTCACACATGGATCAAAGCGCATGCTAATGCCATCATGAAGTCATACACATAAAAAATTCAATCTGAGAACTCTAAGCAATTTTGCTAAGTCCTCAGTGGAGAAACCTCCAACTTTGCTCGACTCCAGCGAAGGGCATGAAGAGGATGAGGGGGCTGTGGAGAAAAGCACAGACTATTTAATGAGCTTGGCCCTCCAGAGGAATGTTAGGCCACCTATTGTATTGGAAAAGGCTCATGTCACACTTCAGTCTGCACATCCATCAGGGTGCCGCCTTTTCAAAACTGATCCGAGGCCTTGGTAATTACCTGTTTCAAACAGACAACCCCAAAAGAACAGAAGGGTCTCCTAGGTATAATGCTTCAGTTTATTACAATAAGCTGTTAGGCTGTTCTGCATTATAACAATATTCCAAATCTCCCTCATTAAAAAGTGTACTGTGGCATTAGATCAAAGCATTAAGGGCCCCCCATTGAATCACGTTAAGTATTACAAATGTAAAGAGCAGTCTGGCTGCCGAGAAAAATTAGTTCCCTCTCCCAAATAGACTTGGATTTAAATCTGAAAAATCTCTCTCTCTCTCTCTCTCTCTCTCTCTCTCTCTCTCTCTCTCTCTCTCTCTCTCTCTCTCTCTCTCTCTCTGTGTGTGTGTGTGTGTGTGTGTGTGTGTGTGTGTGTGTGTATTAGTGTTACAAGATACCCTCCCCACCACCACCAAAAACCTTTCCCAAACACCATTAGACAGCTTCTACCTAAAACATTTCACATTAGCAGTAAACTTACAGGGGTAATTTTTAACATTTGCAGTCTGTGTTTCCTATTTTGTAGAATTTGTTCTTTTTCTTGAAAAAAAGAGCATAAGCTATGTTAGACAACTTGGGATTCTTGAACACGTAGATTCTCTATGGGGTTCAGGTCAGGCAAGTTTGCTAGCCAATCAAGCACAGTAATCCTACGGTCATTGAACCAGGTTTTGGTGCTTTTGGTAGTGTGGGCAAATGCCAAGTCCTGCTGGAAAATGAAGTTAGCATCCCCATAAAGCTCCTCTGCAGAAGGAAGCATGAAGTGCTCCAAAATCTCCTGGTAGATGGTTGTGTTGACCCTGGACTTAAATGAAGCACAGTGATCCAAAGTCCAGTTGTTCAGTGGTCCAAAATCCTCTTTTCTGATGAGAGCAACTTTTGCATCTCATTTGGAAACCAAGGACCCAGAGTATGGAGGAAGAATGGAGAGTCACACACTGCAAGATACTTGAAGTCCGGTGTGAGGTTTCCACAGTCTGTGTTGATTTGGGGAGTCATGTCATCTGCTGGTGTTGGTCCACTGTGCTTCATTAAGTCCAGGGTCAATGCAGCCATGTACCAGGAGATTTTGGAGCACTTCATGCTTCCTTCCGCAGACGAGCTTTATGGGGATGCTAACTTCATTTTCCAGCAGGACCTGGCACACTGCCAAAAGCACCAAAGCCTGGTTCAATGACCGTGGGATTACTGTACTTGATTGGCCAGCAAACTCGCCTGATCTGAACTCCATAGAGAATCTATGGGGCATTGCCAAGAGAAAGATGAGAGACCTGAGACCAAACAATGCAGAAGAGCTGAAGGATGCTATTGAAGCATCCTGGTCTTCCATAACACCTCAGCAATGCCACAGGCTGATAGCTTCTATGCCACGCTGCATTGAGGCAGTAATTGCTGCAAAAGGGGCCCAAACCAAGTACTGAGTACATATACATGCTTATACTTTTCAGAGGTCCGATATTATTTTATGTACAATCCTTGTTTTATTGATTGCATGTAATATTCTAATTTCCTGAGATTGTGGATTTGGGCTGTAAGTCATAATCATCACAATTATCACAAATCACGGCTTGAACAATCTTGCTTTGCATGTAATGAGTCTTTTCTCATATATTAGTTTCACCTTTTAAGTTGCATTACTGAAATAAATGAACTTTTGTACAATATTCTAATTTTTTGAGTTTCACCTGTAGATTCTTCTGTTTAGTGGTGATGTGTTTGCAACATAATGTGTTCAAATTGTTCAATATTTTCATACACACACAAACACATAACACTATTCATTATTCAGTTTGTAAATGGGCCTGCTCATTTAAATATCCCATTCACTGTTACCAAGTGATATTAAGCATAAAGATTTTCCCATGGGAAATACAGAAGGAAATACAGAAGGAAAAGCATCTGAAATTTACTATACTGTTAAATTTAATATATAGTATCAAAGTCTCAAATGCAGATAAATCACAGTGTATTTCAAAAACTAATGTTAAGGCAGTACTTCTACAACTAGAATTTCAATATGAATGAAATCAAGTACTACTTAAAAGGAGGGAGGGAGGGAGAATGTGTGCAAATCTGCTTTGACCAAGGAGAACAATACTGCCATCTACTGTTCAGTACCATGATACTTTTTTAAAAAATTAAGAGTAGTTATATGCTTAAATCAGGGAGAATTTCTACAAATAGCAAAATTGGTGAAACATTGACAATCTAAAAGGAAACATACATTTCAATCATCATTCAAGATCATTGTAACCTTTTTTGAGCAAGGCATTCATGTCACTCAAAAACAAGCTGCTAAAATTAGCTGTATGTTACTAAGAAAACCTCAAGGATGTGTCAATGTAAATACAAGGAAGATAATGGAATATGATGGTGTTTTCTCTTTAATATTGCTGTCATGTGTCATAGGTGAAAAACTGTTAAACTATTCAAGACCTTTAAAACTATTCCCTATATATTGTATGCTCAACTACACACAACAAACATAATAAAAAAAAAGAACTGAATGTGATATATATTAAATAGGTCCGCTACCTTGATTTTTTAATAAAAATAATACAGGCAGGATATAAATTAAATAAACAAATTGTGCACCCTTCATAGAGAATAGTAATCTTAATGGATGCATATTACAACACATCCCAATCAAACAACTATATTAGTACTGGATGTCTGTGAGAATAGAAACATTTGTTCACTAGCAGTCACCTTCAAAACAAGAATTACAAAAGACAGCTAAGAAATTGACACACTAAGTCTTCCTTCCTACTATATACAAAATTGCCAAAATCAAGCATCTGACCCTAATATTCAGTTGCATATTCTATCCCTTCTAGAAAACCAAGATCTACATGTGGTGATATGCTACCAAGTGATTAGACTACTTTTCAACAGAACTACAGTAGCTGCACATGCTACTTTTAAGAAATGTATTTTAATTCCCCATTTTAATGAATGATGCACAAATGACCCAGAAAAACTTTTTAACATCCAAAAGAAAAAAAGGGGTGAATTTCACCTGATATTCAGAAATAGGTTTCTATTGTACATTCTTCTTCCACAACACACATAAGTTGAATAACTGTTAGCCATGATAAGATTTGCAATTGTTTTTGTCATCATAGTATTTCTTTAGGTCAACTGATGGTATGGATAGCATTTAGTTATCCTCTACTAGAGGTGGTGCACATGTTTCTCCTCAGCCTGACTTTTAGCCTCAAGGCAATTGCCTGAGACAAACTGAACTTTGATATGTTTATTCTGTTTATTCTGTGTCTATTAAAGAAATGAAAATATATTTAGAATATTGCACCATAGAAGAGTTTCACCTTTCTTGCCCCTGCATTCTGTCTGTATTTTCAAGAGGTAATGAATTAAAGTTGATGACTTTGCTTTGTCCTGAGATTTGTGTAATCTAATTTGCAAGTATTTCTCCCATTTTTTATTTTAGCCAATTTTAGCCAATATCCTGCAGAAAGATAAGACTCCACATCCCCCCTCCCCTATGCAAATGCATTTGCTAGAAGATTTAGAAAAGTTAGCTTATTTCACTCTAATGGAAAGTATATTGGTCCCAGCAAATTCAGAACAGCAGAATTGGGAAAGTGACTCAATCCAATGAGCCAATCTATTGCTCCGTGCAGACTTCTAATAAATGCTTCTAATCTCAGCATCCCTGAATGGTGTACATACATTAGAAGGATAAGAAAGTACTATTCTAATGCTACTTCTAAAGTTATTGTTCAGCTTTATACAAATTTCTCTTCTACCGTACTATTTCTTCTTTTAATTCATCATACCTTTCCCCCTTATAGGTACTTTCAAATATCTATTAAAACAAACAAAAGGATAGGAAAGGTAAATTTAAAAATGAAATCTATAACTAATGGTTGTCCAGCATCTGCATGGATATATTAAACGACAGAAAGTTTAATAACATCTCAGATGAGTATTTCCATTACTGGAACACTAAACTACATTATTTTGAACATCCTTTAAAAAACTGTTTTAGAACCATAGTAAGAAGAAGCCATTTAGGCCACAGAACTCGGCTCCTTGCTCAGTGCAGGAATTCACATTAAAGCATCCCTGGCAGATGGTGGTCCAGCTTCCACTTGAACACATCCACTGACGGAGGTCCATGACCTCTCTGGGTCACTGGTTCCACTGTCAAATTGTTCAAACTCTTAGGAAGTTTTTCTAACATTCAGTTGGAATTTGCCTTCATGTAACTTAAATCCATTATTTTGTGTCCTGTGCTCAGGATGACAGAGAACAGGTCTTGACCTCCTTCTGTGTGACATCCTTTTGGAAATTTTAAAAATGCGATCATAGACTTCTTGAATTTTGTCCTCCAATCCTAAACATGGCAATTTCTCCATTCTCTCTTTGTAGGATTCCCTGTCCTGATCGTCAATTTTATTTTATTTATGTATGTATTTATTTGTATCCCACTTTTATTATTTTTTTAAAAAATAACTCAAGACAGCAAACATGCAGAGTATTCCTTCCACCTCCTATTTTCTCCATAAGAATTCTGTGAGGAGGGTTGGGCTGAGAGAGTGGCCAGCTGGCTAAGGCAGGGTTTGGACTCATGTGGTTTCTAGCCTGGTACCTTAACCACCAGACCAAATTGGTCCTTCTCTGAATCTTTGTAGTTAATATGAATCACTTTTAGAATACAATATTCACAAATGGGACATAGTACTCAAAGGGTACTGATAAATGAAAATAAAGTGAAACTGTTACTCAAGATTTGAAAGCTATTTCTATTCATAGAACCTACAAATACATTTGCATTTCAGCAGTGACATCACATTACTGCCTCATATTTAGTTTGTAATCAATTCTCTTCTAAAATCTTTTTCACAAAAAATTATTTATCCCAAAAAAATCTGAAAATATAGTATTACAAAGCCAATTATTGGAGAATTACTGAATGATAAAGAACACGGCATGTTATTTTTAAATAATTTAAGAATGCTATTATTTAAAGTATTAATTTATTAAATAAATTGAAGAATCCTTTAATTTCTTCTCAGATAAATATATCAATTCTTAAAATATCCCTTAGTTCTGAAACTTTCCAGTATATCTGAATCCTTTATCAAATGTGGTAAGTAAATCTCAATTTAATATATAATACTTGCAGTAGAAGAGCAGACTAGAATAATCTGGGAATTATACTTCTCTTTTGGCAATCTCCCTCTTTTTCACTATCTTTTCAATACCATAGGTGATCAAACACACACATATCACACACACACATCTAACCTCATTACCATCATGAAGATACCATTGAGAGTAATAAAGAAAGAAATGATGTTGGTAAATAAAGCCAATATTGTAAATAAAATAATGAAATAGATATATAATTAAATAGATTTAGCCATAGTTTTTCATGTTTTTATGCGCACACACACGCACACACGTATTGCTACTTGTTGTCACCTACAAAGAGACTAATTCAAAATAAAAATCTCAAACATGATCAAATTTAAAACAGAAGTAGGTGCAAATGAAGCTTTTTATTACTTGTCAACAGACAGCAATATACCATATTTTTCAGAGTATAAGATGCACTGGAGTATAAGACACACCAAGATTTTGAACAAGCAAATTTAAAAAAAAAAGTTTTTGCACTCTGCAGACCTCCCAAATATGACCCGTTTTTCACAAAAACGGCCCTGGTTTTTTTGTCAAGAAAGGGCATGAATAGCCGTTAGGAGGTTTACATAATGCTCCTAGGGGCTGGGGGGGGGGAGGACAAGCAAAAAGCAGCCCATTTTCTGTCAAAAAAGGTCATGCATAGCCTTTAGGAGGTTTATGGAGTGCTCCTGGGGGCTGATGGGGCCAAAATGAGCAAAATGGCCAGTTTTCTGCTCATTTCTGCCCTCCCCAGCCCGCAGGAGTGCTCTGGAAGCCTCCTAAAGGCTATGCACAGCCATTTTGGTGAAGGGGGCAGGGTTTCAGGAGGCTAAAATGCTGTATTCAGTGTATAAGACACACCCAGATTTTCACCCTCTTTTTTGAGCGAAAAAGGTGCATCTTATACTCCGAGAAATACAGTAAATCACTTCTTTATTCCAGTAATTGCATTCAATTAAATACCAAGATTAAGTAATCATTCTCTTAACCCAGAAACACTTACCACCAGCTCAATTTTTTTCTCAAGTAATACTAAACTATAGGGAAAAAAGGCCACATATGCTTCATATTCTCAGAACTGGGGTGGGGGAGGGATGTTTCTCTTAAAAAGACATTGACCTGACCACTGACCACTAACACAGAGCACATGTAGCAGTTTTCAGTAAATAACGAAGCACGATGCCTAAAGTTTTTGATTAATGCAATTATGTTGTCATTTTCATATATTTCAAGTTTTTCTAACCAATTACCTTCACTTTGCAAATAATGTAAAGCAAATGAATTGATTATGAAAATTAATCATAGAGCTGGTTTTTAATTGTAATTTCTTATACAGTGAAAAATATAGCTAACTGACCCACCATGGAAGAATTTCCCTTTCATGGTTCTTCAGTTATCATATAGAATGACCATAATTTTTTGCTTTACAGTTACAGTTTTGTTACCTGCTTGAAAGTTCAGATAAATAGCACAGACAACCAAAATATATTAAAACAATTGGGTAGAATTTTTTAAAATAACTTTTGGAAAAAAATCCAACCAAGCAAGGAAACCTGGAAAAAAATATTTCTAAAAATGGGGCAAATTTTGCAGCAGTCTTTTCATCTCAATGACTGTTTCAGACTAAGCCTTTATTAGCAGTTTGTTTTGTTTAGTGAGAGTTCAAATCTTGTTTAGTCTCTGGACAAAAGGTCAGTCTCACTGACAAACCTTGAAGAAGGAGAATATCCAGCAGGTGCTGCTTTCTTCCGGGTAACCTGAATAGAGAGAAGCCATGTCTAATTTATTGAAATAGAGTATTTCTTACTTGCTCTTAATTAAAAATTTCCTCAGAGATTTACAATATTGTGAACCCAGCTATTAAAATTAACTTAAAGTATTATTATTTTAGGTTTTATATATAATAATATAAAACTTAATTTTAAGTCTAATATAATACTGCCATTAAAAATATTATTATAGCAATAAACATAATAGAGTAAAGTAATTGATTAAACGAACAAAAACCACAAATGAATAAAGGCAAAAAGAAATTAAAACATTTTTTTACTGTATGCACAGCATGAAGTCCTGATCTGGTGCTAAGAAAAAAAAAATAGCACTGTTATCAGCCAAGTCCTTTTATGAAGACATTCAAGAGACTGTAAGGAAAACAAAACTTCTTTGGAAAAAATATAATCTGAGTCTGACATATCTTGCAGGATCATATGACAAGAGGTGCTTTATGGAGGAGTTGGATTCCAATCTGCTTATTGTTTAAAAGTACTTCAACATCTTAAATTGGTTTCGGTTTAGTAGAAGCAGCCAAGTCAGAATAGATGCAACATGAACTTTAGCTGCCCCATTCAAAACTGCCAATTAAATTGTGCAATAACAAATTTCCAAATAGTCTTTTAAGTACAATTCCATGTACAATGCTTTACAACAGTGTTTCTCAATTTTATCAGCTTCAGGATAATGGCTGGAGAATTCAAGGACCTGAATCAACACAGCTTAAAGTTTCTGAGGTTGAGAAATGCTGCTTTACACCATTCTAATTTGCCAATTCCTGCCTACAGAAGTATCCACAAAATGTTTCATCATTTTCGTATTATAGTAATTAACTATAAATTGCAATAATGCCAAAATGATGAAACATGCATTGTGTTTCCTGATGCAGGAGCTGCCTTTTTGTTATTTAACTCTCCATGGATATTAAGAAACTAAAATATTCAAAGATAAAGTGATTCTTGTAAGAGTTGGGTTTTAGTGCAAAGTCCAGGATCCTGTCATCTATGAGTCTCCAAATTATCATCCATAAAGAATAATTACTATTCATTATAACACTGTTCCTCCATCCTGGTCCTATTAGACCTCTCGGCGGCTTTTGATACCATCGACCATGGTATCCTATTGCATCGGCTGGGGGGGTTGGGGGTGGGAGGCACCGTTTTATGGTGGTTCTCCTCCTACCTCTCTGGCCGATCGCAATTTGTGTTGACAGGAGAGCAGAGGTCGACCCCGAGACCCCTCACATGTGGGGTGCCTCAGGGGTCGGTCCTCTCGCCTCTCCTGTTTAACACATATATGAAGCCGCTGGGTGAGATCATCCGTGGTTTTGGGGTAGAGTACCATCTCTACGCTGATGATACTCAGCTGTATATATCTACCCCAAACCACCCCAACGATGCCGTAGCGGTGATGTGCCAGTGCCTGGAAGCCGTACGGATCTGGATGGGAAGAAACGGACTCAAGCTCAACCCGACCAAGACCGAGTGGCTGTGGTTTCCGGCTGCCCGATTCAACCAGTTGACTCTATCGCTGGCCATTGGGGGCGAACATCTTGCCCCAGTGGATGGGGCGCACAACTTGGGTGTCCTCCTGGATGCCCGGCTGTCCATGGAAGATCAAGTGACAGCCGTGGCCAGGAGGGCGTTTTACCAGGTTCGCCTGGTTCGCCAGTTGCGCCCCCTATTGGATCGGGACGCCCTTCGCACAGTCACCCATGCTCTCGTGACATCCCGACTGGACTATTGTAACTCTCTCTACATGGGGCTCCCCTTGAGGTGCACCCGAAGACTTCAGCTGGTCCAGAATGCAGCCGCGCGAGCAATAATGGGTACCGCAAGGTATACCCATGTAACACCGCTCTTGCGCGAGCTGCACTGGCTACCTGTCGTCTTTCGGGTGCGCTTCAAGGTGTTAGTTCTCATCTTTAAAGCGCTCCATGGCTCGGGACCTAGCTATCTGCGGGATTGGATTCTGCCCCATACATCCTCCCGGCCGATTCGCTCCCACAGAGAGGGACTGCTCTGGGTGCCGTCCACTAGACTTTGTCAGCGGGCGACGCCCAGGGGAAGGGCCTTCTCTGTGGCGGGCCCAGCCCTCTGGAACGACCTTCCCCCCGACATTAGAACAACTATGGACCTCCGCTCCTTCCGTCAGAAATTAAAAACTCACTTTTTCTGCTTGGCTGGCCTAGGTTAGTCTCTACCCAGGGATTAGGGATTGTTAATTTTAAATGGGAATTTTAGTGCAGGGATAGTCAAATTTAATTTGTTTTTATTGTATTTATTGTATTCATGTATATATTTTATGCTGTTTTATTCCTCCCTGTACACCGCTCCGAGTCCCCTAGGGGAGAGGACGCGGTTATACAAATAAATAAATATTCGATATTCGAACACTGTTGCCAAAAATTCATTCTTTCCTCTTAAAGCAGTTATTAGTCAGATATCTGCTTTCAAACGATTAGATAATCCCCCATACATACATACATACATACATACATACATTTATATGCCTACCCATCTCACCTAGAGGCAACTCCAGACAGTTTACAATCATTAGTTCAGCTTACAATCATGAGTTCAAATTACATATGCTATGGCAAGAGTAGAGGACCAAAAAAAATAGAACTAAAAATGTTTAGCAATGTGTCATTATAACCCACTATGTCAACCTATAATTCCCTGATGATGGACTCTAGTAAAATTTGAAAGTTCAGAAGATTACACCTCTGGTTCTGGTGACTAAATCAGATTGGATCCTGTATACATATTAATAAGCAGTGAACCTATACATTTGGTCTATAAAGTAACTATAGAATCCTTGGTGTTCTTTGAGTTTGGATGTCTGCTTGCAAATGTTTTGTTACCAGACTAAGTAACATCTTCAGTATACCTATGAAAGTAAGTATTGTTTACTGGTTAAGAAGTCCTAAACCTAAGAACTACTATGGATGCATGGAGATTTCACATTTTTCTTTGCAATAAGCGTCCTGCTCTGTACACACAAAGAAACAGAAGGGGAAACAATAACCTTCACCTTATACATGCCACATGTTCCCTTTAACAATTTTAATGAGTAATGAAGGAAAAATACTCAAACTCAATAATATGTAAACAGTTTGTGTCTGTATTTTCACAGATCACAACATTTTAAAGCATTTTGAACTGCCTGCATTATATTAACTCATATCCCCCTAGAGATCTTCCAACTCATGGTACTTGCTCAATTAAAAATAAATTGCACCCTCTAGTGGTCCAATAGATGATGCTGTGTAGCTGCTGTTTGTAAGCTATGTGTTAAACAGTCCTTTGCTTAAAATAGTATCATTTTCAACTGCTGAGACCTTGCTGGATGAAAAAGTCAAGGGTTTTTAAAGTGCAACACGGTAAGAGTTATGAGAAAAAGATCAGAAAGGTCACATAGTGTGGTAGAATAGACATTCTAAATTTAGCATCCTGAACTTTTTATTGTTCAAAACTTTCCTGATCCAGCAGATATTTTCAACAACATTTCAAGGTTTCCTTGGGGGAGGGGGGGGGGGATAAGGCTTTCTTTCCTGCTATGCTCAAATATCCAAAAGGTATTTTCGCATGCTATGCTTTTATTAAAATGAAATGATGAGAGAAGCAGCTTAACTGTTTTAGCTTATCTGCTCAAGATATAGATGTTCACAAAATAAGGTATTATTATTAAAGGCAGACTTCAAATGAGAATACACAAATATCCAAACCTTACCTGCTCCTAATTCACTAAGAAAATATTCAATTATCTATTGGTTATTATTGGTCAGACAGTCAGGCAGATGTTTAGGCTGGATCTGGTATTTTTGTCCTTGTATTGAGTCCTTGTATTGAGTCCATCTGCATAGTTGTTCAATAATATGAAAGGTATCTTTGCAAAGTGTAAGCTGTTCCAAGGAAAGCTGAATTTTACTACTGATTGATTAGTTGGGGGTGTTACCTGGAACCTTGTCAGTGAGTTTGTCAAAGATATTCAAGTGGTGGTCCAGTTGTTTTGGAAGTAAGGTTTGAATATAAAGTCTTTTACTACTGTACTTCATTTACAGTGAGGCTAAATATTAATAACGTATTGATTTACCATGTTTTTCAGAGTATATGACGCACCGGAGTATAAGACGCACCTTAATTTTGGGGGAGGAAATCAGGAATAAAACCTTTCTGCCTCTTTCCCAGCAGCATTCACCTGTATTCATCTGGCCAAGACCTTTGCTGCCTCAGTTGGAGCCGCATTCCCAAAGTTGCCCAGGGGAACTGCAATGAAAGCCTTTCTAATGAATGCATTTTTGAGCTGTTAGCATCATGATCCCCTCTCGATTCAAAAAAGGGCGTGTGCAGAGGCCAAACAAGTGCGTTGTGTTTCAGGTGGCAGTTGTTTTCTGTTTTCTCTTGGCCAGCATCGGCGGCCGGAGGAGGCAGGGAGAAAAGCGAGAGGGCAGTGCGGTCGGGCGAGGGTGCAGGCGCGGAGACAGATTAGAAGAAGCCAGCCGATTGCCGGCTTGCCGGCTCAGCTGCTGGCCACCCGGAGTGCGCAGGCAGCAAAGGAATCCTCATGTAAGATGTTCAGGCATAATTTGGGGATGACAGATGGGGCAGGCAGGGCAGGGGATGGGTGGGGCACACATCTTACTTGAGTCTGGCAGTTCCACCACTTCTCTCTCTCGGCCGCGCTGTGCAGGGAAACATCTCGCGCAGTAAAGAAATACTTCTCGTGAAGTTTTTCTTTATCGTGCAAGGTTTCCCCTGCAAAGACCAGCCGAGAGATGCAATGGAGCTGCCAGACTCTATTAAGATGCGCATATTGCGATGGGGCACAATTTGGGGGTGGCAGGTGGGGCAGAGGATAGGGTGCCCGGCATCCCTGCCAGTGGCAAAGAAGCACTGGATTCTAGCCTCCCGTCTCTCGTTGGGGCAGGGGTGGTGAAGGCGCCTTCCAGATCTGAAACCCGGAAGGAGAAACTTTGCCTGGGGTGCTGCCTCTGCTGTCCTGTCGCCCTAGAGAGGGGGCGTGAAACCGTGGTTGCTGACAGCGTGAGCAGTGGATGGGGTGCCCGGGCAGCCACTTCTTGGAGCCCACTGCCCACGTTGCCATGCTGGCCAAGAGAAAACAGAAAACAAGTCTGTAGAGGAGGAGGAGGGCATGTGGCTCTGCGATGTCCACCGGGGAACTAGGAATGAAAGCATTTTCAGGTGGCAGCACGTGCTGGAACTGCCTGCCACCTGAAACATGATGCACTTGTTTGGCCTCTGCACGTGCCCTTTTTTGAATCGAGAGGGGATCGTGGTGGTGCTGCCGCCCGAAAATGCTTTCATTGAGAAGGCTTTGAATGCCATTCCCCGGGCTGCTTCGGGAATCAGGCTCGCCGCAGGGAATCACCCAAAAATGTGACGCATGGAGCGGGTGGGTGGAGCTACATTCGGAGTATAAGACGCACCCAGATTTTTGCCCTCTTTTTGAGGGTAAAAAGGTGCATCTTATACTCCGAAAAATATGGTAAATGGATTTATTTTAAGTCTGCCTAAATCTGGGCCCAACATTTCATCAAGAGTATGCAGGATATTAAATTCAGGCATCACATTGTTTACTGCCACAATTTCACTAGTATTTTTTCTATCACAATGCTTTGCTGTATGTTTTATTTATTTATTTTGTTTGCATTATACTCACAAGGAAAGTAGATTTTTTATTACAATCAAAGCCAGGTTCCTTGAGAAGTGGGTCCTTTTGGAGAAGGGCGGGATATAAATTTAATAAATAAAAAAATAAAAATAAAATCCATAATTCTGAGAAACATGGAAGCAAGAAGATTATGGGTGGACTTGATTACAGTGATGCTGGGTGCACTTTTGGAAGTTATAAAGGAACAATTTGGTTTCAGAATATTTGGGAGAATAACTACATATGTGATATCTAAGAATAGGTAGATAGGCAAATACATAGGTACTATAGGTAAGTAGGTAGGCAGGCAGGCAGATAATACCTCTTCTCCTTCCAGTACTTACATCTGCATTTAATTCAGACATTTTCTAAAAAGTTCACAAGTCCTTCCAAAATATATACATTAAAATTTTGCCCGTATGTTCCGCTTGGCTTCTAGGTGCTTGCTAAGAAAAGATTTTTCAAAAAGACCATCAGATCATTAGCATTTCTTATACAGCAATTAATACGCTCTGATGCTAAGGAGTTCTACTGCACCTCTCCACCTAAAAAGAACTCTGTTCCAACTGCCAGCTGCCTTATATTAACATGCTCTGATGCTAAGGAGTTAGACATTCTACTCCCCCTTCCCACCTGAAAAGAATTCTGCTCCAACTGCCAGCTGCCTCGCATTCCGTTACCTCAGTTCAAACTGGCAGACATTCAACTCCTTCACTCCCGACTGGACTACTGCAATGCTCTCTACATGGGGCTTCCCTTGAGGTGCACTCGAAAGCTACAGTTAGTGCAGAATGCAGCCGCGCGGGTGATTACGGGAGCCTCTAGATGCTCCCACATAACACCGATCCTGCGCGAGCTGCACTGGCTTCCTGTGGTCTTTCGGGTGCGCTTCAAGGTCTTGACGACCATCTTCAAAGTGCTCCATGGCTCGGGACCTAGTTATATGCGAGACCGTCTTCTGCCCCATACATCCCTTAGACCGATACGCTCCCACAGAGAGGGCCTTCTCCGGGTGCCATAGGCCGGACAATGCCGGCTGGCGACACCCAGGGGAAGGGCCTTCTCTGTGGCGGGCCCTGCCCTGTGGAACGACCTACCCCCTGAACTCCGCACCATCACCGACCTCCGCCTCTTCCGCCAGTGTTTAAAAACACACTTATTTCATCAAGCCGGCCTAACATAGCCTCCGCTGTGACTAATTTTAGATAGTTTTAAATGGGGGGTTTTAATTGGTTTTAGCGCAGGTTTTTGTTATTTAATAGGTTTTAAATTTATGTATTTTGTACTATTTTTGTATGTTGTTTTTAAATTCCTGTGCGCCGCCCTGGGTCCTTTTGGAGAAGGGTGGGATATAAATTGAATAAAATCTAAAATCTAAAACTCAGGAGTGGCCTGGGGCTCCTTACAGTATTAAATGTCGGTACCTCACCAAAATGTCTACACCTTTCATATATGGAACTGCTTCTGGACTCAAGGTGGTGGGAACAATATTCCTTATGTGTTTCAATCACTGACCATCACTGAACCAATGGATTGAACCAGAGTAAACCGGATTTTTCCTGCATTGCCTGATCACAGAGTTTTGCCATGAAGCACGAGTATCCAGCTAGTATCAGAAATAAAACAATGTCACATAACTCTGTACTACCACCATGGTCAATAAATGTTCAGCTATCTAGCATTATGAATGCTTAATTAACCAGTCAGTTAAATAAATGCAGCCACAAGTATATGAGTCTTTTAAAATAACTACATATATACATACATATTCTCACTCACTCACACACACACAACTAAACTGAACAGGACACAACCCAGAAAATATATATTTCCTTCCTTTCTTCTTTTTATAATAACTCTTAAAAACATGCTTAATCTTCACTACATCATTGGTCAACTGGATAAGAAAATCTAACATATTACATCTTATGGTTGCCAGGTATCTTAGGTATCCTACCTATTTTTAGACATCCTAGAGTCCCCTGCCATGTGCATAGAAGATTTGAACTTTTGGAAAGCAGATTATCATTTTATATCCAGGATATGCTGATAAAGTCTATCTCCAGCTCCCAAAATAGTTCTATTGGAATCATGTCCTTCCTGCTGAACTAAGGCAGGAAAAAGTTGCAGCCAACCACTCTTTTTCCTCTTCTCTAGAAATTTTGACAATGGAATGGGGTGAATATTACAGCATGGTGATTTCAAGTGTTACATTTATTGAAAGAGAAAGAATAGCAGGACAAAGCAGCAATTTTAAAAGGTTATCACATGTTTAAGAAAAATGAAATTTCTCATAAATATGCTCAATTTGTTTCTGAATTATACATGAATTATAGAGCGTAGCTAAATCTAACAGAAAATGGGCCTTCTGCTGGAGAATCATCATTGTTCTGATGTATTCATAAGACTCAAGAAATAGAACATTAGGACACAAAACCTCTATCATTTAAACCTGAGGCCTGTGTGAAAGGCCTCACTGAGGAGCTCCCAAACAATGATTGGGATAACTGTATGCATTCCAATCTCCATCCTTTGGACTGTTGTGAATCTCATCCACCTCTTCTGCATTTCTGTCATAGAACCTGTTGGTGTTTTTCTTTTAATTAACAGTCTTGACTGATCAAAAGGCAAAGTTCTAGTGATAGAAATTGGCTGTATGAACGTTTTGTTGTTGTTGCACTAGAACTCCTATCAAATTATTGTGGAAAATTCTATTCTGAAGGCTCAATTTTTTAATTCATTCATTCATTAAACTTATTTGCTGACCATTTCACTTTGAAGTAATATATGTAAAAGCTAAAAATGTGAGTGCATGAAATTTCTGCTTTATCTTGCTATTTGCTCTGTAACCTCATGAAACTAATGCAAAGATGGTGGTGGCCAGTGAATGCACAGTTATCCTGTATAAAACAAAATACAGAAAAGAATTTTACAAAGAACTAAAAATATCAAACATCTTTTACAACTGGTTTTACGTTCAAATCAATCAGACAACCTCATGCATTTTTACTGGAAATTTTTATTGATTCAGTGCAACTGTTTATGACTGATCATGTTCAAAAATATATGGTATAATTGTATGATTCCTTTCCAGTTCAGTTTTACAATTTGACATTTCAATTTTGTTCAGCAAATTGAACAAATTGTTCAGCAATTTTGTTCAGCAAAAAATGATACAATATACATATTTAAAACTTTTAAAGCTAGCAGACATCTAGCATGATATCCTGTAACATGTCCCTTAGCAACAGCAAATCCAGTAGTCCCCACTGCCTTCAGCGGACTTCCTGCTGGCTTCCAATAACTGAACTCACTGGGGAAGTCAGCAGGAAGTTGCAAGTCCCAGTGGCTTGCATGCAGGCCAGCAGGCAGGTAAGTGGCTGTTGCCAGGTGAGGGAAGATGCCTGACCCTGCACAAGAAAGTTTGGGTGTGGGGCAGCTGCTACAAACAGCAAACAATCCCTAAAAAACTAGCTGCAATTTGTAATTTGTTAATACCATTTTGATTCTGTCTTTAGGGTATTAAATAATCTGATTTATGTCATATGCAAGTTTTGAGGAGCATTCTCTTTATTTCTTCAGGCCATCTCATTATGGTTGAAAGTACAGCATAGGTCCCATGGCTTTTCACTTGCTAACTCAATTTTGATGAAGACTCTTTGAATATAATTTTTGAAGCAGATGTGTATCAATAAATATTTCTGTCTCCCATTTCATATTAATTAATTTGGTAAGTAAAATGCAATGGGCTACTTTGTCAAATTCTTTCCTGAAATCAAGATACATTCACCTACATTTTCACAATGTATTATAGAACTCAGTGGTTCAAAAAGTTTTTAAGATTATAAGATTACTCTGGCAAGATTCATTCTTGAAAAATCTATTACAAGTTCCTGAAATCACTACATTGCTTCAAAGTGCTTACATATCATTCTCTCTGCAATCTGATCTATAAACTTTTGTGTACTCTCCTCTAGTCCAGTACTTCACCTGTTGTCCAGATTTTCATAAAAATACATAAATACATGCCTAGCCTAATAAATAAAATATCTTACTTAGAAAAGATGTTATCTGATTTTGGCCACCACAAATTAATACAGTTCTCTTCCTACACTTCTACAACAAGAAGCACCAAGCTCAGCAAGATGAAATAGAAATTCATAAAATGTATATTTCCTACATGTATATATATTTTTTGTTTCCAAATCTTCACAAAACCACACTGGTTTTGTTGCTGTTTTGCTTTTCTCGAAATTACAATTTTCAGGAATTGTAATTTTAATACCTTACCCATTTGCTTCCAAGGACTCCTTAGTTATAACTGCTCTGAATTTAGTTAATTCTTTATTCTTTGAATGTCTATGGAGATTCTCAATCATCCAGGTCATGGTTGTACCAAAGGTGCTTTTTTCAAGAGGCAACTGGACTTTCTGGTTTTTCTTTGAAGATGTTTTGCTTCTCATCCAAGAAGCTTCTTCAGCTCTGACTGGGGAACTCTTTGCAGACAGCTGGTCATTTGCATTCTTTTAAGCAGGTCACCTGGAGTTTTGTCTGTATCATCAAGGTGTCATCAGGGTCACCTGAGTGGTGCAAATTGGTGTGGAGCCTTCTTGGAACTGTTGCAAGGACTGTGTTGTAGATTGAAGACAGATGATGTTGTATCCCTGCCCCTCTGTTGAGAGAGGGCTGTTCAATTTTGGCATAAATAGCCTCTTTATAAATCCTTCCATTCCCCACCATCTTGGATGAGAAGCAACACATCTTCAAAGAAAAAAAACAACAGAAAGTGCCTCTTGAAAAAAGCACCTTTGGTATATTCTTTATTCTTTGAGCACAAGAACAAAGTAGAAAAAAGGAAACTCCTTTCACAGAAGAAAACTTTTAAGAAGTTGTGAACCAGATTTCAGCCAACATTTGTTGTATGATTCTGTTCATCAGTACATTATAAGCACTCTTTATCACACAACATCAAGAAACTGGACATCAAGGAAACTACAAAGAACAGCTTACAAAGAACATGTGAGAAAATTCCTTCAGACTGTTGTTTGTATTGAATTATTTATATCTGCATCCTGTTTAGGAAATGAATTGAACATGTGTGCACTTTGTTGACATAATTTTTTTCAAGAATTACTTCTTACTAAAGGAGAGATTCCAGTCAGCACTTGCTTCCTGTCATTCATATTACCATACCACCACCACCTAAAAATAATTCAATTTTATATTATGCATTTTTAAAGATTCTAAGGGGTCATTTACGCCCCTTTATGCAACATTAGTGTTATTTTTATATTACAATTGGTAGAAGAAGAAGCAGTCCACCTCTTTAAGACGGCATCTACTCTATGGCATACAAATTGAGGAAATGAATTAAAAGTGAGGAATGTAAATTAAAGAGTTGCTCAAGGGTCACAAATCTGAAATCTCTATCACTTCTATGTCTTGCATTATGTTCTTCCATACTCAATTCTCATGTATCAAAGGTGAACTCAACAGAAAGAAGTGCATTTGAGGGTAGGGCTGGAGAGTTGCAAGGCTTGTCACGAAGAAGAGGGAAGTCAAACTATTCTCCAAAGCACCTCTGGGCAGAACAAGAAGCAATGGGTGGAAACTAATCAAGGAGAGAAGCAATTTAGAACTGAGGAGAAATTTCCTGACAGTTAGAACAATTAATCAATGGAATAACTTGCCTCCAGAAGTTGTGAATGCTCCAACACTGCAAGTCTTCAAGAAAATGTTGAATAGCCATTTGTCTGAAATGGTATAGGGTTTCCTGCCTAGGCAGGGAGTTGGACTAGATGACCTCCAAGGTCCCTTCCAACTCTGCTATTGTATTGTATTGTATATGTCAATATGCACTCTGGATGCCTGAGCTGGACAGTACAAATTTGGGTCCAGACAACAATTCTTTTCAGTCTTGCAAGATAAGTCAGGTAAAGGAACAGACAACATGATATTCCAGAAATGTCCCTTTCTTCTTTGAGATTATAACAACAGAATACTGAAAACCTTTTGCGCCGACTGGGGGGGGGTTGGGGGTGGGAGGCACCGTTTTACGGTGGTTCTCCTCCTACCTCTCTGGTCGGTCGCAATTCGTGTTGACAGGAGGTCAGAGGTCGACTTCTAGGCCCCTCACTTGTGGGGTGCCGCAGGGGTCGGTCCTCTCGCCACTCCTGTTCAACACGTATATGAAGCCGCTGGGTAAGATCATCCGTGGGTTTGGGGTAGAATACTATCTGTACGCTGATGACACTCAGCTATACATCTCTACCCCAAACCACCCCAACGATGCCGTTGAGGTGATGTCCCGGTGTTTGGAGGCCGTACAGATCTGGATGGGCAGCAACAAACTCAAACTCAACCCGTCCAAGACCGAGTGGCTGTGGTTTCCGGCCACCCGGTTTAGCCAGTTGACACCATCAGTGGCCATGGGGGGCGAAGTTTTGGCCCCTGTGGAGAGGGCGTGCAATTTAGGAGTCCTCCTGGATTCCCGGCTGTCCCTGGAGGATCAGGTGGCAGCCGTGGCCAGGGGGGCGTTTTACCAGGTTCGCCTGGTCCGCCATTTGCGCCCCTTGCTTGACCGGGAGGCCCTTCGCACAGTCACTCAAGTGCTCGTGACTTCTCGTCTGGACTACTGTAACGCTCTCTACATGGGGCTCCCCGTGAGATGCATTCGGAGGTTGCAGTTGGTCCAGAATGCGGCCGCGTGGGTGATTATGGGTGCCTCAAGGCAATCCCACATAACACCACTCCTGCGCGAGCTGCACTGGCTGCCTGTGACCTTCCGGGTGCGTTACAAGGTTTTGATGACCATCTTCAAGGTGCTCCATGGCACGGGGCCTAGCTACCTACGAGACCGTCTACTGCCCCATACGTCCCTACGACCGATACGCTCTCACAGAGAGGGGCTACTCCAGGTGCCGTCAACCAGGCAATGCCGGTTGGCGACGCCCAGGGGTAGAGCCTTCTCTGTGATGGGCCCAACCCTCTGGAACGCTCTCCCCACTGAACTCCGTGTCATCTCGGACCTCCGCCTGTTCCGCCAGTGATTAAAAAAGCACTTCTTCCAACAAACCGGCCTGGCATGATTTTACTCGACACTGCACTGCCTCTAGTTACCAAAGTTTTAATTCAGGAGTTTTAATATGGGTTTTAGCGCAGGGTGGTTTTATTTAATTGAGTTTTAATGAAAGTCTTATTTTTTGTATATTTGTGTATTTATATTTTATATTCCCTGTGCGCCGTGCTGAGTCCCTATGTGGTGAGATGGGTGCAGCTTATAAATTTGAATAATAAAATAAATAAATAAATAAAATAAACCTTCCCATTTTATATCAAACAATATCATTGTGAGTTATTTTGAGTTTCTTTCCCACACTTCATTTTCTGGATAGGTTCTCCAAGTCCTGTCTTAATAACTCTTTCATATATTTTCCAATGTTAGTTCTAAATATAATACATAGCTATACTGATTGAAATTTGTAGCAACTAAAGCATAATACTCCTGGAAAATATATTAGAAAAGTTTAGAATAGACATTCATTAGTTTAAAGAAATACAATATTTTCAGAATCAGAAAAAGAACTAAAATCTAATCCTTCTGGAAGATGTTAGGAAGCTTGTAGTATTTCTAATGAAATACTATGTTGTCTAAATGAATGTTCATAAACTATCTCTGTAGCAAAATTGGATAAACCGATTGCTTCTGTGAAGGAGATGGGTAGTTAATAAATAAGATAAATAAATTAACTTTATTTGTGATTTGCACGTCAGAATAGTCATACTTCTTGCCAAAGGATCATTAAGCAAAGATGCATCACTCTAAATTAATGGACTAAACAACGCTTTTTTAAACATTTGAAAACTTTTTTTACAAGATGCTCTTTAGATAAAGGTTTGACTCTCTTTGTCATTTCACCCAGTATAGTCCCAAGTTAGTTTTAGATACATTCATCTTTTCATAACTGTAAACAAATAAATGGGTTCTGTACAAATAATTTGGTATTTGTGTACAAACAATGTGAAGTTTTCATTAAGGATTTGCTAGAACATGAAACTTCAAAACTTTTGAGCCTCTTATTATGTATGGTCCAGATGATGAAATATTGCCTTGGAATTCTAAGAACAATGTACAATTTTCATTTTGAATATATGTTCACCAGATAAATTTGAAAAAGTCATTCTCTATCCAAGTTTAATTCTCTACTCAAAATGAATTTGAACTATTACCAGTCTTCAGTGTATAGATGGTCCAAGGGGTCAGACTTTTTTTTAACTACCTAGGATACCAACTAGATGGCACATAATCAAAATCAGGACAAAGAATATTGCCATTCCAAACACAGAACTTATCTTTAAATTTAAAAACTGGTGGAGGGACATTATTGTCTATATATTGCAGGACAGAACAGCAAAAGGCAAGGTATCCTGCATAGTATATGGATGCCTATGTTCTATTGTCACAGTTATTCACCATAATTTACCATTTTTATTGGCAAAAGCTGTTGCATGTGAAGGTGCTCGAAGCAGCCTAAGTAGATGTTATTAAAATGTACTCATAAATTAAATAAAGAAGTTGCCTGGTTTGCCACATTGGCCATGCAATTTCTTTTCCTATGATATTAAACGATTGTTGGTATTTACCTGAACGCCGATTCTAATGATGAAGATGGGAGGTGCTACCAATGGGCTATCATCAATCCTAATTGGTTCATAGACTGAGATAAATTGTTGCAGCCACCCCTCTACTCCTTCTGCCCATTTCCTTGAGGTCACAAGGAGTAAAACTGTGGAATAATGTCACAACAAGGGAAAACCCTTCCCTCTGCCACTACACTAATTAGGGCAGGAGGTAGCACCTCCCGTCTTCATCATTAGAATCAACGTTCAGGTAAATACCAACGATTGTTTTCCGTGATAAAGAGCGGGAGGTGCTACCAATGGGATGTACCCAAGCTACTGTCCTACAGAGGGAAAAATTTTATTGATCTGTAGCGGCCGATGGAGCCACTACCTGCTGCAACACTCTACATCCAAATGAAGCTTCAGCAGATGCATAAGCATCCAATCTGTAGTGCCAAATGAAGGAAGTAGGACAAAACCAGGAGGCAGCCCTACAGATGTCTTCAAACAGCGCTCTAGTTGCCCATGCCACCATGGTGGTCGCACTGCGAGTAGAATGCGCGGTAATACCCTGAGGGGGAAACTTGCCTCTGGCCTCGTATGCCAAGGAATTTGCTTTCCTTAACCACCTATCAATAGTGTTTGATGTCACCCTAGCACCCTGAGATGAAGGTTGGAAGGAGACCAGAAGAGTCTCCGATCTACGAAAAGGAGCCATCCGCTTGAGGTAAATTCTAAGAGTTCTACAAACATCTAGTCTATGCCACAGACTTTCCCTAATTTGCAAAGGGTATGGACAAAAATTAGGCAGTACTCCTGCATTGAGGCTCTTGGTGTATCAATACCCCCTGACAAATCTCTTCTCTGGGGATCCTCCAAGGGGGAGACACTGATAGTTGGATCAGATCTGCATACACGGTCTCCTGGGCCAGTCTAGTGCTATTAATATTATTTCCGCCCCTTCTGCCACTACCCTCCTGATGGTCACTTGGAGGAGAGGGAGGGGAGGGATATAATAGTCCTGACAGCCACCGGCATCTCAGGGTGTCCATGTCTTTGGCGCCGCACATCTGATACCTGGTCACAAATCTTGTTAGTTGTGTGTTTTCCAGAGTCGCAAATAGATCCATCACTGGTGTCCCGAACCTGCGACAGATGCGATGAAATATGTCGAGCTGCCACTCCCCGTGGTCCACTGTGCTCCAACTGAATCAATCTGCTTGATAGTTGGCCTTCCCAGAAATGTGGTTTGCCACAATCAAGAGTACATGTGTCTCTGGCCATAGCTCAGCCCAGACTGTGTGCCTCTGTCCACAGGGCTTTGGAATGAGTTCCACCCTGCCTGTTCATGTGAGCTTTTGTGGCTATGTTGTCTGTGAGAAGCAACATGTGCTTGTGGAGCAAGTCCCTCTGGAAGTGACGTAGGGCCAAACACGCTGCCTTGAGCTCCAGGTAGTTTATGTTGTGACACAGATCCATGGCAGTCCAGCGACCCTGCATCATTTTTTAGCCCATCAGCACACCCCAGCCATAGAGACTTGCATCCGTAATTACTGTTACTCTCGATGGCTCTCGGAACAGTGATCCCCGGGTGATTGCTCCAGATAGCCACCACCGGAGTGACAGGCAGACCTGCGGAGACACTGGAATGGCCAAAGGTGAGTTGCTCATCATTTCCTGTTGATAGGGGGTCAAGGCCAATTGTAAGGTGCTGGCATGAAAACGTGCCCAGGGAACTATTCCTATACAAGAAATCATAGTCCCTAACAGGCGTGATAAATCCAAAATGGGAACTACCCATCTGACACTTACTTTTCACACTAGCTGGAGTAATAGACCTACATTCATGGGACAAAGAAATTATGCCTGCCTCAGAGTCAATCAACACCCCCAGATGTAACAACTTTGTGGTGGGAATTAGGTGACTCTTAGAAAAATTGACCGAAAACCCCAACCGCTGTAAAGAGAGGATGGTGAACTGCAGGTCTGAGACAGCTTGGCTGTAAGAATGTGCCTGAACCAAGACATCATCCAGATAGAATTGTAGGCATAATGGAATAGATCTAAGGTAGGCTGCAATCGCCACCAAAACCTTGGTGAATAAGCAAGGAGCAGACACTAATCCAAAAGGTAAGGCTCTATATTGATAGTGTAGGCCTTCGTGAGAGAATTGGAGGTACCTACGATGGTCAGGCAGAATTAGGATATGTAAATATGTCTCCATGAGGTCTATGGAGGACATGAAATCTCCTTGTCTAATCCCTTGTAAAATAGATCTCAGAGAGGCCATCTTAAAATGTCTGTACACAATGTATTTGTTTAATCATTTCAGATCACGAATTGCTCTCCACCACCATCCCCGAACTCTTCAGGACTATGAAGGGGTTAGAGTAAAATCCCAAACTTGTTCCTCCAAAGGGGCCAGCTCTATCGTCTGGATGTCAAGCAAGTGCTGAATAGCGAGCCTTACAAGGTCCCTCCTAACAGGATTCTGGGAGGAAGGAAAGGATCTAAAGAAGTTCGGAGGGGAAGACAGAAACTCTAGTCTGAGGCCGTGCTGTACAGTGGAAAAGGCACAAGCATCCTTTGTTATGCTGTCCCATTGTGATGCAAAATGACACAGGAGACTGCCTATAGGAAGTGAAGAGTTAGTCTCAATTTCCTCTGCAAAAAGAGTGACCGCCTTCTCCACGAAAGGGCCGCCAAGACTGCCCTTGGCCACTATTTCTGTCAATAAAATAATTCCTGACCTGGAATCTGTCCCCCTTGGAGTCATACCACCTGCTCTGTTGAAATTCGGACTCATTAGGCCGGAAAAAATGATGTCTGCGGTAAGGTGCAGAGCGGCTCTCCTGGCGTTTGGTCGTAGATGGTAGTATCTTCTTTTTATTTTTATTTATTTTATTTTATTAAATTTATACCCCGCCCTTCTCCAAATGGACCCAGGGCGGCGCACAGGGATGTTAAAATACATACAAAATATATAAAATATATAAAATTTAAAAAACTTATTCTAATAAACCCTGCGCTAAAAACTGAATTAAAATCCCAAATTTAAAACTGTCTAATAGTCAGTAATGGAGGTTACGCTAGGCCGGCTAGATGGAATAGATGTGTCTTCAGATACTTGCGGAAGAGGCGGAGGTCGGAGATGGTGCGGAGTTCAGGGGGTAAGTCGTTCCAGAGGGCTGGGCCCGCCACAGAGAAGGCTCTTCCCCTGGGTGTCGCCAGTCGGCATTGTCCAGCCGACGGCACCCTGAGGAGGCCCTCTCTGTGGGAGCGTATCGGTCTGAGGGATATATGGGGCAGGAGGCAGTCTCGCATATAACTAGGCCCCGAGCCATGGAGCGCTTTAAAGATGGTCGTTAAAACCTTGAAGCGCATCCGAAAGACCACAGGAAGCCAGTGCAGCTCGCGCAGGATAGGTGTTATGTGGGAGTGTCTAGGCGCTCCCGTAATCACCCGCGCGGCTGCGTTCTGGACTAGCTGCAGCTTTCGGGTGCACCTCAAGGGGAGCCCCATGTAGAGAGCATTACAGTAGTCGAGTCGAGAGGTGACGAGTGCTTGAGTGCTTTTTGTCCTTGTTTTCGACCAGAATGCGGTCCAAGGACTCGTCAAAGAGTTTGCCACCCACGTATGGAGTCGATGTCAAATGGACAGCCATGCCCCCCAGTTTAGTTGTAGATTTTGCCTTACTCAACAGTTATTTGAACAGGGAAGGTTGGATAAGGCCAGTAAACACCAGTGTATCAGTCTTCCCAAAATCCTCATTGTCAGACATAACCAAATTCTTAACAGGTTCCTCCCCCGTAACCGAGCCCTCACTGGCTAATGAAGGGGATCCGGGTCACTCCCCCTTCTCCCCTGGCAGGGCCCCTGGGGTTGAAGATTGAACCTGAGAAGTGGCGCAGGACTGGGCACGAGAGGATGCTCGATGCCCAAGTGATGTCTGCTTCTGTTGGGACTGGTGTTTCATTCCCAAGGCTATGCCATGTGATATTGCTGAGTTAATTATTTTTTTAATATTGGGCAGTAGACCTTGCAACACCTCATAATCGTCATCCAGACCCTTCCCCAACTGGGGATCTGATTGGGGGCCAGTGCTGGGTGGGGAAGCAGAAAATTCCTCGAGATATTCCTCTAGAGGATCTCCCATCACCCCCCCTTATTGCCATTGGTGACACAGACGGGGAGGGGGAGACATCCATTCTAAAGTATCTGCCCCACTTAAAGGGGGAGGGACCCCGAGAAGAGACTGGGCTGGAAGCCCTGGAGGGAACCTGGAACCACGCAGCTCCTGGGCTTGCAACAGTCTTTTGGCTCTGGCCACTTGTTTCTCCAGGGCTCGCTGTCTTCTTTGCTCATCACTTAGTGTGGCCCTGGAAGGTCATTGAGTAACTGAAGGTTTTGCAGCTTAAGCTCTTGGGCTTGCCCTAGGGGCCGGTGGTGTCACCTCCTGGTTTAATGAGGGCTCCTCAGCTCTGGCTGCCATTTCGCCGAATGTAAAATTGCAGATTAAATAGCCCCATGGAGGAAAAATGCTCACTGGGGTTCCACTTCCTTCCCTTGATTACTTTCTCCCTCTCTACAGTAGTAGTTGGGCATTCTAAAAGTTAATTGCAGTCAGACATGATTCAACAGAATTCTGAATGAAATTCCCAGCCTCAAGGCAAAACAAAATAGCCACTGGCTCAATTTGCCCTTAAAATGGCCACTACTACTAAACAAGGCTGTCGGCAATCAATTAGTAAGGTGGGAAAACACATGGCCATTTCGTTCGCCGGCAAGCACTCCGAAGTTAATCTGGCGGAAGGATTGTTAAAAAAGGCCAGAAGGACGCCCCGATTGAGCTCAGGGAGGTGGAGAGGTGGCTAGTCAGGTCGCTGCAAGGGAATGAGAAAGGAAAACCGCTGTCAATTCATTGTAATTATAAAAGGGGCGGCTCCCAGCCACACAAGCCTCACAATTAACTCCAAGCCAGTCTCCACTTAACTCTCTTAATTAATGAAGAGAAGAATGCCAGATGCAGGTCTGCTGGCAATATGGTGCTTCTGCGAAGGCGGCTGTGATGCCCGCCATCCCCTTCGCTCACAGCAGCGATGTAATACAGTCAATACAATGAAATTTTGGAAGAATTTGGAAAAGCCAATATGATCAAATTATAAAATAGAAATCTATGAAAAGTAGTCTCACACAAGCTAATAAATTGTCAGCCTGTTTGGACCGTAGACTGAGAGGAACTGGGCAGAAGGAGTAGAGGTGTGGCTGCACCAATCAGGATTGACGATAGCCCATTGGTAGCACCTCCCACACTTCATCATTGAGAACAATGGAAAACTATCTCAATATAAGCAAAATAAATCATATTTGCTTAACTGAACACAAACAAGGCTTGACCATCCCAAAACCCAATAATTATTGGTAAAAGAGATGACATAGAAGGAAAGTGAGTAGACTTTGTGACTTCATTCTGTGCCATCTTAATTTGAGAAGCAGAAAAGCCCTTACATTTACTTAATATTCTCCCCCATTAGATGTGAGAGAACACATAAGAGTTGATACTACTCTAGCTGCATGTGTCACATTCTAATAACCTATACAGAAATAATTCTTAACAGAAAAAGTGGGAACTCAAGATAAAATATGAACACTGATTAAACTCTAAATATCTCTCTTGAAATGCAGTATAGACTTATTTTTTCTTAATTAAAAGAGGGCCCAGGGAATTTGAAGGATACCTCTGGTAGCTCCACAAGTGAATCAGTCAGGAGTTGCAGGACCTTGGACAGCTCTACAAGCAAACCTGCTCCTACAGGAATAAAAGTAAAGACTCCCTGGCGTTAAATTGGAATACTGGTGATTTCAAGAACATATCTATGAAATGGTTCTCCACAACCTTCTTCCATGAGGTATTTCAGTCTCCCAGTCAAATTTACAGAGATGTCCTGGTAATCCTTTATATACCAACCAAACCCTTCCCTGCTTATTTCAAGAAACAGTGGTTTGTTAAAAATGTTTATTCCATTTGCCAGGTAGTCTTGGACTTCTATCCATTTGTTTAGCAACCATTCAAAATTACAACAGCTTTGAAAAAAGAGACTTAAAAAGAGACGGCTATATAGATTGAGTGAATGGGAAAGATTTATGAAGGACAACACAGGTAGTTGTCAACTGAGCCCAACATTTCTGTTGTTAAGTGAAACATTTGTTAAGTGAGTTTTGCCTCACTTCAAGACTTTTCTTGCCACAGTTCTTAAAATCAGTTGGTAAATTAATAACACAGTTGTTAGGCAAAATTGATTTCCCCAATGCCGAAGGAGTCGTGGCTTTTATTGTCCTTGCCTGCACTGCTTACACCACCCGACCAAGAGGAATCACAAGACTCCAGGACATTGCAAATGTCATAAATATGAGTCAGTTGCCAAACATCTGAATTTTGAACATGTGACCATGGGGATTCTGCAATGGTGAAAAATAGCTGTAGATCACTTTTTTTCAGTGATGTTGTAATTTGAATGGTCACAGTTGTACGCCAAGCACTACCTGCACCAAATAACATCAATGAATCTAGGGGAAGGGAAAGCTATTCCAAGACTAAGGAATGCAAATAGAAATCTCAACCCTTAGCTTCTCAAATGGCAGGAGTTTCAGCAGGACTTCCCATGATAAGCATACAAGACAGAATGGTTCTAGTTGAAGATACCAGGAAGTAAGCCACAATGCATTTTATAGGGTAAAAGAGCACTTTAAACTGTAATTGGAAACTATTGGAACCCAACACACATCCTATAAGATTGGCATTATATGGTTGCAATGGCTCTTACATTTCAGCAGGTGGCCAACTATTTTTTCTATCTAATCGCAATTTCTAAGGGAGACCCATGTAAAATAAATAACAAAAAACCTGTTGTCCAGTGGTAAGTATTACTGTCAGGGTTCCAAGTAACACCTCTAACTAAAGAAGACTCCAAGGCTTGTGTTTCCTCAAGGTCCATTTTATTAGAGATGTCATATTGGCACATCTGGGAAAAACCGAATCTGAAAGTTTCCAGGTTTTCTACACCCAAATGAAAGTTCAAGTCCCTGTCCAGACCCATGTGTCTATCACATGATCCAATCAGGCTCTGTCCCAACAGGAGATGCCTCTAGGTGCAGGGCAAGACATCCTTGAATCTCTGAGACAGGAATGTTATTTTGACTATATCTCTCACACTCCATATAATCCCACCTCCCAATTTCCCACAGCATGGTCAGCAGGGAAACCCCACATCCGTTTCCCCTTACATTGAGAAAGAGATCTAGCTGAGGCAAAAAAATCAAAGAAAAATTGCAAAAAAATTGCAAAAAATCACTAAAAAATGCTAGGAGGCACAAGGAAAAGAAAAAATAGAGGGGAAAATTGGAAATTATTCCAAGAGTCCAAGCAATAGTTTAATTCAGCTGGAACTCATGATGAGTGTCCCTAATACAGGCGGACTGAGGAAGAAATCTGGGATCACAAGGCAAGAGGAGGCGTGGCCAAGGAAAAATATTCCTCAGTTCCTAGGGCAACCAGACTGATTTAACCCATTGCTTGGACTCTCCAAGCGGTGCACAGGAAAAAGGAATGTTATTTTGACTATATCTCTCACAGTCCATATAATCCCACCAGTGGCGTAGCGTGGGGGGTGCAGGGGGGGCCGGCCGCACCGGGCGCAACATCTGGGGGGGGGCGCTCGCACTCGCAGCTCTCCGGCGCTTCGGGAAAGGGGATCGAGTAAGGCAGGAACAGCGGCAGCCGGGGAATGTGGCCACCGCCGCGGGGACCGGAGAAGCGTCGCCCGAAGCAAGAGCGGCTACAAGAGGAGGCGTTTTCTCCCCGTCGTCCCGTCTTCTTCCTTGGGGAAAGGATCTTAGGGGCTTTTTCATATTTTTATTAGTATTATTTCTCGGGCGGGGGAGGGGGGATCCGGAATCCAGGAAACCGGGAGGGGGCGGGAAATCGCAGGGAAAAGGAAGAGAGCTCGGCGGGCGGAAGGTGGGGAGAGCTCGCGCGTTCCAGCTGATTCACCAGCGGTCTTGTGAATGCGCGGAAATGTAGCTGACAGGGCGGGAGAGGCATCGCGCTCTCCGGATCGAAGGGAGGCCAGCTCTTTCGGGTACCTGCCGGCTGCGGCTGCCTCCCCTACCCCGCTGCCGTCGGATCTTCCTGCACCCCTCCTCTCCCCCCTTCCCGTTTCTCGCTTTCCCGCCGCTCCGCATGCTGCGCCCTCCCCGTCCTCGATGCTGCTGCTTCCCCCCGGGGGAGGGCTAGAAAGGCGCCGAGAAGGATGAGCGAAGGGGTCGCCTCGCTGCCGGGTGCCGCAGCTGCTGCCGAGGAGGGGGCGGCGGCGGGCGGGGGCCCTGTGGCGGGCAATGGAATGGAAGAGACTCGAGTGCTAAAATCCACGGGTTAGGGGGCGCAAATTACTTGCCTTGCCCCGGGTGCTGACAACCCACGCTACGCCACTGAATCCCACCTCCCAATTTCCCACAGCATTAAAAGTGGCAGCCTGAAAGCCCAATACAAAATATGGCTTCCAGACCTGACACATGAGGTGCTGTTACCAAGGCCTTTCACTTTAAACAAGGTCACATCTAGTATACCAGCAAAGCCAGACAAACAGCCCTTCTTTCAAAGCTCTTAATTTCAGGTTTTTCTTTCCCATCAAATCACCTAGTCTCTAGGCATTAGATCAAACTATCTTTCCCAACTGTGGGTTAACCACAGATGGAAATATGTACTTGGATTATCCTTCGTACATTTATACTTCATCCCAAACTGATACATGATTTCAGATGTTTCCTTCCAGCAATTTTATGTAAATGTTAAACAATGAGAAGAGAAAGCCAAGCTTTCTCCATGAACACAACCACCATCAGGCTATCATCTCTTCTGTTTACCTAGGAAGAAATGGAAAAAAACTATGCTATCAACCCCAACCATAACTGAATTCATAAAGCATTCAAGGTGAAATTTCTGGAAATTTACAGAAGACAACAGGAAGCAGGAAGTGATCTGATCATGGCAAAGAATAACAATATCCTCTGTCGGAGTGCATTCTGTGTCAAACAGCAATTAGCAATTTACAGCATGGAAGCACACATGGGGAGAGGCGCTTCTTATTAGAGGCGCTTAAGGTGATATCAGCCAAAAAACCTTCCCAGCATTATATCACCATAGCAGCTGGTCAGCTCTTAAATCATTACTCTGACATCATCCATCCTCAGATCATAAGCTAGATCCTTTGCGATAAAAGCACCTAATGTATGAGTTGGGCCAGAGACTCCCAGGGGATCAGGATGCTATGAAATGCTGGACTCTCCTTTGGTCTCGTGGACATATCTTCAAAAACAAACAAGACACAAGAAAGATGCAGAAATATATGGGTTTTACAAGGAACCCTTAGAATTAGATCAGATATTTCTAGGGACAGATGACAAATTAATAAAGAAAATTTATAATTACCTATTGATTACTATTTATTTATATATTGATTACTATTAACAGCATTTTGTGCGCCTTTGGCATTTAGCCATGCTGGCCACATGACCACAGAGACGTCTTCGGACAGCGCTGGCTCTTCGGCTTTGAAACGGAGATGAGCACCGCCCCCTAGAGTCGGGAATGACTAGCACATATGTGTGATGGGAACTTTTACCTTTACCTTATTGAACTTTAAAATGGAAGGAGAACATGTAAAATAAATCACAATAATATGGGCCAAAAATTTTGGATATAATATAGAACTAGAAAATTGGCAAAAACTTTAGGAAAGAAATTACAAACTAACAATGTCAACAGCATACAAAGAAAACCTTTACAAAATGTTCTATAGATGGCGTTTGCCATCAGCACGAATGGCAAAGATGTTCCAAAACATAGCCAGCGTGCTGGAAACATAAACAGATACCTGGGTCCTATTACCATATGTGGTGGACTTGTCCAATGGCAAAAAAATACTGATTAAAGATAAAAAGGCAGTTAGAAGAAATGATAGCACAACCAGAACTGTTCCTATTAGGTATACTACCGGGGAAATACAACGAAAGAATATATTTAATATCACATGTAATAATGGCAGCGAGAATGATGTACGCCCAAAACTGAAAACATGAAAGTATACCTATAGATGAAATTGTAATAAACTATTAGACTGCGCCAAAATAGACAGGTTAATGATGAACATTAAGAATAAAGAGGAGACAGAGTATTATTTAAATGATTTTTTTTAAATAAATCGTTAGAAAACAGAAGCAGAAGTTATAATTAAGAATGATTAGCAAAATCATCCTTTATAATTTATAAAGGTTGATTAACAAAATAGAGGTAAATGTATTTATAAATATATATAAGCATTATATTATAAGCAATATTATCACTGGATTATATTTGATTACAGATTAAATTGTATAGAGTGATTAGAAGTGAAGATTGTATTGTATATATCAGTGATGGCAAACCTTTTCAGCATCAAGTGCCCAAACCGGAACACATGCATATGTGCGTGTGCATGTGCGCATGCTGGAGTGCCAGAAACCCAAAGACCAGCTGGCCGGCACATGCATGCCTAGTTTTTGGCTGTTTTCGGGCTGTTTTCGGGCCATTTTCCCATGCTCCAGCACCCGTGAAGAGCAGCTGGCAAGCGCGCATGTGCATGCCAGATACCAGAAGAGCAGCATGTCCAGAGAGGGCTCTGTGTGCCACCTGTGGCATGTGTGCCATAGGTTCGCCATCACATATATTATGAGAATAATGGCTATAATTGTGGTGTATAATATTATGTATATTCAAAAGAGATTTGATACAGACAGTATACCATCAGTGCAGAAATGGAAACGTGATGTATAACAAAGGAAAATGTATAATAAAAAATAATATATTAAAAAGTCTGGGCTCTCCTACATTCCACACACACACATGATTGAAATCCCGTAGCACAGGGCTCTCAATCCTCTGCTACTGGTCCACAGGCTGTCAAACCGGACTGCGCAAGTGACAGATGAGCATGCAAAGTTCCATTCGCGCATGCGGGATTAGGTTGTGCATGTGAAATCATCCCCTTTCCCCCACCACTGCCACCTCCTGGCACAGCCACCACTGTCAGTCCGTAGAATCAGAAAGTTTGGGGATCACTATCCTAGCATCAATAGTTCAGAAGGTTCTAGAACTAGCCGCACAATAATTTTCCACATGATAAAACATTGGTTAGTCCTTTTTTTGTTACTCCCTAGGATTTAAATCAGTGGTAGTCAACCTGGTCCCTACCGTCCACTAGTGGGCGTTTCAGCTTTCATGGTGGGCAGTAGGGCTTTTGTCCGATACTGAAGCACTTTCCTTTTTTTAATTTAATTGACTTCCCTACTTTATAAATCACCATTAGTGTGGAACCAGTGGGCAGTTAGAAAAGTTTACTACTAACAGAGATACAAAAGTGGACGGTAGGTATAAAAAGGTTGACTACCCCTGATTTAAATTCACACAGTACACTGTTGTCCCACTGTCAGTAGTAAAGAAGGTAATTTGTAAAATATGTGGATATACCTTTGAACTTTTATCTACAGTTACAAAACAGTCGATTGGATAAGTTGATCTCAAGATTCTAGAGAATTTCTGAGTGTTATCATTTAGATTAATTGAATTCCACTAATTAAACAAGCATGAAGAGATGGATGAAGATCTATTCAAAGATATGGTATTGAAGCAACTGAAGCAATGGATGTAAATTTATAAAGAATACGAATGCTTAAATAAAAATGTACTAAACTCCCTTTGCTACATTCCCTAATTTTGGCAGCTGAAGCCAGAAATCTTAAAATTGCCAAGGCTGAAAAACAATGCCTTAATATAATTGAAAATAAATATTAAAACACATTTATCTCAATACTCTCTTTTAACATTTCTTTTGCTTTAAGAACCAAGCATGGATCCCTAAAACTTGTTTAATATTTAAGAATTGCTTTTAGTAGACATGATAAAACCATAATCGCAAAATTACAAATCTTTTCCTATGCTAAATTTCTTTCATTATTAAACACAGGATAGCAGTAATTAACATTTTAATAATTACATTGCAAGCAAGAACTACTTGGCATTAAAAATGCAGCATAATGCTTACCGTATAAATGCCAATTCTACAAACAGCAAATGAAAGCTGGATACATTCGGACATTTTCTAAAAAAATTGAAATAAGCATTACCAAGTATTATTATAGTTGGAAAAAGGAATGGATTCCTCAAAAAAAGCTCACAAATATGCGTGATATGTTCTACCACCACCTCCAGCAGAACTGGAATCTGCTGTTCACGTTTAAACTTGACAAATCAACAAATGTAATGATGAAATTCAGAAGACTGGCTAGAATAGAGGTTCCAGTTCTCGCTCTTACAGTAGTATATCTTGAGGAAAATGTAAGTATCAAGAACCATTTTTAAAAAAATCAATGAAGTATACGCTTACCAGGATATTACTTTTTACAAGAAACTTCTGAGTGCTTTATTCTGGAAAACTTCATTAAAATCTACTATCCATATAATTTTTTACACAATAAATTTCCCCCAAAAAAGAACTATAAAATGTGTGGCAGTTTTTTAATTTGGCAGTCTCTCATATTTATGTAGCAACAATCTCTAGCCAAAATAGTAAGTTATATGAATGTATTTCATATTTAGTTAATCTTCCCTACCTACAAATCTAGATAATACCCTCCATCACATACCAGGCAGGAAAAAGACAATGCAATGAAGTGAGAGTTTCACTTTCAATACCTGTTGTAGATCCTTTTCCAAAATTCTTATGTACTCGACCAAAAGTGCCTCTGAGGAACATGGATTAATCTACTATGTATATTATAAAACTGCAAGCCAGAATTCTTAATATATCTGGCTTATTACATTTGAGGGACAATATTAGTGCCATCTTTTCAATCTCTCTTACTAGACCATTATCCTTGGCTTAGTTGTCTCCAAATGAGCTAAAAATTTTAAGCAAGGAAACAAACCATAGACAAATTCCAGATTGTTTGTACAGATACACCAAGGGTTTTAATGGTAGATTAAGTACTTAACAAAGCACAGAAAGAGCTTTATTGTAAATAATTCTTTTTACTGATATAAATAAATACTGAAAAAGTAGAAACAAAAACAGGAGATGAAAAATAATTTTCACAATAATGTAAAGTTCCTTTTTATAGCCTGAAAATTAATTCCATGACATTGTATTATATTTCATAATGGTGTACTTTTGATAGTTAACAGTACTACTGTACGCTAAATATCAGCAGTGTCTGTTAGAAACAATTGGAAATGTAATTTGAATTATCTTCATGCAGTAAATTAAATAAGGAATTTGTTATTTTAAAGTTATGGACATATTTGTTTCTTAGATCACCACTCAAGCAGGAGTCATTTCTTTCCAGTATGTTGAAGTTAAATAATAAATATATTTCTCCAGAAATTCCAATAACCTAACTTTGATTAATTAATATTGTCAAATAAATTAAAATTGACCAGGGAACAATTCTGCAGTAGTGTTCTGGTTCTTTATGTTTAAAGACATATATTTTATATGCAAGACTTTAAAACTGAATTTTGAAAAGTAAAAACCTAATGAGCATAAATCATTTCCTTAATTCAATCTTGATTTGTAGTTTGCAAGTTATCTCATTTGAAAGTCCTCTATGAAACATTTATTTAAAAAATATAGGCATACAATGCTAAAGTATTCCCCACATTTTATAAGTTCAGCACAACAAAATCCAACACAAGAAGTTCAGATTTATTATTTTAACAGAGAAGCCAACAACAAAAAATGATTATATAACTTCACTTTCAATTCTTATTCAATACCCAAGTTAATTCACCCTGTTGGCAATTGTTACAAGAATTGTGTTTTCCAATTACAAACAGAATAGGATAAAGGGTAGCAACTTCATTAATGGAATAATTGTTACTGAACAACTTTTAAAAAGATAATAATGCATACAAACTTCCCTAGTTTTCTAAGGGAAAAAATAAACAAGTAGATGTTTTGTTTTGTGCCCCTGCAAATAAGATTATTAAAGCTTTTATGAATTAAATTCAACTTCCTAAGCATTTTTTAACTTTTATTATACACATTCCTTCTGCTATATTAGACAAAGGTATTGTAAGAGAAGGAGTAAACCTGGGGGCAGCATCAAAACAGGAATAAGTCTAGAGCCTCTATGTAGTCACAAAGTGACTATGTCCAACCCCTCTTGAATTCCACTGACCTTTATCTAACACCAAGAAAGTGCTAACAGTTATTTGAATAGATTCTTCTTTATAGGTATGATTAGTAATAAATCAGTTTAACTGGAAATTCTGTGTGGTCCTGATCTTGAAAAATCAAAGGTACATTGCCAACATTCAACTGAGAGTTCCATTTATCAGTTGTCCCTATCTAGAAAACTCTTGATGTGCCAAACTTCAACTCTCATGATTACTAGCCAGTAATAAGGTACGGCTCTCTATTTCTTCACACTCTCCACTCCTCTATAACAAGAGCAATCTTTCAGGCATTCTAATTGGAGCACCTCTAAGCAGTTTACTTCGAATTATCCAAAAGTGTTTGAAAGCGAAGAAAGTAGACATCCACAATGCTGTAAGGCTCGTTCACCTACCAGTACTGGTCTGTCCTGCCTGCATAAGGCAATAGGGAAGACATCAGGTCAAAGGAATGAGGCAATCCAGCTGGAGCACTTGCTATGCCAACCATAATTCTGCTACCCTTTACCAGAATGATATGAAGAATGCCAGTTCCCTGTTCCATCCTGCATTGGCCAGCTTGTCTTTGTTAGAGAAGAAAAGGTGGGCACCTGGGGTGAATCCTAGAAATATATGGATGGAAAGGACCTTGAGAAGAAAGTGTTTTAACTTTCTACTTCTTGCCTAGAATACAAAAACTTTGTCAGTGCTGCCAACCTGCTCCTCCTCATCTCTGTTCCATGATGCCAAGCTGCCATAAGCCCCAGGGGAAGGGGGAGCTAATTCTCGGAGGGAGAAAAGTCAGAAACCTAAACGATACCAATACCGACAGGGACATTGGCCGGCTGACTTCAAGGCTACAAGCGTGGGAATGGAATGTGCAGCATCACCAAGCCCACCAAGAAACAGGACAGTTACCAAAACAATTTGTTTGAATTCCATTGAACACTAAACAGCTAATAAATAAAGGGAAACTGAAAAAGTAAACAGGCAGAGTTCACATACAAACCTCAGACCTGGCTTTACCTTGCTTGTAACCACTTGTCTTTAGTAAAGTTACTCCTTTCACTAATAATGCATTTGAAGGCTCTTCTCTTCTAAATGACTGAGTTTAAACCCAGACAAATGGCTGTCCACAACTCCAGGAAGCAAGACCTCCAATATGCTCACATCAAACATTTCCTTTTTAGTTCAAGTTTGGATCTCCCCTCACTCCCAAACAGAACAAAATACTTTTTATCTGAGCAAGAAATTAAAGGCTCATTGCCTCCTCTTGCCTAGAGGAATGAATGGCACCAGATCTGACCCGACATCATGAAAATCCTGGTGTTAAGACTGAGCTTGCCTTGAGTAACAGCTTTAATCTTCTGTTGGTAAAATGGGTGTTTCCTTAATTAAACCATGTAGCTGTTTAAGGTGCTATGGCTTTGATTATTAACAGTGGCCATTTTAGAATGCAACATTGGATTGGAAGTTGGTTTTCCATGTAGCGCATCAGTAGCTTAATAAAAGAAATTTAGCCATGCTCTACTTTTGCTACTTTGTTTTCTTGGGCAATTCCCCCCTCTCTTTTTTCCCCTCTGTTTTTAAATAGATGCCTAGATAAAATGGAGATTCTGTCCCTAAAGCAGTGCTGGCTAACCTTTTTGTTGTTGGGTGCCAAAAATGCAAGGGGGCACGTGCAATAGTGTGTGTGTGTGTGTGTATGCCGGCAAATTGTGTCCCCCACACGCGCATGCATGCACAACCACCACCCCACGCTCACCCCCCCCATGCTCCCCACCCCTGGCACTATTAACAACCAGGCTAATCTTGATATTTCCTCTGGGAGGGGCAGGGTGATGTTTTCACCCTCCCCAGGCACCAGGAAAGCCTCCAGAGCCTAATGAGGTGAACTTCCAATTGCCCCTTTTTTTCCCCCTCTCCAGACCCCGGAGACTTTCCTGAAGCCTTAGGAAGGGCAAAAACGGCTCCCCCGGCTCTCCGGAAGGCTGAAAATCAGCTGGCCGGCACGCACATGCGTGTTGGAGCTAACGGCTCGTTTGCCAGCAGATATGGCTCCGTGTGCCATCATGGCCCTAGAGTAATGAATTAGAATCAGTGAAATCACTAATAAATTATCTGTACTATAACGGACCAATTTATGTTTTTGAATAGTAAAACAGAGTTATACTTTATGCGATCTATGATTTGGGGCATACTATTTACATTTATAGCTTTTCCTGAACCTATAAATATAAGAATCCTTCACAGCAAACTTTTTTTCCAAGCCTGATGCCTTTTAATGTACTGAACTGCAATCCCCATAATCATCAAACACATTCCAAGCCAAGCAGCACAGAATAGATGAATATGAAGCCTAGGGATTATAAACATCAAACTTTTAAAAATGCTGAAAAATGAGACTAAATTATAGGGTTTTGCAGATAGAGATTTAGCTAAGATTTTGCAAGAGGGAAAGGGTTAATAACTAGCTAAGATTTTCAACGCTGGATCATTTCCAAGTTTCATTTACTTACAGTTTACTGCAGTTTTCTGCAAGGTGTTTATATGGTAAGCATGAAAGAGAAAAAAATATTTGCATTCACAAACTGATTCAAGTTAAACATTGAAGACTACCAGGCCCCTATAGCAAAACTTTCAAACAAGCAGCATGGAGAGAATCATGCTCTATTGTCATTACACACTCCAGGTTCTGGAATCCTGTAGTTTACAAGTAAGAGTCAATAAGCAATAAACACAGGGAGCTAGCATGTGACTATTTGTTTCTGCAAGTCTAAAACTGAAATTAACACTTTACAGAACTCAATCTAGAACATGCAACAATATTAAATGAGTAGCATTTTTTATTCCAAGGTCCATTTTAAAGACTTCTTCTGCAGGCTAGTCTCTTTAAAAAATTACCTACAACCAATTTTCCTGTATTAGAGGCACAGATTTCCAAGTGGCCATCCAACTCACACAGTCTTTTAGCGTAAGAGTCCATAACATATGCCTGAAGAAAAGTAACTGTGTTTTCTGTTTGCAAACTCCCCTTGCCTTCTAGCATTTCCTGTTAATATCTTCTGAATAATGGGAAGAGATTTTTCTCAAAATATCATTACGTTTTTCAGAGGTTCCAAATGTAGGAGGTATTCTGAAAAAAACCCTCCGTAAAATTCCATAATTATAAAATTCCATAATTCCAAAAATATCCAAATCTTATGAGATCTTACATCAAAAAAGTACCCTCCAAAAGCCTTAAATGTCATTGAGTTTGAAAATACAGATGAAAGCCTACTGTCTTTCTTACTAAAAGAATATCAATCAAATTTGCCATAGGTAAGTTGCTTATACATCTTTGGCATTTTTTTAATTGGAGGCCTGCTATCCCATAAGCGAACAAAAACTATTTAGAACAAACCAAGGAGGTCAACTGACAATACTGAGAGAAAAAGGATATCATGCCCAACTCACAAGGAAGAAAACTCCATAGACCATTGATGGAAACCTTTTCGGCACCGGGTGCCCAAACTGGAACAGTGTGCATGCACGTGCATGTGTGCATGTGCACATGCTGGAGTGCCAGAAACCCAAAGACCAGTTTGCCGGCGCCCTCATCCTTGGTTTTTGGCTGTTTTTGGACCATTTTCAGGCTGTTTTCAGGCCATTTTCCGTGCTGTTTTCAGGCCATTTTCTGGCACTCCAGCACACATGAAGAGCAACTGGCCAACGTGCATGTGCACACCAGATACCAGAAAAGCAGCTAGCGACAGCGCGCGTACCCACAGAGAGGGTTCTGCGTGCCACCTCTGGCACGCATGCTATAGGTTCGCCATCACAGCCATAGACTATTTCTGCAGCAGTGAGAAAGGAAACAAGCTGGAAGAATGCAATTGTTATATGTACATGCATACAAACTATATACATGCTCACACCACATCTCCTGAAATTTCTAAATACTCCCAAGCTTAAGCACCCAAGCTACATGTGGAATGCATTAACCAATGAATTGATGAATCAAAGCAGTGTTATTAAACCACATGCTGAAAAAGGATTAATCTCTCAGCGTTCTACATCTACTCTGGAAAGAGTGCAGAGAAGAGCAACAAAGATGATTAGGGAGCTGGAGGCTAAAACATGAACACCAGTTGTAGGAATTGGGTATGTCTTTAGGACAACCTGCAAACTCTCTCAGCTGATTTTCTCTCTCCCAATTTTCATATGGCTCTCTCCCAATTTTCATATGGCTAACTAACGGGAAATTACAAATGAAACATCAAAGAATCGTACAAAATAAATATCCTGTTCCACCTCTCTTCTTCCCAGACTCACATTTATTTGTGAACGGTGCTGAACTTCCTGCTGCTTTTTATTTAAGGCAATTCTGCACTTCAAAAAGTGACATTTGAGAAATATATACATCTTTTAGGCATATGAGGATTGCTCATTTTCAAACATCACTATCAGCCAGGAATGAAATTTAGTTCATGCTAAATAGTAATGTGTTCTTTTCTATCAATTTGGAGACATAAATTAAAAATAAACAGTAATTCAGCATGCTGGCTAGTGAGAAAATAAGTATGAGACCTTCTGGTTTAGATGTACAGACAGTCCCTGAATTCCAACTGGTTGTTTAATAACAGTTCAGAGTTACAGTGGCCTCAAAAAAAAAAAAAAAAAGCTTTACGACCCATAAAGCACTTTCAGCTATTGCAAAATGTCACGCTACCTCTCTGCAGTCATATGATCACATTTCAGGCACTTGGCAACCGGCTTACATTTACAACTGGTTGCAATGTCCTGCAGTCACATGATCACGATTTACAATGTTGTTTGCAGGTTTTGCTGGATTTAGACTTACAATCGTGTGATTTACTTAATGATTATGTAATTCAGACTAACTACTGAATGATTTCCCTAATGATCACCATCTATATAAATAAAAATTTTAAATAGTTTGTGCAAAATTGCTAATCTCAGAAAGTACTGCAGCGATCAAAACCAAATTTTCACACAATGTTGCTAAGAAAGGGAATAACAATCATATGTACATTTTGTGTGGCACACGTGTGTCATGTGCAAGCAGCACAAACGTAAAAGGTATGCACTTCTCAGGTTTTCACCTCCCTGTAGCTCCTCCCACCCGGCTGCTTCTTATAATGCTTCACGCACACGCCCCTCACATTTCCAACGGTTGTTTCCTCAGCAACCGAATAAGCCTCCAACATTCCACACTGTATGGAGGCCTACTAGGCCCAAAACAAGATGCAAAGGATAGCACACTCCCAGGTGGCCCACAGAGGGATAGAGAGAGAAAAGGAGAAATACGGTAGGTAGGTAGGTAAGTAGGTAGGTAGGTAGGTAGGTAGGTAGGTAGGTAGGGGGATAGATAGAGGGTGGGGAAATACGGTAGGTAGATAGGTAGGTAGGTAGGTAGGTAGGTAGGTAGGTAGGTAGGTAGGTAGGTAGGTAGGTAGGTGGAGAGAAATACAGTAGGTAGGTAGGTTGGGGGTTATATGGTGGTTGTGTGTACGTGTTTGTGTGTGCAGGTGTAGATCTACACACAGATTGGTTGGCCATTTATCCAGACTGGGCCACAGCAACGCATGGTCGGGTACAGCTAGTTAAAAATATTTGTATAAAATTTGTACGTGTTTGTGTGTGCAGGTGTAGATCTACACACAGATTGGTTGGCCATTTATCCAGACTGGGCCACAGCAACGCATGGTCGGGTACAGCTAGTTAAAAATATTTGTATAAAATCGGGATGCCTTCCTTGACTTATGACTGCAATTTCAGTCCCAACTGAGTTGTAAGATGAGGACTAACTCTATTAAGGCCATGGACAGAGCCATCTATGTTTGTTCAAACCAACCTCGAGGCAAAAGATGCCAACCAAAACTGATTTTGTTTAAACATTTGTTTAAACATTAAACAAATAAACATTTGCAATTTATTTTGCTGACTTCACACAGTGCAATATCTGTGAAGCTGGCTAAAACTATTTGTGAATAAAAATTGGATCCTTTATTATAAAAACAAAATTATTGTGCAATTATCATTCTCTGAGTTTAATATTGTTTCTCTGAGACATTACACTTCTTCCATAAAAAAAGGTTCAGTCAATTTGAATCCCTACAACTAAAGCTGAGATTCTTTCTAAATGTCATTTCAAATGCAATAGGCTTTCAAAGTCACATCAAATAACTTCAAAATTAAGCAATAGATTGGAATTACTGTTAATATTAATCAATGCTCAGAAAACTCAAAAAATGCCATTGCACAATATAGCTAACCCTCGACTTATAACAATTCATTTAGTGACTGTTTGAAGTTACATCAGCACTGAAAAAAGTGAGTTGCGATTTGCTTTTCACACTTATGACCGTTGCAGTATCCTAATGGTCACATGACCAAAATTCAAATGCTTAGTAACTGATTTGCACTTATGACCATTGCAGTATCCCGAGGTTATGTGGTCACCTCAGAGAGCACCAAGGACTCCATATTAATTCATTTGCAGAAACGCTTCTTCATAGGTAAATTGTAATTTTGGAAACATCAGAAAAAATCCAAAAGGACAGTCCATATTTTCTTATTGCCACTGTTTTAAAGAAAAAGGTTCTAGATAATCAACTGGATAATCAACTTGCCTGCTAAGTAAACACTGTAACTGTTGTTGGATACTGATTGCCAAACTTCACTATTTAGCTACTAACACCATGTAGGATCAGGAGAAAAAAAGTTTTAATCAAATTCTTCTAAAGCAAAGGTAATTATTTCTGCAGCGTACTCTAAAAAGAAGGTGGACAAGGCATTGCAGAAATACTGCACATTGACATATGACACAAATCTCTTTCATAGTCTTACCTGGTGGTAGACATTTTGGCTTTTCATTCTCTTTAATTGGGTTTCTGCAACTGACACAGGCAATAATATGACGGGGGTCAAAGTATCTGACCATAATTCATATTTCATCTAAGTATGGAAAACTGCAGAACAGGTTCCACAGGTGATTTTGAGCCAGTTACTATCCCTGATTACTTTACAAAGTAGTTGCTTGGGGATAAACTGGAGGAGATACTATTATATACATTCCCATACAAGAAAAGGATTTGAAAATAATAATCATAATCCTAATGTGGTGGTCCTGATTATAAATAAAAGTACTTTTTTAATTTAGAAAAAAACGAGTTTGAAAATTGAGTCGTGGCAATTGGACTTATTTTCTTTTGGTTGGAGGCGTTTCGTTGCTCATCTAAGCAGCTTCATCAGTCAGAGCAAATTAGTTGGGCAGAAAGTCGTTGGAATGTACCAACTCCTCCTGCACCAACCTCAGAGCAAGAAACTTTGGGGAAGAAATCCCTGAAGTTAATGCCAGAGTTGGTACATTCCAACAACTCTCTGCTTATTTAACTTGTTCTGACTGATGCTGCTACTTGAATAAGCAGCGAAATGTCTTAAACTACATCCAGTTGCCATGACTAAACTTTCAGTCAACTTTACTTGGATGACTAACAATCTTCACTGACATATTCAGGCAGGTGGGGAGAGGGTTTCTACAAAAATTGCTGGTTTTGTTTGTTTGTTAATTTAGTGAAAATGGATTAATCTAAAATCCAGAAAAACATTTTAGAGTCTTATTTTAGAAAAGCAAAATATCTACTTTTCATTGCAAGGAGAAAAAAGTCCATGCAACACAAAGACATGAACTAAAACACCTATTCTTACATTTTGTCCTCAAGTGGTGTAGAATAATGTTTCACACACTTTTTAAACTGGTTTAGGATCAGTAACAAAGCATTTTGATCTTATAAAAGTCAAAAGGAACCAGTCACACTCAAGGCAACACATATACCCTCCATATTACATTAAATATTATTTTAATACCGATTATGGATATTTTGAGTAACTTTACATTTAATATTGTTACTATACATTAACTATCTGTTCTGCAGGACATGTTCCTTTTATGTTGTTTAATCCAGGGGTCCCCAACCTTTGCAACTTTAAGTCTGAAGGACTTCAGCTCCCAGACTTCTCCAGCCAGCTTTGCTGGCTGGAGAATTCTGGGAGCTGAAGTCCTTCAGACTTAAAGTTGCAAAGCTTGGGGACCCTTGGTTTAATCCAACGTTAGGACTGCAAAATTGATATGACTATTTTCCTGGCAGAGCTCCAAGTATTTTCAATAAAAATGAATGAATAAAAATATAAAGGGCTTTTGCTGCAGATTTTATGTGCAGCATTTGAATCTTAAGAGCCTTCTCATAAAACAAAACTTTATTATACATTTGTCCTTGTAGCCTACAACCAAATTCTGTGTTAACTATCACCATGCATATACGCAGGAGTGGAGTGCTGGAAGTTCACAACGGCTCGGGCGATCCTCTAGTGAAGATTCTGTGCGGTTCGGTGAACCCCCCAAATCCCATTCCTGGCCTCTGCTGCTCTGCCCCTCCCACCCTGCCCTGCCCCTCCCAGGAGTCTCCACACGGCCCATTCATCATGCCAGGTAAATGCAGGGCCCACGCAGAGGGTCGGGGAGGCGGGGAAAATGGGCCTACTGGAGGTTCCAGAAGTCCGGAAACAGGCGTGTTTCTGGCCTCCAGAGGACCTTCGGAGCCCAGGGGAGCAGTTTTCACCCTCCCGGAGGCTTGAGGAAAGATTCCAAAGCCTGGGGAAGGTGAAACTCGCCCACCCTGTGGTGCAGGAGGCCAACTAGGCTATGCCCACCATGGCCACACCCACCCAACAATGGGGCACCAAACCCGTTGCTGCAATTTTTGAAGCCCACCCCTGCATATACTCCATACCAATCTATATTCTTTGATTCTCAGTTAATATTCATCCATCATGATCCCCATGCTTCAACAAGCTATAACATTTTAGAACAAGATTTTCAACATTATCGCATTGAATATCGATTTGTGGCTAAATTGCTCTATAATAAATGTCTAAAACCAGTATTTCTTATTCATGATTTAATATTTCTATACACCACAGGGATCTCTTACATGCCAACAATTAGTGAATTGTCAAGAAGCTCAGGGTTCTTGACACCAAAGTTTCAAATCTCATTGTCCTCAACAAGAAAGCAGGATGCTATCTCAGTTATGCTGAGTTACAGTATATCTGAACTAAAACATACACATATCCATCTCCCTACAGTGGTAGTCCTTGACTTATGACCATTCATTCAGCAGAAAAAAATGGACTTGGAACCAATGCCCAAAATTATGGTGATTTCAATGGTCCTGCAGTCATATGATCAAAATTCCAAACCTTGGCAGGCTGCCCACAGTTATGACCACTTCAAGCTCCCCACCTGCCTATCCGTCCCATCTCTGCCTTGCACCCAGCCTCATAGATGGCAATCAGCACAAAAACCAGCTTCTCTTCCAGTTTCCCACACCAACCTTTCGTGTTTTGTGCCCAGCCATCTTGGCCAAAATAGATGTGCCTCATTGCCTTTGCTGTCTCCTTTTGGATCCTTTTTGCTGCCTCCTTTTTAGACATCTTTTGCTGCTTCATTTTAGGACCTAGAATCTTCCATGAATATTAGCTCCATATAGCTAAAGCTGCACTGTCTTTGAGAAGCTTTCCAAACATAGTGCAGCTTTAGCGATATGTAGGAAATATTTGCGGGAGAAGTCCAAAGCGGGGGGAGCACAGGGGCGGGGTCTTGCACAGGCGTGCCACACTCATAATCTTAGGCATGTCACCACAGCGCACATGCACATACTCCCCCCACATGCATGCGCATATGACCAGTGCTCCCCCCTGCATGTATGCATGCACAAGCAGCGCTCCCCTTTACTTTTGGTCCACTTTTTTTGCCTTGAAGCCTCCGGAGGGCAAAAAATAGTCCTACGGACAAACTGGAAGCTGGAGCTCACATGGCAACACCTCAGGTGTCATAGGTTCACCATCACGGGCCTAGGGGATACAGATCATCAGCCATGGGGATGAAGCTGGAAGAGTTGCCTAGCAACCAGTTATTACTGGTCTCAGAAGACAAAGAGGAGGACCTAAGACCACCACCACCACCACTAATGCAAGGGTCCACCCTGACAGGAGGGCTGAACGAAGGTGCTTAGCCAGACTATTGGCCAGAAAGAACACTCCCCCACCAAAGGAACAAATTGGGGGCATACTAATCCTATATAAGGAGAGGTATGGACTTCACAGATCTTTTGGTGACAATCCTCATTTTACCTCATCTGTAGCTGTCTTGTTTGTTCAAACCTTTTGCTATTAGAGTTCTGTTTAAAACCTTTTTATTTAAGATTTACCTTTGTGTCTGGGACATGAAAGATAGTTATGCTGTTTTGAGATTGTTTGACACCCCACAATGCAGGGCTACAAAAAAGGCATAAGTGTGGGAAGAGACAGATGGACGGAAGGAGTTGGAGGCAGTATCTTATCTCACTGAGGTTCAGGATGGGTGGGACCAAGCCCAGAATGGTTTGGATTGGAGTGAATACCCAGTTAACAATACAACAGGGAGTGTCAGAAATGCCATTGTAAGTCACTACAGTCAAATGACATCTTGTTTTATGACTGCACTAACTTATGACAGAAATTCCAATCCTAGTTATGATCATAAATTAAGAACTGCCTATATATCTTTTCGGGATAAGCAATATTACAAAAAAAAAAGAATAAGAAATAGTCAAATTAAAGAAGTTGGATGTAAGTGGAAAAAAGGGAACACAACTAAATCTAATCTTCACCAGCACCAAGTCTTCGCCATGCATTTCCTCCTTGCAAACCATACATGTTTCCATTATGTCCCTCTACCAATGTATCTTTTATTCTTCAAAGGTCTGTACCTTTTGATTTGGAGTCTCACAACTCTACACAATCACAATTTTCTTGTCTTCTTCCTTACAACCCATTCATACTTCTTTCATATATTTATTTAGCATTTTGATTTTTATTCATTCTCTCTAGGACCAAGGAACCTCTCCCTATTCATTTGTGTCTTCAAACAACATTTGCTTTTGAGCACATCCTTCTTAAGGGCCCATCTTGTCAGTGCATTTCAACTGCCTTTTATGTTTCTCCTGACATCCCAACTTTCCATTATTTAACGAAGGAAATATCATATCCTAATTTACTATTTGTACTTCTTTTGATAAACATTCATTGCTTGTTACAGATCACATCATACTACTTTCTTTCTTTCTGAAGACTTGCCAGCAAGCACGTGGACTGCTGTATTTTTAACAAGTTTTAGTTTCCAGATAGTCTTCAAGGACAGACACTTTTAGTGCAATGCAGTAACCCAAGTGTGAGATGACAGATGATTGCTGTCCATCCATCTTGTTCACAGTAAAGCCACATTGGTACTCAAGCTAGTCAGGTAAAACTTGTCCTGGTCCCAAGTTCCACCTATTTTTCTAGAAGAAGTCATGAGTCCAGAAGAAGATTATGAACCTCCTCTTCCTTTGGAAGGAAAAAATTGATATTGTCCTGAAAATTGATATTGTCCTGAAATTAATAGGTTTCTGAATTAACAGCTACTCTGTCTTTTTTTGAATGAGATTGAACCTGTTTTTTCCCATCCTTCAGAAACCAGTAAAGATATTCTTCAGTAAAGAATATTTACTATATAAGAGTTAAAGATTTATTTAAAAGTTTAAATTAATAGAAAACTGCCCCTAAGTTAAAAACACACAGGCATGCTTTATAAACCCTTCCTTTAGAAAGATGCAATAAAGAATTTGTTTCACCTAACCTTCCTACATCCTACATATTACAAATGTAACTGCACCAGCTATGCTGATTTTCCCATCATTGCACTTAATAACAATTAGAAACACACATGCTCTTGTTGTACTGTACTAAGCATTTGTACTGAACAAGCAGCTATCTTTGTCTTCCTGGCTGATCCCTGTTAAAAATGATGAAATGTTTCTCTCTGGATCTTGAAGCATATAGTGGTTTGTTACCTTCTGCTATTCTAATACAAATAATATTACATATTCAAGGTTAAAAGTGTCAAGCTGCAGGATCTCATGTTTTTCAGAGGTCAGCAAGGCTTCATCAGAACTACCCACTAAAGTTCCAGAAAATCATTCAAATCCAAATCATCAAGTCATCCAACCATGGGAAACTAGAATTGTCAAGCTGAATGAATGGACCTAGATACCAACTGAACAAAGCAATGACTGCTATAGAGGCTATGAAATTAGGCTGCCTCTTTATGAAATCTCAGAACAACAGCAATGCTGTTTGTATTTATTTTATGGATGTTTTTTACTGTTTTTTTAAAAATTATTTTAGAATTTTAGAATTGTGAGCCACTCAGAATCACTTGGTTGAGTTGAGTGGCTGTAGAAATTGAATAAATAAATCAAATCCAAAAGGTGCCAATATCATTCTAATGTCCTGAGTAATTCAGAGAAAGGTGATGGTACACCATGCATCTCCTTTGATTAACATATTCAAAACAGCTGAATTTCAAAATAAGACAAAAATCTCCCCTCCCTCCCATTTACAAGATGGATATTGATCTTGAAAAAATATCTACAATAGCTTACAAGTTATCCAATGCCTACTTTTAAAGAACATAGTAAATTTTTGTGTTTTGGTTATCTCTCTGCTTATGATTCAACCGTGACTTTTAAAAAACTTGCATGAATATGAATTGAGTATTGCACAAGAACTGATGTTTAAAAAAGAGCAATGTATACATTTTTAAAAAAAGAGGAATAGGATTTGTTTCTAGGCATTTTATTTCTAATGAAAAAACAACATATATGTATGTATGTATGTATGTATGTATGTAGGTAGGTAGGTAGGTAGGTAGGTAGGTAGGTAGGTAGGTAGGTAGGTATTTAAAACCAAGAGAAAACAAATTGAGATGGAAAAAAAACTGGTTTCTCCTTCTAAAGTTATTTAGGAGCTCTATAAATTCTTATTTCTTACTTTCTCCTCCCTGCTAATTCCTGGCCTTCCTATCTCTATATCTGCTTTCCTTCTCACAAGAACAACATTCTCTTGTGAGAAGTACTATAGTCGGCATAAAGGAGCTATGCTTTTCCATACAGTATCTGCCAACAAGCACAGTAGGGATGGTCCATCACAGCCTGCAGAACAAAGCCAATGCCTTCCTTGTTCCCTGCTATTCTTCTCCTAGCAATCTACTCCCCCACTCTAAAATGAGTAACTATTTTAAATTCTTGGCCCTAGTTATAGTTTAACCTTAAACTGAAATTGCAATACAAAATATATTCAAGGTTTTCCAACTGGGCCTTTCAAGAGAAACTTAGCAGCAAACAAAAGGCATCTCTCAGGGAAACCTGGCTCCCAGCAATGGCTTCCTTTTTGTTTTAATTGAGGAATACCTGATAGGTTTCTAAGAAAACCTAAGATGTGAATTTGGAACTTCTGCTTGGTCTCCTTGATCATAACATAGCTACAGATGTATTCATAGGCAAACTTATAGCAAGAATTGTGAATCATTGATGCACAGATATGAATTCTTTTAACTATTGAGGTTCCAGATTAAGAAGACTTCACTGATAGTAACAACGAAGAGATTTTGAAACAGCTTTTGGATAATTAAACACAGCCCAGGCAACCAACACTTAAAATACATTGTATTTCATTGCTAACTGTTTTATTAACATGAATAGGACTCAATTCTGTATGGCCACTATTCCTGAATCCACTACTTAGAAGAAGAGCAAAAGAACATCACTAACATGCAATGTATTAATGATAAAGATGGCTGTAATGTTTTTAGTGTAACAGAGAACCTGATTTTGCAGGAAAAGAGGTCTATAAAATGCATTCAAATAATGTTTTGATGTATTACGTCATCTAAATCTGGAGCATTATTGCAAATATTGGTTACGCTGCCAACATTACTCATTGTAGTTTAGTCTACAGTTGTGAACCTAGATTCACAATTAATTTGGGTTTAACTACCCATTCCCCCCCCCCCCAGAAAAATGAGCAAATATACAAGAGTGATCCCAAAAGGAATTGCTCCTGCAACAGTGTCTCTTTTTATACACACACATGTACACATACACATATGGAATCTGGAGAAACCAGATTCACTTAACAACTGTGTTACTAGTTTAACAACTGCAATGACTCTTTTAACAAATGTGGCAAGCAAAGTCATAAAACGGAGCAAACCTCACTTAACAAATTTCTCACTTAACTTAAATTTTGGTCTCAGTTGTGGTTGTAAGTTGAGGACTACTTGTATTGTTAAAATAAACCAATAAATATGATCCTCCTTTTTGGACCTAAACTAAATTAAAAAAAACTAAAGTATCAACCAGTAAATAGTTTTGAGGAATAGAGAAGTATAGGCTCTTGCCAAAATAGTTATATTGATAGTTTAAAGATCAACTGTCAAATTAACCCTAAATTAACTATGGTTAATGCTAAGTATAATTTAATATATTGCATGAATACAGACTAAATCAAAACCAGCACAAGGATCTATAAAGATCTTGGTGGTATTTGCTTCCAAATCAGCCATAAAACAGGTAAGTTAATGTCAAATCATTATCTATACTACAATGCTGTTTTGAGTTCAACTTTCAAGACATTATGGATATATCCGTACATTTTTCAAGGCAACAACATAGAAGTGATTTGCCACTGCCGCCTTCTAGTTTTTTCTGATTTTCATTCTTAGTCTATATACTACAAATTTAGTATTCCCTCGAGGTCTCCCATTTAAGTTTGACTTAAGCTAAGTCAAAGTTTGACTTAAGCTAAGTCAAAATTTGAGATAACCTAAGTCAAAGTTATCAGGCACTGCCACCTGCTAAGACTATCTTGAAACTACTGCGGAAGAAAAAATGGAAGAGATCCAAGTATATGAAACATGTTGGTTTGTGGATGCATAATCGCTGACTGGACAACAGCCCTGATTACATCTTGAATTTTGTACTTTAGAGTTTCTAGCTGAAAAATGGAAGAACAAATGTGTTTTGTATTAAGCTCTATCCCCATGACAGAGCTGATGGAAGTCACAACGCTAATGGTGGAATGGAATAAAAAACTGCATTTTCTTTAATGGAAGAAAAAGGAACTCTGATGCAAAACAAATTAATTAAAATGCTACAAGAAATGAACTGACTGAGTCCATTAAGAAGATTAAGAAAATTTCCTTGCACTTTGCACTAATTGCAAAGTGCAAGGAAAGTTAACTGTTATGGACATTAGTCTGTAAGGTGAACGTATTTCCAGTACATGGGGGGGGGGGGGGGGGAACATGGTAAACATGTTTTAAAAGATTGGGTAAAAATCCTGTAAAAGTAGAAGTGTATGGCAAAACCTCACTTCATTTTGATTTGTCCCAAAGTATTCCAGAGGTGGATACATGTTCTACTAACCTAGCCTCCAATGAACAGACTTTCCAAAGGTAGTGAAGACTGAGTTACTCTGGATAGCCTTCACTTCTTACCTGCAATCTTGTTGTGCTAGAGTAGATAGAGACTTTACCAAGAAAATCCTGAGGACTATGGTTTGCTATAGCAGTACCTGGCTTATAACCATTTGTTCAGCGATTGTTCAAAGTTACAAGAAAAAAAATGGACTTATGGTTGTTTTTCACTCTTACAACTGTTTGCAGCACTCGAGGGCAGCGGTGGGATTCACTTACCTTCCCTACCGGTTTGCAAATGTGAGCGTGCACGCACAGTGCTTCTGTGCATGTGCAGTACTGGCGCATTACATGGGGAGGGGCAAAGCCTCCAGCAGCCGCTGCTACTGGTTCGCCTGAACCAAAGAGAACCAGCTGAATACCACCTCTGCTCCAGTGATCATATAATCAAATTTCAAATACTTGGCAATTGGCCATAATCTCCTGGATTATGTGATCACTGTTTGTGACCTTCTGACAAGGAAATTCAATGGGAAGGCAGATTCCCCAAACAACCATAACACTAATTTTAACTGCAATGATTCATTTAACAACTGTGGCAAGAAAGGCTGTAACATGGGACAAAAACTTTCTTAACAACTCTCTTGCTTAGCAACAGAAATTTTGGGCTCAACTGTGGTCATATATCAAGGACTAACTGCATTAGGTTTTCGTTAGCCAGATTGAATTAAAATCGTCTCCAAGAACCAGTGTAGTCAGATTCCCCAAGAGAATTTTTTTTTTTTTTACAAAGGGCTTGAAAATGCCAGGGGTCACTTTAAACAAAGTATCCGGGATATTGATCTTCAATCGGTATCATCAATCATCATTCCCTGCATCACCCTCCACTTTAACACAGATGGCTAGTGCCTGCATGGAAGGCCAAAGCAAAGATGGCAAGACACAATAAATGCAGACATGAAAATGGCCCAGTTGGATTCATACGTTGCATCTAATCATGCAAAATGGCATTCCTCAATCCAAAAAGCGGACCTGCACCTGTGGGAATAACACTAGGAAGATGGTAGTGATGGTGGATATTGAACTTCAAGTAGTTTAAGCAATTTATATTTAACATAACATTTACATTTTATGGAGTCTTCTCAATGGCATGTGCCATTATCTTATCTGTCTCAAATTGTAATTCTTATATTTTGTCGGCCTTTCACATTGGCAGCTTGGATGCATTGCCCTATGCAGTTCTGTAGGGACGGTATAAAAACACCCATTTTTAGCAGTTGAGATGCTTCTGTGGAATCCCTGAGCCATATGGTTCTTTGTTTCTCTCCCTATAGGGAAGCAAGGAAGATCTATATTTATCCTATTTTAAAGAATTACCCTGGTAGTGAACACAAAGTCTGCCTGTCACTGACTGCTTCTACCTGATCAGGACCCTTACATATATTTCCAAGTTGTCCGACTTTGTGCTATCATTTGTTGTATCCAACAATCCAAGTAATGGTTGAAGTTTAGCACAAGTCTGGGTTATTGCCACTGATATCTGTCCTACAGTTACTATAATAAAAATGCAATACAATCACATAATTATATAAGTGTAATTGTAATAAAAATGCAATACAATTACATAAAATACATTGTTTTATTAATAATTACAACTCCTATATTTTATTGTTGCACTTTCTGTACAAGACAGCCTTATAGAGGAAAAAATAAACTAGTTGTATTAGAGTAATTATGTGCCATTCTTGTATTTGTCATGGGATTATTATATTTAGGGACATCATTACTTTAAGAAAAGAATAGGACGTGAGTAGGGTAGGGTAGAGTAGGGTAGAAGAGTTGAGTTGAGTTGGAAGGGACCTTGGAGGTCTTCAAGTCCAAACCCCTGCTTAGACAAGAAACCCTATACCAGTGATGGCTAACCTTCATTGTTTATAAGGTATCAATGATGTATTAATGTTTACATTTAATGTTTACATTTTGCCATAGATTTCATTGTTTAAATTTTAGCTACTGAAAGTCATCATTAATCAAATTAAATTGGCAGCATCCAAATTTGAGAAATCAGTAAATAAGTAAATAGTTACCCACAACTATACATATATACCAAGAAGCAGGGAGGAATGATGGGTAACTGGATAGAGAAAAAAAAACAACCTCTCATAGCAGCATTTGTGTGAGTTGTAGCCAGGTCCTTTTATGAACTTGTCCGGCTGCTAAGATCTGCAAAAGGAACCCATGGGAACTCACTTCTGCTGTCCAAGACCTTCTTCATGGTTCACCGGATTAGATCTTTGTAACCCATTGCTCTCTGCCTATGGCAGGGGTTGGCCCCCTGTTCAATTCTGGAGCCAACCGCAAGTCCTGTTCCTCCACCATAGAATCTCCTCCTAGCACAGCGTCCTTTTTCTTCTGCCTATCCTAACCAAAGCCCTATCAATTGTGGAGCTGACCAGAAAACCCGCCCCTTGCCATAGAGTCCATCTCCCAACAGAAGCTCATCTCAAAATTGTGGCACTGGCCAGCAACAGAGAGTCACGGGAGAACGATGAAAGAGCCACATGCAGCTCCAGAGCCACAGGTTGCTGACGCCTGGCCTATGGAATGAACGTTCATGAGTTCTGCACTGGATCTCATTTGCCTCTCCCAATGTGTTAAAAAATAAACATGTTCTTTTGCCCAGATTTTAATATTACTGAAATTTAATAATATGCTCTTTATTTTGTTTTTTAAAAAGTAACTTCCCTGAGTATGTATTAGAAGGGTGATATGCAAACAAATAACACTTCTAATCTTTTCTGTTCTTTGGTCTTATAAGCACAAGCATATGGAACTCTGCATAGGCATGAGATGATTACAATCATCAATGCATCATGTAAATTACACTGAGTACTTGCCTCCCTAATGGTGCAAACACTGAAAATCATAATGTCAATTATATTATTTTCCAAATGTTGTTTTTGGCTGAATATTAACAATATATCCAGCATCTGCCTTGACAATTTTATTGTCCTCTAGCTGTTGTCTGTTATGCAGTAACACAAGTAGAAAGTATTCAGTGAATTCTGAAAGGTCCTGTTAGAGAAAACATTGCCAATATCGTCAACAAGAGTTCAGAACATAAATTCAGCTTTCTCTTAGCCTAAAGCCATTTTCTAGGGGAAACACAACCCAAAATTCATAATGAAGTTCTAGACTCTATTCTTCTATAATTTGGCTTGCTTCTAAGCCTTGCAAACAACATCTACCCAAACTAAATATCCAGTCATTTCAAAGAAAAGAGACTTAATATTACAATCTCCCCCTTATGTAATAAATAGTTAATTGAATGAAAGTTGGGGGTAGAGGGTAATATGAAAGCAGCTACAATTGTAATACTATTTCATGAAACAAGCAACTCAAAAGAGAACACGATTTGTTTCAAGTTGCAAGCACCAAAACACAAAAATAAGGACAAGAGGTCAAGCTAGACTTAGCAAAGGGCATTTTGTAAGTTTGTCATGTACAAGAACATATTTCAAAGTCAATTAAACACATTCTGCACACTAAAATACTTTTCCATTACGTTCTGCAGCAATTAAAAAGTTTAATATTTGCTCCAAGTAATAAAAAGCTAGCTTCACCCAGATACAAATTTCGAAAATATTACTTCAGAAACCTCCAAGCTCCCATGTAGTTATAGTTAATACCTGTTCTCAGAATAGTCAAGTTAATTACTAATAGTCCATTAAGCTATTTTTTAAAAAGTGTCACATAGTCTCAATACAGCAAACATTTTTCCATCAACACACAGGCCAAATACAATTTACCTCCACAAACTTTTGAAACAAAATAAAAAAGATAAGCTATGCTTTTCTAATAGTCTTATGCTTTTTTTAAAAAGTAGCATTGCTTTTTAAAGTATTTTACTTAGAAATAAATATTTTAGGTAATATATTGTTCCCAGTGTAGATGCCACATTTATTCTAAAAAGCATATTTACTGATAGATCAATAAAACATTTTCTTCCTGCTAATAAAGGCATATTTCATCTCAACAGAACTGCAGGAAACTATAATTTGACACCTTCATTCACATTAAATCATTTTATATAAAATTCAGATAAGCTAGGAAGGGAAATCATGAATTAACTAATTACCATACTGAGTTTCATACACGTAGGCTGCACGTCTATGTCATATTGGAAGATAATGTTTTTGTATATTAAACATTTCATACTTTTATTTAGGAAATAGAGATATCTCTTGAGAATGCAACAAATCAACGCATTATTTAGATCTGGCTTGACCATTTTGTGTATTAAAAAAAAGGTAGGGGAAGAATATAGCTGAAGCAGTACATCTTAGAGCCCTTTAAAACAAAACAAGCTAATTACACAATGAAAGGCTCGACTGAAAGCATCTTTAGTCTGTATCTCTTCACATACTGTACATCAAAGGAGTAACTTTTCATGATTTTTCATGGTATGTAATTTATGACCATGCAAACAACCCCCAATCATTGGCGTATACATTTTGAAAGGCAAAAAGGAAGTTAAGTTTTAAAGCATGGGAAAAAGCTAACATGAACCACAGTGCTTCTCTTAACACTAATCAGGTAGATTGTGCATTGCGTTATGCTTTTAAAATGTTAATTAAGGCATAGATTAGCGTCAAGATCTCGCTCCATCCATGGAGGCAATTCAGATTAGTAGCTGCCAGGCCTTTCACAAACCCTAAACTCCTCTAACCTTGAAGCAAACCACTGTGATACAATCTCTCTCCTTTTAACACATAAGCCAACTCTCATTAAAGGCTGCTAAATGTTTTCTGCTAAATACCCAATTATTTAAGTGCGGAATTGTTCACACTCGTTTCAATGCGATGCATTCAAGCGTCCTCTCAATTTAAGCATTTGGAACCCAAGCTAGGTGACCTGGCTCAGGACTTTAGAAGCCTAATAACCCAATGAGTGAGAGTGTAGTAGTCCATTTAAGGCTTTAATTGTTCTGAAAGTCCCCAGATTCAGAGCCTGGAGCATTCCATTTTCTAGCCAGGAGTTTACATAGGCACCACTGGAAAACTTTCTTCTCCACTACCTTTGTCAGCATCACAGGGGGGGGGGGGGGGGGGTGATTTCCCACTTCTAAAAATCAACAGCCAAGTTCCATCTAATCTGAAAGGACAAGCAAGCGAACCTATATACTAACTACTAGAGGAACTTGAGGACCTCTGCACGGACAGACAGCCACACAAGCAAGCAGAAAATAGACAGGTATAAAGAATGGATTTGGGAACATGCAGGGTGAAAACAGGTTCGCCCGAAATTGGGAGCAGGAGGA